>CM032642.1:20325881-20676377 GCA_019097785.1 Fraxinus excelsior
GTAAGAATAAACCTAGACAAAAAAAATTACTTTCTTTAAAAGTATAAGTAGCCTAGTTCTTGAATTTACGGACAAATTCAGAAAATAAAATTACTTTTTTTAGCCAGCAGTAGCTGCAGCTCCACCTCCTCCGATGAATGCACCACCACCAATAATCACATGTGCCATTGCAACAGATTCAATCATATATTGCAACATAAGCATCCCTAGGAGGAACCTAACAAAAGAGTTACAGAAAATTCGACTATTACGCAAGAGATATTTCCAAAAAAATGAAAAACGAAAAACTAAAAACCAGAAAAACAGCAGAGGATGAGGTGATGTGAGAGAAAGAGGACTCGACGGCACCGAAGGAGTCAACGAAGAGGGCGGCTTGGACTAGCTTGCGCTGCAGCTCGTACGTGGAGCCAGCGGATGACTCCAGCTTGTTGTTCAGCTGCTTAGTCGTCCACTCGTCATCTGAACTCCTGCACACGAATGTGAACGAGGATATACGTGTGAATGGCCTATTGAAAGGCCAAAATTCCATTTTGGTCTTTGACCAATAAATAACATAAAAAAAAAGGGAAAACCCGAAAACACAGGTTATAAGGTGACTTGCCAAAAATACCCTCATTGGAAGGAGAAGAAAAAGTCTAACCACTTGAAAACCGTCCAAATATTTTCCAAAACCGACCATTATTCACAAAAATCGACCACTATTGACAAAGGAGCTGGCCACCCACCGACAAAGATGACCCACGCAGAACAAATGTTAGTTTTTTTTTTTTATTATTTGAAAACGGACTCCTCGTGTATATATGTGTTAAAGCTCGAATTTTTTTATTATTTATGAAATGTATGAGTAGATCTAGGCTATTGGACAATTTTTTTGATGGTATATTGCATTTTGGGACCTTGAGACGCCGGAAATGACGATTTTCAGGCGCCATTTCCGGCATCTCTGTCGCCCTGAAAAAGTCGGTAAACCGCCGGTCCATTTCTGGACCGGCTGTTAACGGTCCATTTTGGGGGCCTTGGGCCTCCACTGGACGGGCTGTTAACAGCCCGTTTTGGAGGCCAATTGGGCCCCCAACTAACAGCCGGCCCGTTTAGTTTTTTTTTATATATAATTTAATAAATGTATAATTAATATATATAAATATATATAATTATATAATTTGATAATATATAAAAATTTATATTATTTAATTTTAATTTGAATATGATAATTATTAATATAATGAAATTAATAATTGTAATTGTTAATAAGTAATTATATATTATTTATTTAATTCGTTTTTTCCTTTTAATTTTGAAATTGAAGATTCTTTAATTAAATATTCATTGTCAAAAAACTTTAATTTCTTCAAATTTAATTAAATAAAATTTATATTATAAATTTTAATTTGAATATGATAATTATTAATATAATGAAATTAATAATTGTAATTGTTAATAAATAATTATATATTATTTATGTAATTCTTTTTTTCCTTTTAATTTTGAAATTGACGATTCTTTAATTAAATATTCATTGTAAAAAATGTAATTAAATAAAATTTATATTATTTAATTTTAATTTGAATATGATAATTATTAATATAATGAAATTAATAATTGTAATGTTAATAAATAATTATATATTATTTATTTAATTCTTTTTTTCCTTTTAATTTTGAAATTGAAGATTCTTTAATTAAATATTCATTGTAAAAAATTTAATTAAATAAAATTTATATTATTTAATTTTAATTGGAATATGATAATTATTAATATAATGAAATTAATAATTGTAATTGTTAATAAATAATTATATATTAATTATTTAATTCTTTTTTCCTTTTAATTAAATAAAATTTATATTATTAATTTCAATTTGAATATGATAATTAATAATATAATGATTAATTGTAATTGTTAATAAATAATTATATATTATTTATTTAATTCTTTTTTTCCTTTAAATTTTGAAATTGAAGATTCTTTAATTAAATATTCATTGTAAAATAAACTTTAATTTATTCAAATTTAATTAAATAAAAGTTATATTATTTAATTTTAATTTGAATATGATAATTATTAATATAAAGAAATTAATAATTGTAATTGTTAATAAATAATTATTTATTATTTATTTAATTCTTTTTTTCCTTTTAATTTTGAAATTGACGATTCTTTAATTAAATATTCATTGTAAAAAATGTAATTAAATAATTTATATTATTTAATTTTAATTTGAATATGATAATTATTAATATAATGAAATTAATAATTGTAATGTTAATAAATAATTATATATTATTTATTTAATTCTTTTTTTCCTTTTAATTTTGAAATTGAAGATTCTTTAATTAAAATATTCATTGTTAAAAAAAATTAATTAAATAAAATTTATTTAGATTTAATTTTAATTGGACATATGATAATTATTAATATAATGAAATTAATAATTTGAAATTGTTAATAAAATAATTATATATTAAATTATTTTTAATTCTTTTTTTCCTTTAATTAAATAAAAATTTTATATTATAATTTTAATTTGAAATATGATAATTATTAATATAATGAAATTAATAATTGTAATTGTTAATAAATAATTATTTATTATTTATTTAATTCTTTTTTCCTTTTAATTTTGAAATTGAAGATTCTTTAATTAAATATTCATTGTAAAAAAACTTTAATTTCTTCAAATTTAATTAAATAAAATTTATATTATTTATTTAATTTTAATAATTTGCTTTTGTATGAATTATATATATATATATTCTGTAATTAAATATTCATTGTAAAACAAGTCTTGAATTTTTCAAATTTAATTAAATAATATTTATATTCCTTATTTAATTTTAATAATATCTTTTTGTTCGAATTTTTTTTATATATAATGAAATAAATAAATTGAAATTGATAATTATTAAATTGAGAAATTCTTTTTTCTAGATATTTATAGAATTAAATATTTTACGAAGCCGAGTAAAAATTTTATAATTGAATACGTAATTTTAATTTGATAATTAATAATATAATTAAATAAATAATTGTAACCGTTAAATATTATATTTTAACAAATTAGTTACTTCTAATTATTTCGTTTAATTTTTGTTGATAATTTAATAATTTTAAATAAAATTTATATGTATAATTATAATTATAATTTTAATATGATCATTAATAGTATAACGAAATAAATAATTGTAATTGTTATGCGATTTTACTGTATTTCATTATCTTATGTTCGAAGTGCTGATAGTTAATTTTTGTTTTTTCAATTTTGCAGTATGGAGTATCACTTGGACGTGACGTTGAGACAGATGCCGGGCAAGGCTACCTGGAACGGTAACTTCGGCAGTTACACTGCCGTGTTGGAGCTGCTTGATGAGCATCATGCAGATATGCTTCGACGTTCATTTCTCTGGCCCCTGTACGAGTTGAAAGACGTACAGTTCTCCGGGCAGATCCTCGATGCACTACTGTGCCGATTGCTTACTCCAGTCGACGGCGATGCCCTCCACTTCGACCTTGGGGGCAAGGTTCCGAGTTTCTCCATGTTTGATTTTGCTCTCATCACAGGACTGCAGATTACGGGTGATGATGCAGCTCGTACTGATACTCAGAGAGGCAGATTGCACGACACTTACTTTGAGGGACATGGGACGGTGCTGCTGTCGGCTCTGATGGACGCGATCACTAGATGTGACGACATGTTGGATAGACTGAAGCTCGGCCTGGTCTACATCCTTGAGAGCGTGTTGCGATGTCACCATCGGAGGACTGGGATTGACCTATTCCATCTGCAGATCGTCGACGATCTTGATGTGTTCAACACATATCCGTGGGGCCGGAGATGTTTTGAGGACACGGTGCACGTATTCACCAGATCACACTCGAGGCCGAAGGGGACCATGCGTAAATACGATACATACGGATTACCCCTTGCCGTGCAGGTAAATGTTCGACATACTTTATTATAATATTGTTTACAATAAATATGAATATAATAATTGTATGTGTTGCAGATCTGGGCGTACGAGACGGTCCCCCTCCTAGGTACCCAGTTTGCGAAGCGAGGGGAGACACGCTGCCATCGGATGCATCATTGGCGAGCAGAGGGATGTCCGACTAGCAAAAAGCTATCAGCTCTCCTCGACGACCCTCAGGTAAGATAATACATTTGCAATTTATGTTGTGTGTAGCTCCAAAATATGTTAATGTGATCATTAACAAATGTTGTTATGCCAGATTCGAATCATAACGCGGTTGATGCCGTCGATGGAGGAGGAGGGACGTGGATATGTGCGTGAATTGGCCGTTCATGGGCATGATGAAGCCGCTCGAGATGAGGTACGTGAATTGAATATAATCGATTTGCATGTGTTAATCGAATTTTCATTAAATACAATAATTTTTTATGTTTCAATCCGTGTAGGGGGGCGGCCCAACTGCTTCACCGCCGCCGGTGCCGAGGGCTTCACCGTCGCCGCCACCGCAGAGGGTATCACCGCCCCCGGTGCCGATTACTTCATCGCCGCCACTGCCGCAGAGGGCTTCACCTCCGAGGGTTTCACCGTCCCTACCGCAAGGTGCCTCCTCGCCCTCATGGGCATCACCGTTGCCGTGGCCAGATGCGCCGCAGAGGGCATCACCGCCACCGATTACTTCATCACCGCCGCCGTGGGCATCACCGTCGATCAGATCACCTTCTCCACCGTCCACTGATCTGTACGATCGCCTGACAGTATTTATAGCGGGTCAGATGGACGAGATGCGCCGAGAGGTTAGGGATCAGATGGACGAGATGCGCGGAGAGTTTAGGGGTCAGATGGACGAGATGCGCGGAGAGTTTAGGGGTAAGATGGACGAGATGCGCCGAGAGCTTCAGGCTGAGATTGCAGCCCTCCGAGGCGATATCATATGCAGGAGACGGGGTGAGGGACGGGGTGATGGAGGGGGTGATGGAGGGGGTGATGGAGGGGGTCATTTCTGGGCGGATGATGCCACATTGGCTTCGTTTTTTTTATCCCCGGAGGAGGGTAGGAGAGAGGCGGTTCCCCCGGAGGAGGGTAGGAGAGAGGCGGTTCCCCCGGAGGAGGGTAGGAGAGAGGCGGTTCCCCCGGAGGAGGGTAGGAGAGAGGGGGTTCCCCCGGAGGAGGGTAGGAGAGAGGGGGTTCCCCCGGAGGAGGGTAGGAGAGAGGCAGTTCCACCGGAGGAGAGTAGGACAGAGGCAGTTGCCCCGGAGGAGGTTGTGGTGGTGGGGAGGACAGAGGCAGAGGGTAGGACGGAGGAGTTGGTGGTGGTGGTGAGCCCAGATGATGTTATTCCCGAGGTGGAGGGCGAGCGTACACCTGACGTAGCGGCGGGGAAAAGGCATGCCGCTGACGCCCCGGAGCAGGTGGTCGGCAAGAGGGTCAGGTTGCCTTCGCAGTACGTCGTTTCTCCCTTTACGGCTGAGGCCAAGAGGAGGACGTTCATTGACGGGACGTACCCCAATCTGTTCCGGGAGGTGGACGCAGCAAGATGGAAAGTCTTCGAGGCAGAGTTGAGGATAATTAAGCCCCGGTAAGTATTATAGAATTAAATAAAGTACGTTACGCTAATTCATCTATATCTTTTTCAACATTTTTTCAAATTTTATTTTCAGACAAAGCCGCCAAGTTGGCTCGAAGATGATAGTAGATGCATATAAGTGGTTTCGCGAGATCACCACTTCAGGGACGTGGCTTGCCGACGATGTAAGTGAAATATTCATTTTGTTGTTTATTATGTGTACATTATTTTTTTGTTTTTTGAAATGAAATAACTCGCTAATTTTTTTATTGGTGTTTCCTGATGTAGCACATCGACTTGGCCATGGAGGTACTACGAGATCGAGCTCGACGATATCCGCAGTCATTTGATATGCCCGGCCGACTCATACTGAGCACTGAGTTTTTGGGAGCTATTACCATTGAGCATGAGTCGTTGCTATGTATGGGTAGTAAGTACGTGCTTCCTGAATATATGGCCGAATGGGTCGTAGGGATATTGCCGAGGCTCGGGGGGAAGGCATGGGATGCTTGTACACATATATATGTTCCAGCGATCTTGAATCATCATGTCATTGCCGTGGAGATTGTTTTTGCTGACTCCACGATGTATGTGTACGACTCCGATCCTTCGTGTCTGACACAGGGCCAGCTCGAGCAGCAGTTGGAGCCGCTTGCTGTGATCGTACCGTTGATGGCCGCCCGAGCAGGTGTTATTGTTAATGACCGGCTAGCCATCGTGCGGGACCAGACGACGGCGAGACAGTCGACATCGTAAGTATTTATATTTTGTTTTTTACTTTCAAACTTAGTTTTTTATCTAACACGTTTTCGCACTAATATTATTCTTCAATTGTAGGGGTGATTGCGGCATTTTTGCAATAAAGTACATCGAGTTTTTGAGTATAGGACATAAGGTCGATGGAATCAACCAAGCATGGATACAAATTTGGAGGAATAAATTAGCGTGCGATTTATACGAATTCGAGTGTGATCCGTAAACGTTATACATTTAATTGTTGATTAATTTATTTAATACTTGTAAATATTGTAAAAATATAGTACGTTGAATTGAATTGAGTAACTCGTTTATGTATGTGTGAAATAACTGTACTTATGTATAAATAATTATATAATGAAATATTGTGCACTTAACTGTTACTATTGTACACTTAATCAAATTAGAAATTATGGTTAAATAATTAAATATTGTTCATTTAGCAACAATACCATTACATATTTGACTAATTGTTATCTAGGAGAATTTGACTCGTACAATTTTGACGAGTATGACCGACTGCTCTACATCTGCCGCACCGACGCGGTCGAGAAAACTCTCCAGTAGATGGTATTCTAGAAGTTCGTGGGCGTCCAGGGCCACGCGGTTCAGTTACCGGTGGCGACAAACTATTCAGTGGGAAAATATGGTCAGGAACTTCCCAATCAGATTCGTTCGGTAAGGGAAATATAGTCTCAGCATATGCAGTTCTCCAATACTCAGCCGTGTAATACTGAGAGCATAATGTTCTCGCTGCAAAGCCTCTGTTCATAGATACCGCGACTGCATGCTCACATGGAAAACTCTCCAACTGAAATCGAACACAAGTGCATGTGTGTTCATTCAGGTCCACAATGTATATCAGCTGACGTGCATCTTGTACAGAGAAGCGCGACTCATCTAGTGGTTCCACATTCAACCTCCTCGCAACCTGTGCGGCCTTGAACAATTTTTCCTCTTGAGCCGGGGCTAGCCAAGTCGAGCAGTTCTGCGATTCAACACGTCGGTCGTGAAACCACTGCTGCAGTTTCGTACGAATGTTCTCAATCAATGCGAGAATTGGCAACTCTCGATCCTTCTTAAACAGTGAATTCATAGACTCCACGTTATTTGACGTCATCAAGTTGTACCGACGTGTTGGAAAATGTGATCGCGCCCAATGTTCTATCCCCATCTTTGTAAGATAATCCCATGCCGATATCGACTTCTTCCCTATCTCGACCAACCACTTATTGCATTCCTCGACACTGTAAGCTTCGGCCGCCCTCCTGAACAATGAAACGATGCCTTGGCCCCGGTATCTAGTCTTCAGATTACCTTGTATGTGGTACATGCAGTACCCATGATGTGCCTCGGGGAAGACTTCAGCAATAGCATTTATTAGAGACTGACCCCGATCTGTTACGAATGCAAGATGAGGGACTTCCCCGATCACTTCCCTGAGCTTCGTAAAGAACCAACTCATTGACCGATCATTCTCGCTGTCGACTATGCCGAATGCAAGTGGGTAAATCTGGATGTTGGGATCTTGACATGTAGCAATAATCAACGTACCCCTGTATTTCGATTTTAGAGTTGTACTGTCCACTAAAATTACCGGTCGCATCGCATTTGTAAATCCTCTAATGCATTGTCCAAGAGCCATGAATAAATACTTAAAACATTTCTCGCCCTCCGTCTCAATGAAAAAAGTGGAACCGTGATTCGTTGTCCCCAAATTATGACAGTATCTGGCCAATTTAGCATAACTCTCCTCGGCCGAGCCCAATAAATCCTCCAACGCACATTCTTTGGCCTTCAAGGCCTTCTGGTAGCTCATGACCACTCCGTACTCTCGTCGAACGTCGTTAATGATGTCTGAAGGTCTATAGATCGTCCGTGGGTTCTGATACTTGTGCATTATCTGTCGTCCAATAAACCATGATCGAGCTTGTCTGTGATCGTTTTGACGAATCCCCAATTCACAAGTATGTTCCCGTATATATTTGCGAACTACAAAATTCTCATTCGTATCCATCTTAGTCCCTCGCAACCGCCAACGGCAACTGTCGTCAACGCAAACAAATGTCAACAATGATTTGTTTGATTTCTTTACCTTGAACTCAAAATTGAATTTCAATGCCAGGAGGTGCACAGCTTCCTGTAAAGCTTTCTTCGTTTCAAACAGTTGCTCAACATACAAATCTTCTTCATCGGGAACCACACGTGAAGAATTAGATGAAGGTCCGCTTGTTCCGGCCCCTGAGCTCCCACCCCACTCATGTCTCTGACGGGATAAACCAATTAAATCCTCATTTGTAAATTCATTTACATTCTCGCTGTCCTGAACTACCGATTGAATTATGTGCGTCTTAGTGATGTCATGATGATGAACAACTGTCTCGGGAATATTTGTGTCATCCTCGCGAGCTATCTCCACCGTATCCCAAAAATTATTTGCATTGTCATCAGCTCCATCCGAATGTTCATTTCTACCTTCTAAGTCGTCCTTCATCACTAAAGTCACGCAAATTGGTGTCATTTGCGTTTTGTTCAAATCATACAGATAACTCACGTCAATATCAGATGTAACCTTTGCAGGTGGAATTGAAAATGGCAAATGCTCTTGGAATTGATATCTCAGTACCATATTGTATAGAGATAAATCGACGTTCAGCTTCTTCTGTATATCATGGTACAGTTCGTCGTACGATGTAGTCTCTGTTATATGTGTTGGCATATTACGTTGTCCGTCACTTGTCCATTTCCATGTCCATCGATTATTTTCATCCAACTCAAAATCACCAAAATAACAAACCGGGAGTATAATCCTCATATCTGTGTGGCATGACAAAATCGAATTTGTAAATATTTCAAATAGAAAACTTATTAAAAAACAAAACAGCACCTAACAGTCTAACATTCCCAATTATTTGCATGTTAACAGCCGATTTTTTAGGTTGTTAACAGCCTTAAAATATGACCAATATTTTAGGCCGTTAACAGCCTAAAAAATCGGCTGTTAACAGCCCAATTTGTGCCCAAAATAAGCTGTTAACAGCCTAAAAATGGGCGGTTAACAGCCCAAAATTAGGCTGTTAACAGCCTAAAATAGGCTGTTAGGCACAAACAGCCGATTATTTGGCTGTTTTGTTAGTCGATTTTTTAGGCTGTTAACCATTTTTTTGGACCTTTTCGTTGTTTATCGTAACAGCCGTTAACGCAAACCAATCGAAAAGTTATGCAGATGAATTCTTTTCCCATTATGCTTACAATAAATTATATACATCTGCTAAAAAAATTTATCTGCCAACTCCTACGTCGAATCTTAATTTATCAAGTAAAAAACATGCACATATTTAACGAAAACGAAATTAAACATATGTAAATGTACTTACTGATTTGAAGTAATTGACCGAGAATTTTTTTTTCTTCAGCTATGGATATTTTTGAGATTTTCAGAGTGTAGAAGATGAGAGAATTTTTATCTGTATTTGAGCTGATTTTGTAATGTTATGTAGGGAGTGTTTGGTTTTTATTTGTTAACTAAAAGGGCAGTGTTGTCTTTTTAACAATATCATATTTTGTAATTATATTATTCACTTAAGGGTAATTTTGTCTTTTAAACACCTTTAGGCCAATTTGAAGTTATTTACTTGTGAAAAAGTCAAAAGGGAATTATGGCCTTTTGACTAGGCCAATTTTAAAGTTACCCCCCGTAATGAGCAGGGACGGATCCAGCACCTGGTCAGCCCCCGCGGCCGCCCATGCTGGATCCGCCGGGAACAATTTTTTTTATTTTTTTGTTGACAATAGATAAATAGTTAGAATATATAGTTGATAATTCATTTTATGTTCAAGCATCTCCCCTAGCTCATTTGGTTGGAGTTAGTATTTTCATTTTATAGGTCATGGGTTCAAGTCTCCTTCCAACCAATCTATTATGTAATAGTTTTAGTTCTACAATTTTTAGTTTTTACCAAAATTAATAGAAGAGGGAGGGGTTCGAACCGTCGACCTTTCTTAGGAATATTAATATGTTTACCATCAAGGCAATTGTGAATTTGTTACTACAATCAAACAAAATAATATATGTTAAGTTTTAGTGGTGTTAATGCAATTGTAAAAATTCGAACTCGTTCTTCCTTTGAATTATAACTTGACTACAATGTCATTTGGTGAATGTTGTTAACTCATATAACAAAATTATATTTAATTTGAATAAAATAATTGTTATATTTAAATTTTAGGTTTTGATTCCCATTTTTTTTTTATAATACATTTTTTCTCTCTTCTTTACAATCGTATTTTTAATAAAATAATATTATACGTAAATTCAAAACTTCTCCTTATTTTTAAACACATATTCTTCATCAAATCAATATTCTAAAATGTATTTTTTGCAAAAAAAATAGGCATCGTATGGGTTTTTAATATTTTATTGCTACCGACGATCAACGATCGCCCCACCGCCCCTCCCGTACTGACTTAAAATCCTAGATTCGCCCCTGGTAATGAGTCAATTTTTTACAACACATGGCGTGCACTAAAAGCACGCCGTAAATACAAATCCAATACGGTAATTTTAGCAATTGATTTTTAATGGCATACATATTTTGCATGCCGTAAATAGTCTATTTTTACGACGTGCCGTAGATGCACGCCGTATTGGGCTAATGGGCTATGATATGGGTATTGGGCTAATGAGCTTAAATTTGCAGCTAATGGGCTTACATTTACAATGCACAATCAATGTGTGCCGTAAAGTTTTACGGCCTGCAATCCATGTATGTCATAAATATTTTTAGTAAATGTTATTACGGCGTGCATTTACGGCATGTCGTAAATAGTCTATTTTTACAGCATGTCGTATTTGAACGACGTAAACGTGTGCTTTAAAAAGTAACATTTGTTGTAGTGACAATATAACTCCATGCCTACATGTCTCATTAAATTATATGGCCATATCAAGATAAACAAGAACAAACTCGGTACATGTTTTGCAAGTGTTTATAAACGGTCAAAAATACTCAAATCAATTTTCATTGTCTCATTTCGTGGGATCCACAAATACTACCCACACATTAATCATTTGTTTTATTTGTCTATAAGCAAAACCTTTTATAAGCATTCCCCGAAACAAGCACTTATATTATTCAGAATATGACCATATTCCTGAAACTTTTGGCCCAAAAATGAGTTTTGATAGTTACAGCTGTGGCCTAAAAAATAAGTTCACTTGCAGTAGTTGGACTCTCATAAATTGGATCCTCAGACGATCCGAATCCGATATGATCGGGTCCCTCTAACTGCCATGAAAAAGTATAGTAAGTACAGTATCCATCATTGTGTTCTGCACTGTCCACTGAAAGATCTGGTAGATCACAAAATGTGTCATCATCAACAGATTCTTGAATGTGTTCATGTGAAAAATTTGTAGATGAACGAGAATTGGGTGGGTGGGCTTTGCTCAGCTGTGCTTCAGCTTCTCCACCGCCACAAATTGTGCCGGCAGCTGCCTTTGCAGCCGCAGCTTGGATGTCCTTTGGAGACGTCGAGGCGGGCCGGGGAAGTTCATGAGCCAAATGTGGGAAGTTAAGATATGCTGAGTGACCTTTAATTGCTAAAGCTGCTACATCATGTGCTCGGGCAGCCATTTCTGGTGTTGGATATGTTCCAAGCCATATTCTTGAATTCTTCTTAGGTTGTCGGATTTCGGACACCCATTTGCCCCAACTACGCTTGCGTACGCCGCGATAAGTTGGATGCTTATTATCATTGGCTTTGCCACTTTTTTCTCCTTGACCCTTTTTCGAGTTCACGTGAGCTTTGCCCTCATTTAGACTCTTCACACTTTGATCGGAAGAGGTCGACGCAAAATTCGAGGAGGAGGAGGATCTGGTCGTCGAGGGAGAATTCGTTGAAAACAATGTGGAAGAAAACATTGACGAGGTGGTGGCGGCAGCGGCGACCGCGACATCGTCTTGAACTAAACTATCGAAGTTGAATTGTTCTTCCATGGCAAGAGGCCTTGTGGCTGATTAGAAAAGAATGTGATGATGCATATAAAATTGGAAATTGAGTTGGGATTTATAAGATTCTTGATAAGCAAGAATTTATTTTAAAATAAAAGAAAATGGAAAAAGAAAAAGCAAAAAGAAACATGAAACATGAAACACGAAACACTAGAAAAAGTAGAGTACAGTAAATCTAGTGCACTTTCGTGTGTTCCATATGCTTTCCAAGTAGCTATTTCGAGTCGAGTCGAGTCGAGCCGAAAAAAAAGCTTGGGCCGATTCGATTTTTTTTTATGTCAAATTTACATTTTTTATTTAAAAAATTTAAAATTTGTGTGATTTATACGTACTATAAATTAAAGAAAAAAGTTCGGGCTCGGCTCGAGCCTTTTTGGGCCCGAACAAAGCCCGACCAAAAAAATGAGGCTAGGCCCGAGCCTCGACTCATTGTAACCGAGTCCGAGCCAGGCCCGGCTCGAGTTTTTTTCGAGCCGAGTCGACGAATTTTTTTGTCATCCCTATTTCCAAGCACCTTTATAACATGTATACCTATCCGTCCTGTCTTTGGCCTATCAATAATGTTAAATGTTAATATACCTTGTAATTTTGTAATAATGTGAACAATCCATAACATACATCCGAAAACACAATATATGCAACTCTAAGCAAAGTAAGTCTTATCCAATTACTGTATAATTTTTCTTGTCAGTTAAAGTAATTAAAATAACACCGACACAATGATCATTGTCATATATAGACCGCGACACTATTTATTGAATTGATCAATTAGATTTTGACGAAATTAAAGAAAATCACAACAAATAAGCAAGATTTAACTATTATTGAGAGGAGCATTTTCTTTCTATTTTGCTAGAAAATTCTCACAATCATGCTACATGGCCAGATATGTTGACAGAGATTAATATAATGACGTATGATGTTCTATCATTGTATTGTTTACAACACATTTAATTTTTTTTATCCAATCTTCTGTTGTCACCTACACTTTTGTCATTGCATCTGTCAAAATCTTTATGACAAAGTGATGTAATCCAAATTCTCATCTGTATTTTGTTATTATGAGAGATGAAGTCAACACTCGTACACATGACCATTTATTTAAATATATTTATTTACAAATGGTTTTTGAATTAAGCTACTGGATCCCTTTGAGTTACCCGACCCCACCGCCCCTCTCACAATGTGGGGGGCCCGAGGTGAATAAAATAATCCCCCCCCCCCCCCCCATTGTGAGGGGGAAGCGTGGGCTCGAGTAAAGCTACGTGTAACCCAAAGGGTACATGTAGCATTGCCCATGGTTTTTATATGTTTTATCTATAAATGATTTCAAACCATAGGTGGAACTTGAAAATGAATTCATGAATTAAAATATTTTAATTATGGTACACGTGACTCACATGAAAGTGGGTCCCAAATATTTTTCCTACGTTTTAACTACATATTTTTTTAAAAATTCACTACTCATTTTTCGAATTTAGTGGTTGATAAAGAGGAGCTAATCTTTAAAGTAATATTGTCTCGTGTCTTGTCAATTATTTAACGTCCTTTATGCTCAACATAAAGGTAATATTTTTATGTACCATCAATTTTACACTTTTTTACGCCCAACATTTGGTGAGTGAGCCACGAAAATTATAACGTATGAAAAGATTGGATCGTACCATGAATAAAAGGATCACGTGTTTGAAAAGTGCTTATAAACAATATCAATTATTAATAAATAAAAATGAACGGTGAATAAATGTATGGTAATTGTCTATTCCTCGAAATGTATAGATAAAAATTGATTTGAATATTTATAAATAGCCAATAGAAATGTGATGTTTTTGGTGTAACACTTCAGGAAATGTTTTATATGTAAGACTGATTAGGATTGAGTACGATAATTGACAAAAAAAAAAAAAAAATGATGCATTTGGGTTGAAATTTGCCAATTCTCGACCTAAATTAACCAATTCTTAGAAGATTTTTTAAAGGTTTCCAATTGATTTTGGTTGAATCAACCAGTCGAGATCGATTTTGTTAGCACAAATACAAACTTGGTTATGATCTTGGAAAATGGAATACTGATGCCACTATAAGGGAGATAGAGTGGGGTTCGATGCTGTGATTCGAGACCATTGTGGGGTCGTGGTAGCCGAAAATGTTTCTGATATAAGGAAGTTTCTCGCATGCTATATATTGTTGAAGCAATGACATTCCGGGCTGGACTGACGTTTGCCTGAAAGACACAGCTGGGTTCGTGGCGACAGTATCTGAGTGTGATGCCAGACAGTCAGCGTAGGATTTAAAGGATTGTACTGTTTCTTTGTTTGTCATTAAGGGTGTAGTTTTGGAGGATATTGTTGCTATGTTGTTTGAAATAGAGGTGGCATGTGTTGCTATATCCCTCTTGAGGGGAATACAATAAAGATAAAATCCCACAAATACAGAGTATCGTATACAAGTAATAAAATGATGAATCAAGTATCGTTCCAACGAGGATCGAGAATTTAGTCATAATTCAATTAAATCTAACTTCACATTACACATAGAGATTTCAAAGATTTATCGGTTTATTATCTGCTCTAAATAACGTACGTTATGACAATTGCCTATAATTATCTAATTGTGACGTTGGAAGATGATTCAAAGATGAATGAAACACTAGGAATCAGGATCCACTCATTAATATATTTTAACTTCAAACTCTCGTTATTAACTCCCATTCACGATCTTTGCAATAACCGATGATTCTAATTTTCTACAAATCTCCCAAGAGTAAATTTAGACTTACGTCTACCTAATTGGCCCCACCTAGTGCTTGTTGGCTCCTCTTTTCGCATTTTCTTTAGCTTTCATCTTCTAATCTTCAATGTCCACCAAAATATTGTGGTTCTTCTCGATTTTCTCTTCTTTTGCATCTTTAAATGTTAAATTCTAGTCTCCAGTTCAAAACCTCGATTCTTCATACTCTATTATCATTTTCACCAATGTTACTTCAATTTGGGGATTTCATACTACAAATCAAATGTAAGAACATGGACTCAATAGATTTCGACTCTAACACTCAAAATGTAAGTAAAATGTCTAATTGTGTATAAAATACACTTATCACCCACAATCTAATTGCGTTTGCTATTTTGGCCCCCGTTAATACTAACTAGGTTGATTGCATTCTACACTTTCTTGCAATGTTTGCTTATGGCGATATCGATTAATGTAATATATTTGTTGCTAATATATAGGGTCATCGAGTGGGGCTTGAGCCGAGCAACAAAAACCTTGTGTGAGTCAATCTAAGCTAACATACATGAGTTGGCTCGCCGTTCAACTCGTAATTGGTGGATGAAAATATATTTTTTAAAAATATGTATATATTAGCAAGCTGAGTCCACCTTTAATAAAGTGATCTACCTCGCGCTCAATCCAACTCAATTCGACGAACACGTGAATATATTTTAATTACACATTAATTGATCACGTTCGATTTTTTAATATGCTACTTATACATACCCCACTCTGAAAGCTATCCACACAACTGTAGAGAATTTTCCTCGTGTTTCTATGGAATTACTGGAAAATCGAAGTAGAGGTCCCTAACCTTTTACATTTGCAAACTTTACTCTAATCTTCATTTTGTGTCAACTATAGTCTCAAATCTTTTAAAAATATACACATGTGATTCAAATGGATTGATCCATTTGAATGTTAGTTGACCGAAAAGTCAAAATTTAATCAATTTTTTTGATCAAGTGAAAAAGGGAAAAACGATACTTTGTATTTTTCTTACATTAAATAAGCTAAAAAATTAAATTAAAAAATCAAAACCATTAGAACAGTTAAACTAAAAATAAAAAATAAATCTTCCATACCCACGCCCACCCATCTTCATCATCTTCTTTTTCTCCTTGCGGGCAACGCTCACAATGCCATTACTCTCTTCTCTCTCCTAATCCCACTAAATATTCTCCTCTACTTACAGTTGTCCACCCCATATTCATCTTCTTTTCCAAACTATTGTAGATCTAGCGGCTAATAGACCTGTGGCAAAAGCTGCTAAATCGTAGATATGGAAAATGGGTATTGTGCAGATGAAAGACGAAATTAAACAATTAAATGATGAAATCAGTGGTCATTATGGTCAAACATGCGCTCTGTCATGGTTCCCTTGTCTCACATCGGGAATTCCACGTGAAAATGTGGGGTTTATAATCCCTTGGGCACCCTCCCCTTAATAGCTAGCTTTTGAGGATGAGTTCTACCTGAGGGGTTGTGACATTGGTATCAAAGCAGGCACCACGTTCCTCGATTGCAAGCGAGCGGCACGGATGGTGACGTCGGCATAGCAGTGTTCGTCCGGGACTAGTCATGGGCTAGTGTAAAAAGCTAGAGGGGCTAGTGCAAAGCCAGTCCGGCGTGGGCGCCGGGATCGAAAGCTTGGTGGTTTGTCATGGTTCCCTTGTCCCACATCGGGAATTCCACGCGAAAATGTGGGGTTTATAATCCCTTGGGCACCCTCCCCTTAATAGCTAGCTTTTGAGGGTGAGTTCTACCTGAGGGGTTGTGACACGCTCCAAATCAAGTAATTTCTCATGGAATGGTGATGGATTTGGACAGTGTTTTTGGGCGGTGGCTGAAGGTGGGGAAATGGTGGTAGATTTGGACGGTGGCTGAAGGTTGGGGAATGGTTGTAGTTTTGGGTGGTGGCTGAAAGGCAGGAGAATGGTGGTGGATTTGGGTGGTGGCTGATTAGTTGTCGGCATGGAGGCTATGGTGATACCAACGGCTGTGGGAAGAAGATGAAATTTGAGTTGGGTTGAGGCGGGGTGGGGTGAAGGGATTGGATTGGATTTTTATTTTTTGGTTTTTTAATTTATTTTTCTACTTATTTAATGTAAGAAAAATACAATTACCATTTCGCAATTTTAAATTAGGTCAAAATTAATTAAATTTTGACTTTTCTGGCCATGTAACGATTTCTATTCATTTGGACTCGAGTTACATATTTTTGAAATGTTTGAAATTGTGTATAGCATAAAATAAAGATTAAGATAAAGTCTACAAAAAATTGAGAGTTTAGAGATCGTTGCTACAATTTTTGCCTGCTTTAAAATAGGGATATCCAAAATATTTCTAGCTTCCCAAAATCTTTGAAATTAATTGTTTTCAGAAGCAATAGTTCTTGTGAATATCATCAATTATTTCGAAAGCCACCAAAATGTACTCAAATTTGACCGGATTATAATTTTGAGATGGCAAAATCAATTACAGTATGTAACATGTGCACGCACACAAGTTTTTCACTTTTTATGATCACAAGTGGACTCATTTGAGATCCATAATTTCGGAAATTTTTTATAAGAATAACAAGAATTCAATAAATTATTTAGACTCTGTCTGGTTCTGATTTTGGTCAGAATAATATTGCTAAATGGACCGTTACAGGGCCCCACATCAGAGCTGGCCAATCAACTAATGCGGCTAAATTCTTTGGCAACGGTCAGATATTTGCCCGAAATCAGAAAAAGAATGGCTACCAGTCAATGTCTTATTTACTAATCATGATGGGAATTATTTTGAGTTCGAAAGATGATGCAAATACGTTAATTCCATCTCTTTATATATTTAAGAATAGTTATTATACCCCCAACTATTTCATACATTCTATCTCGACTCTATCTAGCCACGACCAGTCGATACTCAACAATGGGATTCTCAATCGTTCTTTGAAAAAAAAAAAAAAAAAATCTACAAGTTAACTTAGAAGAATATTAAACTTTTGGAATGTAATGGGTGGTTGCATCCCTTTTGTACTCTTTGAAGACCATATTCCTATGCGTCGAGATCGTATTTGGTGCGATGAACTTACGAGACAAAGAAACTATTTTTGAACATGTTTTGATAATTTTCTAAAAGTATTTTGTCTAGTTAAAATAGCGTTGTCAAATTGGGCCACTAGTTTATACAAGGTATGACATTTGTGTCCTCAACCTTTAATATAGAGCATCCCGATTCGTCATCTCGGGTATAAATTTCTCGAAAAATAAACTTAGATGATTTTCCCTTTCGTGTTGGAAAGAAGTGCAACCTACATTTTAAAGATGCTTTATGCATGTTATTCTTTAGCGTGTAGACGTTCTCTTTTGAGGGTTCCTTTATTGAACTTTATTCAATTCAGAATCTACTAAAGACTGCTTAAAAGATTTACTAACATATCTAACAATCATTTTTATAATCTTTTTCATAGGAATTTGATTATTGCATTATTGGTCCCAATCTATTACTCTAATAGCAAGTTTAGTCATCAACTTTAAAATTGAAAATTGATCATTTTTCATAGAAAAATTGGAGGAAACCATAAAAAAAAAGAGAAAAAAACCTTATAAGAATTTTTATTTAGGGCTTGTTTGAACCTCATTTTTGATATAGAATGTATTTTAGAATAGTAAATTGACGAAGACCGTATTGTTAAAAAATAAAGAAATGTTTTGGATTTGTGTATAATATTATTTTATGAAAAATATGTGGTTGAAAATAAGAAAAAAAAAATCTATTTATTTTAAAAAATGGTATCAAACAAGGTCTAACAAATTGATTTTCTTACATAAAATAAACGAAAAATGATGAAAATGAAGAGATAAAAAATGGAAAAGAGAATAATAATAATAATTTTTTATTTATTTTTTGTAAAAGTCTTTCAATATCTCGAGATTAAACGAGAGACTTTCTATCAGATATTATATTTGTATGTTTCCTATAAAAGTCATTGGCATTTTGGATAACACGTAACTCTTTAAAACTTTTAAAAGTCATGACTCTTGAAAAGTTTATATTGAGTACTCCAAGACATTTATAGAATTTTATAGCATTTTTGTTAATCGTTAGAGACGAGATGATCAATTTAATTGAAATAGAAATATAAGTAGGGAAATCAAATTGAAGTTAGATTATTATTATGAAACAATGGTAAGGTAAGCATGTCCAATAATACTCTTTATTTTACAATTATATAAACAGTATCTTAAATAATTTTCAAAATAAAGAGCAAGACATTAACACTAAATGTGCATTTGATTGCGAACATAGAATTTTTATGGAAAGAAAATAAATTTTAGAAATATTTTTATGAAAAATATTAATTAAATGTATTTGATTGATTTAATTTTCAATTTAAAAAATATTATACTTATCTATTTTCTATTGGTGGGTAGACGAGAGAGAGAAAGTAAGAGTGAATTACGTGGGTTACATGGAAAATAAAAACCGCATCTTCCTAAAATCAACCACTATTTTGCTTTTTTCCACGAGCAATTATTTTTCATCCTTTTCTCTTGTTTTTTAAAGAGATGAGTAGAAAATTATGCAATAATAAAGAAAGCATTGCGTAGAGAGTGGATTAGAGAATCAAAATCACTGTTTATTTTAAATTTTTGAAGACTAAAAGTGTATTAAACAACTCAAAAAGAGGTTCGACTCTCTAAAATAGAAAAAAATGACTTGATAAAGAACATATTCGAGATGCTATTACTTCTAATGAAATTTTCCTGCTGTTTTCAAGTGAGTGAATCATAGGAGTGATAAGTGAGCCGACCTGAACTCCTTGGCTCACTTACAGTCGGGCTTAGCTCCACCCACCTAGTGAACTAGCATAAGCTAGCAAATGGGACAAGTCGAGCACGCACTACTCGTTTCCAAAAACTTCGATTCGACTCGAGTCAACTCGTCCCTTGGTGGGAGCAAGCTCACCAGAGCAGCCTCTATTTTATTGAAAAGACTGAAAGTTGTATTTTTACCATCCAAAGTGTAATGAAGTCATGAGAGTTTATTGCATTTTTACCCCCACAATGTGCAAAGAAATGGTGAGAATAAATATTTTACTTTGTTAAAAGAGTCCAGTAAAAGAATTATGAAGTTATTAAAAGCTTTCATTTTTATTCAGACTTGGGACCGATCACACGATGTGTAGGCGAAGTTAAATTATACGCGTAATAATTTTCCGTGTAAGTTTTTTTTTTTTTTTTTTTTAATACTAACTTCTTAGTTTGCAATTACAAAATTGAAAAGATGTTGAAAGGTTGTCTTCGTCTTCTTGAAACCACTAGCACAAACAAAGATGTGCTTCTTTTCGGGTTACAATATTGTTCAAATCACATGATGCATCTCAACTAATATATGGTTTCCCTTATAGACCTTAAGTCTATGAGTTCTAATAAAGCATTGGGTGTCATGAACAAGTCCAAGTTTATACTATATAATATTGGGTGCTGATACCGTTGTGCATTCTATCGATGAAGTAAATTAAAAAGGTCACATTGCATAGAATTAATAATGAGGGTGAAAGAGAATTAAATTGAGAAATTAGGATTCACATTGTACGGAAAGACAAAAATGTTGGAAACAATCAAGAACTAAACAGAACAAATAATACAACGAATTTATAAACAGAATACTATTATTGCAATATACAGATTGATAAAAAATTAATATAAATGATACTGACTTGAATTTCAGATTGAGGCTAGCGCAACGCTATGTCATATAACAGAAATTCGCTTCTACTCATGTGCTTGTAGTTCGATGAGCGTCTGCCACCGGGATTCAACAATTTGTTCTTAGGAATCGAGCACTCGATTCTTGGTTCAGACGATTATACTCAGTATTTTTTTCTCTCAGACATAATTTTATGAAGGATTGAAATGTAGAATTTCTTTTTGTTTGAATCAGACGTTTTATCTACATATATATAGAAAACGAACAGTCTTATCCTTTGTGTCAGTTGTCGTAAAAAGTTGTGTTGATCAGATACTACCATTTAGACAAAATCGAAAAAGTAAAAAAAAAAACAAAAAAAAAAAGAAGAAATATAAGTGCTAAAACTGTAATTTGGAAATCACAAGGAATTATGAGGGTCCAAGGAAATTTGATTTAATTCATAACAATGTTTGGCTCAGTTTCAAGAATATATTTATAATTAGATCAATTTATAAATAAATAAACTTTAACAAATATTCTTTTATTGACAAGATATAATTTAGAGCAAGTTATTTATTTTGATCATAAACAAATTCTTTCATAAATTTCATAATGTATATTTTTCTTGGAGTACTGAGATTTTAGGTTCTCTATTGATGTATTTGTGTGAGAGACCTTTTATTGCAGGAGAGAGAAATATTTTAAACCCGCTTATAGATATTAACTGAACGAGAATGCTAAAATTTTGGATTCTTCAACTATAAAAATTAAAATGCATTATGCATATATGCCTAAGTCTTAACTTCTAATTTTGAAGTTTAAACCAGTATAATTGTAAGCGCCCAGACAATAATTGTCGATTACCAATATATCTCCATGAAGGCATTAACATCTTTTAAGTCTTCAACTAATGTACGTTAATTTATGTTACTTTGTTTTCTTTCTCCATCACAAATTACCAACTTCCCTCATTTTAACAGCTAATGTTTAAAAAAAAAAAAAAGTCGGGGGCAACCCTGTGGGCCCCCACTCCTTCAACTCTAGGACACCCCTACTTCAACGGGCTGACTCCGCCCCTACCTACGAGGATTCAAAATTCCAAAATTATTATAATTTCTAGTTCAAAATCTATGTTAAATAGCGAAATTGAATTTTTCATGAATATTGTTTTGGAATATGAGGGAAATTATAGAGTTGTCTAATTCACCTTCCAATGTATGAGCACTAGATTGTATCATTGATTGTAAAAACTTAACATGACAGTTATATTTAAATGCTTCATCAGAATGAAAATAAAAATTGAAATGTTGAAGATGTAAAATATTATTGTTAACTACATATTTTATTATTTAAATTAAAATTTTATAAAGAATGTGCAATAATTTGTGCAACATGATGATTATAAGGTCCATCCAATGAAATGTGATTAACAGTGAATAGTTTATTTATATGAGCCAAATTATCATCATCTTATAATACTGTCAAATATATGTATCGATTACCGTCAATAGAATATGTATGATCAAAGGTTAAAGAAATAATATATCTGTAGTTTATAAAGAATAACTACAATTCTTACTTTCATCTTATTGAACGTAGTAACACAACTGACTTTTTCGTCCGATATTTGAAAGTTTGGCAAGAATCTCAAGTAAATTTTCATTTGAAAAAAGATAATGATTTTAGCTCACCATATAATTACGTCGTATAATGATGCAACAAAAAATATAGTAGGGGACAAATTGACCCAAATCGAAGAGATTTAATTGCACCAAATTGAAGATAAATGGCTAAGTACGCAACTAATTTGATGCTGGATGATTTAATTGCACCAAATTCAAAATGATCGATCTGTATGCGATTTTTTATTTATTTTTAATGTAAAACTAGGGGTATGTTATTGAGTTACGAACCTATTTCCTTGTAAAAAAAGTGAACCCAAAATGCCACAATAGTTGAAGTTTGAGACTCAGATGTATGAAGGATCAAATGATTTTTAAAATATAGATTGAGTTATAATTTGCTCTAATTAACTCACAATATTATGTGTATTGTGTACACAATTTCTTGACGTTAATTAACACAAATGAGCATTTCAAAGTTAGAGAAATATTGGTTACACTTGTATATGGTCTCATCGCGTCACTCCTCGGCTGTAACCATTGTGTTTTAGGACATCATCATCAAAACTCAGACATTATCTAGTGTCATGAACCGCATGTTGGCTTGGCTCTAATGCTGTAACTAACACCAAGTAACATACAAAGTAGCCGTCTAACTAGTACAGAAGCCTTAGAGCTTTGCATGCTCACGAGATTGAACATAGATCAAAGCTTTGGACAAACCTTGGAAACACAGAGGCAAGTCTCATCCTGGAGCTAGGAACTTCCTAACCACCGTCTCTGCCCAGAAACGATCTACCCAAAACTTGCACAGGTCGACAATGCACCATTAAATCATAATAAAAGCTTTACCTTCTAACCATTCCTCAACTGAGAGGGCAACAGGTTGCAATTCTGTGGGTATGTGCGTATTGGGAGGGGTTAAATTAAATGAACAGCGAACAGAATCCATTTTAGCAACCTTGAGTGAAAGGAATCGGGGTATACATTACATTACAAAAGCAAAGTGCAGAAATTGCATCCTAAACACGAGTCTCCCTTCCAAAAAATCTAGAAACAAGGCTACCTAAGCTAAAACTGAAATGGCAAAGTGGCACCCCATCCCATGTGCAGTTAGCAGGATATGTTAACTCTTCATAGATTCAACAGACGTGTATAGTACTTGTCTGCTCGCACGTCGGAAATAATACCTGCATATAATAAAACTGATAAATTTGTATCTCTCACATGCATATGTATATCTACATTTGCAACTGCTTCAGTATTAAAAGCACGTGTTCATCGTTATCAAGACATTGACTGGACACTACAAGAAAGTATTGAAGAAGAAAATAAAACCTTACCCATTTTACTATCCAATAAAGTTTGCCAAAAAATGCATTAAATGAAATTTGGGAACTCTAAAACACAGTTCTTATAAGCGAAGAGCAGATTTTTGGAGAAGAAATTATGTCTTGTATTTTTATTGAACAATGGATGACTACATTTACAACTAAGGAAAGATTTTTCAAGGTAATTTTATGTTGATTACAATCCTAGGAAACTAAATAATCAAATTAAAGGAAATATGGAAGGAGGACGATTTCTTCTATAATATGCCAAGATTTCCACAGTTGAAATTTGATCCATCAATTACTGCGGAACACTAAATTACACACAGGCTGCGGTCATCCGCAACGTGCGTGCACGCACGCACAGAGAGAGAGAGAGAGACTTACACATAAATATTTATCCCATATAAAGCAGCATATTTCCGTAGAAGACGTTCGACGGTATACCATTCTGAACGATCTGAGCCATCCTGATAACCAATCCGTGGCATGTGGATTGAAGCTTTCAAAAGGTAAAAGGTGAAGACAAATGAGAGAGAGAGAGAGCGGGGGGGGGGGGGGGGGGGGGGGGGGAATCTACTTTGAAAAACATACTAATTAAAAAGTTACAACAATTTAATTTGCAGAGAATGACAATAAATTGATAACCTATGCATGTGATAATTACCAGCAGAATTTTATTTTCTTTAATGAGATGAGACATAGTCACAACGTAACATGCCAAGAGTTACAAAAGAAATTTGAAAACCCATTCATGGGGACAGTACACACGTAGAAAAACGTGCGAGTACGAGGATACGCAGAGAGAGGAGCAGAAAAAATAAAAAACTTAGCTGGTATTGACAAAAACATTGAGAGAAAAATTGAAAACCCAAGTTAGAGATTTTATTTAGAAGCAAGAACAAGAAACATAAAATATGTAATACTCATCAGCTAAATTGGATATGTATCAAGTCTGCAAGTGAGAGATTTACTTTTAATCAGCTAGTTAGATAGGTAAATGAAGGCTCCTCATAGAACCTAACATACCAGAATTTTGAGCAGCTGAAAATGAAGCTTTTGCAATGCAAACTTCTAAATCGGAAATAGAGATTTTACTTCGTGGGATTTTACGCTTGGGATTGTATGACTGTACAACAGACAAAGCCACCCATTGAGGAGCATTGCTATCACTACAGCGATCGTCTGCAGAGCAATAATCGATTCAAGGTAAGAAAGTAAAGAAAGAAGATCTGAAGCTTACAGTAGAAAAATATTACCTTGAGTTGCAACAAGGACCAGCCACCCCTCCCCCCATATGCCCAAAATAGGTAAATTTGCACTCTTATAAATGATCAAGGAAAGAGCGACAATTATTTTCAGCTAATATTGACTTAAATAAGAAGCGAAGGTTCACCCAGCTGAAGGAAGGAGCTCTTATTATTAAAAGAGGAAAGTGGTGCATGAAATGCCGACGACTTATTATTGGGAATGGTGGGCGTGGGTCCCATAGATAAAGGGTGACTTGATGCCACAAAACTAAACATATATAAAATGATTCATGAAGGTCTAATTCACAAAACAATACATCTCATACAACACAAGGTGGCATCGTACAAAGAGTAATGTTATGTAGCACCAATCTCAGTGGAAGCGGACTCCATCACTTCATTGTCCAATAAATAAAAAAGCACTTTACTTCATTGGACAAGGAAGTGGTGGGTCCACTGACATTTAGTCCATGTTTGTCTCCCATTCTTTCAAAAAAAAATTCTACATATTCACACAATAAAATATTTTACACGTAAACCCAAAATTTTTCCTTATTTTTCAACCACATATTCTTCAAAAAATAACTATTTAAAACAATATTTTTCAAAAAAAATGGCCACCAAACAAGGGCTTAGCTCGTGATTAGCGCCAGTCGTGCTACATAACAATATTCTTGTATAAATTGACAGTTGGAGTTGTGAAGATAATCAAAAGCTTATAGAGATTGTGATTGCTATTATTTTGGTGCATTGCAAAAGCAATGAAGCAACTTTAGATCGGGATTAGAATGGTCTGAAACTGACCTGTGATATCAATTAGATGCAGATCACCTAGATGAAGATCCCCAAATTCAGAAGCTCGCTGGTATGCATTTGGAACATTGGCTGAGAGTTTTGCTAGTGCATCAAACATACCCCCATGACCCCAATTTCCAGAATCATCAACACAGCTGCTCAAAGAATATCAGCAACTCAAAAATATGTCTATGCATATCAACTAGGACAGATAAGGGGATATAAAACAAAGTTTCACTTGATACAATATGCGAAGTTCAATTATAATATTAAGTAACGGTCTTGTGAGTGTGATCCCCTCTTGTTGGTCAACCATAACTTCAAACATATCCCACCCATGAAAAGCTGACCCAAAAAGTGACCAACAAAAAATAATTTTAGACATATTTGACTCCCAACAAATTGCAGGTGAAAATTATTAGAATAATTATAAAAGAATACTTCAACAATAAAGAAAGTGTAGGATGCAATAATTAGAGCAGTCCTTGGTGCAATAAGCATTAACAGATGCGAATCTTTTTGCAGAGAATATGACCTAAATATAATTGTAGGCTCTGTTGGAGAAACTCTTGATGGATGTGTGCAGTCTCCATAAACAAAATTAACAGAACTAGAATCTGAGAAATCCTGATCTGTGGGAACCACAGGGTGCACAGGACTACTGATAGACAAAGAATGATAACCAAGAGCTTCCCATTTGGATAGTTTTTTCTCCTCCTCCTTCTTCTTAGCAGCTTCAGCTTTGAGATGCTTATCATCAGGTACGCCTCTCCTATTTCCCAACTCTAACATAGTACTCTCATTTGATAGTGATGCTTGCTTGAACTTCTCGACCCATGACAAATATGCAGCCTCATCAAGACCAGGATCAAAATCGACAGACTCCGAATCCCCTTTCATGACTAGAACACAACCACCCAGCATATCCACGTCATTGATCTCAAACTTTTTATCATATATATCAGATTGTGGCTCATGGCGGATTGCCGTAACCTTTTCAGCCAGTGCAATCAATCCACTTTTATTCACTTGACCCAATTCTTCGATGCTCATCTCAGTAGGGTCAAACATACATAACCCGAATATAACAGATCGCAAATCACCAGCTTCAGTTCCAGCAATGTCCTTTCCCTCATTATCTAAACTATCCTCTCCCACAACGTTATAACTAAGCTGCAATTTCCTTTCTGCTCTACGCATAATAACCTACATTGATTTCAACATTAGCCGTCAGTAAAATATAACCATCACGACAAAGTCATCCCTTACATCTTACCTCTTCTATTGTCCGCCCTGTAACTAAATTTATAGATAAAACATGATTCGTTTGACCAATTCGGTGTGCACGTTGCAAAGCTTGCTTGTCTACTTGCGGATTCCAATCTTGCTCATAAAATATAACCTGCAAAGTACTAAAATGTTTCATAATTTGTTGGGAAAGCACAGATCATATTGGTAATGGATAATACTCACTCAGCAACTCCATAAGCATCCAAAAGAAGGAAAATGCAAAGCTCAAGCAAGGTTTAGTTAGAATCACGTCAACGAGCCAAAGTTCGCAGCTCGGGCTCGGCTCTGCAACCGATCGAGCTTTTATTGGCATGAGCCGAGCCGAGCCAAAGGTCGGCCAAAAAAATGGGCTCAACTCGGGCTTTTGGCTCGGGCGTTTCCAAGCCGGCTCTTGTATTATTTTTTTTCCTGAAATTTTTTTTTTTTTTTTTTTTCAAAGGGCCTTTGAAAAGGCAGCTAGCTGCTTTGTTTCAGGCAGAGCCATTTTCAACATCATTTTTTATAGAGCTGAACAAGGAATGGTCCAGATAGAGCTGCCTAAAACTTACAGCATACCATGAACCTCAGATCAGAATCATAAGTACAACGCACATGTTATACACATTTTTGTCACAAGCACAGCCTTCAATTAGATGGGATATGAAATTTCAGTCCTGTATGAGATGAATGAGTTTTGCTCATAAGCATGATTAACAAACCTAGTAATTTTACAATAATACAAACTAAACAAATTCCCCAATGGAACATGGCTAAAATGCTTAAGCACATCATAAGCCTTCTTTTAAGTATAATAAAAGCCTTCTTTTAAGTATAATAAAAGGCTCACAAACAAAAGTTAGACATTTACAGTATGGACTATGGAGCCAGTTAAGGTAGAAATAACAAGATATGTTAGAATAGTAATGAGAGTACTCACCGTATCAGCAGCCACAAGATTTAATCCAACTCCGCCAGCTCTTGTAGAAATCAAAAAGACAAAAGGACTATTATCATCAGCATCAGAATTCAAACTTTTCTTGACAGATTGCTGGCTGAAACTTCTGATTGCAGCAAAACGCTCCTCTGCTCTTATTGAACCATCGAGACGCTCGTAAGAGTATTTTCTTATCTCCAAAAAATCCTGCATTATATACACATATGGTGGAAGACTTTAGGGACTAATGTACAATCAGCCCAGATGACATAGAACTTCATTGTAAAATAGAGGGAAGATAAGATGCTGACCTGTAATATATCAAGAGTATGGGTCATCTGAGCAAAAAGTAGAACACGATGACCAGTATCATGCAGCTTCAAAAGTAGCTGGTCTAAAATTATAAGTTTGCCACTGGCCTGATGAAGCATCATTTCAGGGAAAAGAATGTGTATATAACATACAATTTAGAAGATTGAATCAAATAGCAAAAACATAAAATAGTTAGATGAACAAAAGAATGTGCAAAAAGATCAGCATTGATTTTAAATGTTTGACCAGATGCTCTATACTCTATTTCCCCCTTTTGTTGCAATGACAAGTTAATTACATATTGAGCTCACATCTCAGTATCAAACTGTATCCATATGAAACAATTCTGTAGAAATCTGAATAAAGAAGTTAGAATACCTGAACCAGGTGTTCACCCTCCTGATATGGTTCAGGCTCAATACCAGGGAAAAGATATGGGTGACTACATGCTTTCCGCAGCTGAATTACCTGAAAAGGAAGTGGAAAATTTTGAATGAGATAAGATGCAATACTAATGCATTGTAGCGTGAATATGAGAGCACAAAGCACAAAAATTAGAAAACAGATACGCCTGGATAGGAAGACTTATACTTACAACATTGTGCAATGACTGGGCATTTGAAGCTCCAGAAGCAAGTGCGAGCAGCTTCGGTAGTTCCTTCCTAAGAATTGATACATAAACCTTCTTCTGCAGGGGCACTAAAGGTGCCATCCTGTCTCCCAAACAAAAATCAAAACTTTCTAATTAACACTTGAAAGTATTGTTTTTATATGAAAAGTACACTAGCTTCAACAAGTTCAACTATTGAATGTTTGATAAACTTTAGGAAACTCATCAGGCAGTAACAATAAATCACATAAAAAACAACAAAAAAAAGAAGGAATGACCGTATTAAGAAACTAACATAGTTATCTCAGTAAGAGGTGGCAGTGAAAGAGTTCCAGACTCAACAAGCTTAGACTTGGTTCTTCGAAGCATGAATGCTCCCAGTACGTACTTTAAAATTTTGAATTGCTCCTTCATCTTTTCTGCATCGTGTCCTGCTTGAAGAAGTTACAAATAGAATCAAGATGAGTCTCATTACTTTCCACTCGCTCCATTTAGATGGAAATTCTTCCGTCTTAGAATCGAAAGCATTCGTTATACATGGTTGAGTTTGTTAAGATGTCCATAGTAATTAAAAATTTCTGTATGTATAAACAATAATTCTTTTAAAATTACAGTATAAACTATAAAGTATAAATTCACAATTGAAAATCAAAAGGTTCGACATTCAAGCATATAATATCTTGGCCCTTGTGCATTTTAAGGAGCAAGCATGAGAATTTGAATATATGTAGGTACAAAAGGTTACTTGAAGGCTCTCCAGCTTCCTTGAAGGCAGAAAGAAATTGCTCCAGTTTTCCAAAGATTGAAGGCATACAGAAATGCATCAAAGCCCAAAGTTCAGTAAGATTGTTCTGAATGGGTGTACCAGTCATCAATAATTTTCTTGGCATGACAAACCGTTCTCTTAAAACAGTATATAAGACCTGTTAAATTTTACCATTAAAAAAATCGCAATGACGGTGAAAAATTAAGCTTAAGAGAACACGTTTGAGAATAACCTAATGACACAACCATCACCAAGTTTTTACATAGGAAGACAAAAAAAAAATTATTAAAAATGAAGGACAACTAGAATATCAAGCCGTAAAACAATAAATTAAGCCTCCGTCTGGGAAGAATTAATAAAAGGTTTAATTTATAAATAGAAAGAAGTAAGTAGTGGATAGTACTTGTGCGTGCATTGGAATGTATAGTAGAAAATGAAGTTTGACCATTTATAAATTTGGCCAAACAGAGGCTAAATTTGAAGTTCAATATATTTAAATCAAGCACTAGAAACAATTGGCAGCTTAAAAGACCAACATATAGCAATGTAAGCAAACAATAGCGTACAGTCTGCACTAGACATTCTATTGCATTTTAAAACAACTTAATAAAAATATCTCTACACTCACACTGGAAGGATTTTTGAGTCTTTGTGCTTCATCAATTACTACATAATGCCATGGGAATTGAGACAGGAAATCCTGATCAAGCAATGCTATGTCATAGGTAGTCAACAGCACATCGAATGGCAATTTCAGTGCCTACATAAAAAAGAAGCAATCACAATGCTGACATTTGGAAGAGTAATACAGAATTATATCCCCAAGCATTAGCTACAGACAGCCTAAATTATATGTTTATTTGACTGACATAACAATACATTAAGGATCCGAAACTTACATCCGATGGTAATGACTGCTCTTTTACGTTCTTGTACATTTCCCTGCGCAAATTACGTCGATGTTCTTTATCTCCAACATAACAAAGTAATCTCAATTTTGGAGCAAATTTTGCTACCTCGGACACCCAGCCATCAATCACACTTAAAGGACATAATACCACTGCAGATGGTATCCACTATGTAAGAATGCAATAATCACCTAAAAGATTTTTAGGAAAATTCCACTTTCACATACCATATATCTGGAAATTACAATTTTTGTACTGCTACTTTTAGACAAAACGGAATATATTATTTCTTACCCCATAAAAATAGCAGTATGTAATTTGTAACTTTCTGATATATGGCTACACCCTTATATGGGCCAGTTTTGAAAATTCCAAACTTTTAGTAAGTGCATATAATCAAGAAAAAATGCTTTCACTCACAAAATGGTCCAGGAGTCCTTTGACATACTTTTAGATAATTTAAAAGAGAGATAGCTTGCAAAGTCTTCCCCAGTCCCATCTGTAGGCAAACCAGTCACAGAAATAAAAAATCATTGCATTTAACAGATTAAAGCAATAACTTTTGTGCTTTTAGGCCTCGCTGTTGTACTGGCCTTTCTACAAGGACAGAATATTAGCTACCGGATGTACAAGGGTTATAGTCTCACTGATTGCCCGTACAACACAGAATCGCTCCATCATAGCGGACTCTCTCTCCCAAAGATCAAGTATTTACATGTTCTAAAGAGCTCCTTCAAATGTCCCAAAAGTACTCCTACAGTACTTGAAAATGTCAAGAAGTGTTAAATACTCTTGTGCAGTCTACTGACAGACTCTATAATATTTAAATTTTCATACACCACCTGAAGTTTGCCTCAACTAACAGGGCATGATTCCAGTTTCTCTCTAAATATATGTATACTGTGTGCATACATATTATATGGCAGATATGATGGAAAGTCTGGCATTTTAACCTAGATTTAACAATACTGGATTAAATAGTAATCCAATTGGATCCCATATATTTTTAATGAGATTCTCAGAAAAAATTGATTGATCATCTTCTCCTCACTTCATCTAATAACCCTTAAATTAGAACTTCAATTCTTAATGGCAATGCAGGTCCACCGCAAAGTTCAAGCAAATGGTGGAGAATTCTCCAGAATAATTCAGCCTTTCCGTTAGAATGAGTAGTATACTAGTATTCAAATTCAAGTCTTTTCAGCCAAATGTACCAAGACTGATAATTATCAAACAAAATCACAAGTAATTCAGCAAAACATGACTTGGCCGGTTGATCTAGGTTCTGAAAAGCCTCAAAATCCTACCTCATCTCCTGCACCAAAAAATCAAAAGAACACATCAAAATAACTTAAAAGGCAAATATATCAAAGTATTTCACCGCTCCATCGCATTGATTACATGGTGGTAGTTAAATTTTAGCGGAATTTCATGTTAGTCGCTTTTATTTTAACATGAATACTAAACTTAAATTTTCTTACAACTCGGTTATGTTTGTGACCCAAATTAGGTTGGGTTTTTTTTTTTTTTTTTTAATATTCTCATCGCACGACAGAAGACGAATCTTTGGAAGATCACCTAGCCGTTTTTAAATAAATCGTCGCTGATTGGGAGACTTTGGAGGTTAAGTACGATGAAGAAGATTTGACCTTGATTTCATTGTGTTCTTTGTCCGCTTCGTTTCTATCTTTAGAGATACGATTTTATATAGTCGTGATACTCTCACCATTGAAGATGATGAAACATCTTGTTGGATCTGAAGCTCATGGAGAATGTGTTGTTGTTCATAGTAATTATGGAAAGGGCAAATCGAAGTCTAATTTCGATAATCAAGTTTTTTTTTTATTGCAAGAGGAAAAGTTACATCAAAAAAGATTGTAACAAGTTGCAGAATAAAAGAAATTTGGTTGCAAATCAAAAGGGAAAGCAATCAGAAACTATATGTGAAGCCAATATCATAGAGAACTACTTGTGTAATGAAGAAGTGTCCAAACCAGACGAGGATTGAATTTTGGATATAGCTTGTGCTTTTCATATATGTCCCAATTGGGATTTATTTTCAACATATGAAACAGTTTCGACATGTGTCGTTATCATGGAAAACAACGCGCCTTGTAGGGTAGCTAGTATTAGTAGAGTCGGACTTAAACTAGTGGATAGGACAGTTAGAATACTTGATCAGGTTCGACATGTTATAGGTTTGAAGAAAAATCTTATCTCGTTTAGTACTCTTTATTCAAAAGGGTACAAGTTCTTCAGTGGAGGTGAAACTTTAAAAGTTTGCAAGGGTGTCCGTGTTGTATTGGAGGAGTGGAAAAAGTTTCAGTTCTTGCAAGGTTGTGTAGAATCCGTCAACACAGCTTTAGTACCGTGGTGGATATTCAGTTTGGTGCAGTATCTTTGGAATTTGGTTTGAGATCCATGTTGAAAAATACAGCTCACTCGAGTTTGGAAGATATGAGTAATGCCGCTTTCACACCAACTACGGTGCCATAATATTCAATTGTTAGGAACAAACCCAATCAAAATACGGGGATGTTGATTTGTTGCACATGCTTTAAGTGTATTTGAAGGTGTTGGGTCTAGAAAATGGACTTCTACAAAAACATTTGGTGTTGATTTTGTTTTAGGGTGTGTTTCGGCCTTATTTGGTAAATTTTAAATCATTTGTAATTTTTTATTGAACCCGAAGTAATTTTGCGGAGCAATGCTTGGATTCATTTATTCTAGTTAATATCATAGAAGATGTGGAGAATTTTTTGTTCGTTGAAGAAGTTAGTTTGGTTCTTTTCGAAGAGTTTAGTTTTTTCCTTGCAGTCGAATTTTTTCTCCAATGGAGGAATTTGGGATCTTCGTTCGTTGTAGTGAAATTTGTGTCAAAATGAAGATTGTTAGGTTTGTAACCTAAATTCGATTGGTATTTTTTGGAAAAAATATTGTTTCCATTATTCCATCGATTTTTTATTGGAAAAATATTCTTTCATTTATTCCACGCATTTTTTATACTATTTTCATCTTTAAATATATTGTTGGGGTTTTGATAGGTCCCTATATATAATTGGCTTTTCTTTACGATATGATTTATTACAGGTGTCAGGATAATTGGGAAAAACACAATTGTTAAAATTCTTTATCCATTATAGATGAATAAAATCTCCAATTCTCGATACCAAATTAAATTATTGTCTTTGTGTCCATCTTGTTGCTGGGATTAATATTTCATATCGTGTCGTATAACTTCGTTCAGCCGCCAACACGTTCGGTTAATCAAACTAGCAGACGTTGACGGACTGACCAAAATGTGAACAGTAACTCTATTAAAACAAAATTCAAGTCTCATGACCACTAGAAAAACTAAGGCCCTGTTTGATAGTATTTCTTTTTCATGGAACTGAGAATTGGTTTTTCATTTTCCACATTTTTGCTTGTTTGATATGCAAAATTTTCTTGGCAAATGATTTTCCACCCAACCCTTATTTGGTCATTTTTCTTGGTTTTTGATTTTTCTAGGCAACATTTTCCTTTTTTTTAAATTTTTTTTTTTTTTTGCAACAAAACAAATTTTATCCCCAGACCCCAGTTGTAGCAAATTATATCCTGGACAATTTCCATTGAAAATAAAGTCAAACGATCCAAACTTTCAATATTTTCCGGTGGAAAATTATATCAATTAAACCCAATTAATTATAATTCCTAGAAATAAAGTTATAGGCAATTTGAAAATTCATTTTATTTCCACCCAAATTTCATTGTTGCAATCAAACGGATGCTAAATACTTTTCAATTTTGCGAGTATGAAATTTTGAGTAAAATGAGAGATTAATACCGAGAACAACGTTGACCCCGAGGTGGAACTGTCGGATGAGCCACGAGATGCCTTCTACTTGGTGAGGCTTAAGAGTTGCGTTGATTTGGAGGTCGTCGGTGTTTGTATTCGCCTCTGCGCCGAGTGATTCTCCGGCGTAGACGTATTTCGCCGCCGCGATTAGTCTCTGCGAGTAGTTCATGATTCGGATTGTCGGGAGTGGCGGTGGAGGACAGGGGGTTTGTGCTTTAAATTTCTTAAAATGATGATAATGACCTTAGTAAAATACGCATTCACGGATACTCCAAGGGTAATCAGTTAACAGTGATGAAGGGTAAGGCCGTGCATCAAATTGCAGGTTGGGGATTGCGAAAGCTTCCAACTCCTTGATTTAAGATCCGAGTGCACTCAACACTTCGCAAGTAGCTCACCTTGTACTAACTCGTTTACATGTATTCGACGAAAATTAGCGGCAATATCCCCAAACGCATGTTTCAATTTAGAGCAATACTATTCATCCCCACTGGGATGCATCCCCAGTCTATGTGGCGTTAATATGGCATTAAATGATAGGTGAAATTAAAAAAGTCATTTAATTTCACCTATCATTTAACCAATCATTTACAATTAAATGACTTATTTAATTTCACTTATCATTTAATGTCATATTAACGTCACATAGATTGGGGATGCATCCCCACTGGGGATGAATAGCATTTTCCTTCAATTTAGTCCCCAAATAATACATTTAGGTGAAGTTTCAAATTTTTCAGAATAGTGTGTCTAGAAAATATTTTTATTTTGTTTGACTAACGAGATATCATATTTATCTTCAGGGGAAAAAACATATCCCTTATTCGTAAGACGATAATAAGGGAAATACTTGTAAATAGCCTAAAAAACAATGTCATTTATTCATTTTGGCCTTTGACTATTTTAAAGCTTTAAAATTCCTAAAATACCCTCAATATAAATGATTTCAAAACAAGTCATTCAACTATAAAATAAATTCTATTTTAGTCCTTAAAAATTTTAATTTAGGATTCGACACCCTCCTTTGGAATTAAAATTTAAAATTTTCACCATCAACTCTTTCCACCTTAATTAAGTCCAAAACATTCGATATTGATTTTGTATTTTTGTTAATAATTGTATTTTTGTAATAAACCCCCTCAAAAATGGTATCAGAGCCCTAAAGATCATGGAAATTGAAAATACTGAGAATATAGAAACTGAAGTTTACGAAGGAATAGAAGGATATGCTTTAAAAGGAAAATTTGATTGGGAAAAATTTAGAAAAATAAATAAAGCAGAATTAAATCTTAAGCCTCCAGGAGAAAATAGATTATTCACTATGATAGGTTCGGCCTTTAAAAGAAAAAAGCTAGTTATCAATGAATATCACGAAATAGAAAAAGCCATAGATGTAAAACATACACATGGAAAAATAAAATTAAATTTAATAACCAAAAAAAATATTAATGAATTCTTAGGAAAATTAAAACAAGAAAAAAGAAATAAAATATCTTATGTCTACCTTGCTGGAATACAAATAATAATAAAATCATATTTTAAAGAAGGAATTAATAGTCCTATAATACTTAATTTACAAGATGAAAGATGTATAACCGCAGAAAATGGAAATTTGGGAATAATTAAAGGAAACTTAGCATATAAAAAATTAAAATTTACTTGTTATCCAAAATATTGTGTACATATAAATGATAAAAATTTAGATGATTGTCTTAGTCTATATTTTAAGATGCCTAATAAAACACTAAAAGACGATAATAAATTTGATGGATATTATCTACCAAATAAAGAAGTCTTAATAAACATAGCTAAGAATAAAAAATATTATTCAAAATTTGACTGTAAATCTGGATTTTGGCAAATCAAGCTAGAAGAAAATAGTATACCATTAACAGCATTTAGTACCCCTCAGGGACATTATGAATGGATAGTTATGCCATTTGGATTAAAAAATGCACCACAAATTTATCAAAGAAGAATGGATGAAGTTTTTAAAACTTATAATTTTCTTATCGTTTATGTTGATGACATACTTGTTTGTTCAGAAACATATGAAGATCATCTTAAACATCTTAGAAGCTTTGCTATACTTTGCTCAAAAGAAGGTATAATACTTAGTCAGAAAAAGGAAGAAATAGCAAAAAATGAAATTGAATTTTTGGGAATGATAATAAATAGTGATGGAATAAAATTACAACCTCATATTTCAGAAAAAATAATTTTGTTTCCTGATAAATTAGAAAATAAGCAGCAAATTCAGAAATTTTTAGGATGTCTTAACTATGATGAAGGATTTATAGAAAAACTTGCAGAAAAAAGAAATAAATTGCAAAGATTATTAAGAAAATCAAATAAGTTATGATGGAATGAAGAACATACTCTTTGTGTTAAAAATTTAAAAGAAAATTGTAAAAATTTACCTAAACTTAGACTTCCTGATGAAAATGATAAGTTAATTGTACAGACAGATGCATCAGATTTATATTGGAGTGCTTTATTAAAAATCGATTTAAATGAAATTTGTAGATATACTAGTGGAACATTTAATAATGCTGAAGTAAATTATTCAACTAATGAAAAAGAATTATTAGCAGTTATTAAAGGAATAAATAAATTTAAAATATTTTTGCTACCTAAAGAATTTATTGTTCAAACTGATAATACTCAACTTAATGGATTAGTAAATAATAAATTACCAAATTCACCTCAACATAGAAGATTGCATAGATGACAAGTGTTATTATCTTTTTATAATTTTAAATTTGAATATATTAAAGGAAAATATAACTTATTTGCTGATTTCTTGAGCAGGAATCATGAATATGGAAAAGATTGAAGCATTTACCAAGGAATTACAAAAATTTCTAACAGATTTTAATGCAGATTATCTTGCTGTCCAAGATGATCATCTTGATATTCGACAAATTTTGTGTGATTTATCAAACAAGGTTGTTGAGAGTGGAAAAAAGATTGAGAAATTAAACAATAATAAAGAAAAAATAGTTGAAAAATTGACAGAATGTTTAGACTTTTTTGTAACTTGCAGCCAGGAATACCCTCCTTTACAAAAAGGTGAATACAGTCGAAAGGCAAGTCACATCCCATTTCGGGAGATTAATACATCCACTTCAAGTGCAGATTCAAAATTCAAGAGAAATTACTCTCTTACCTCGCAAGAGGAAAAAATCATAAAAAAGAGTCGACGACAATCACATGTCAGTATTGACAAATTGTTGGAAAAATTTACAAGTGGAAAAGGAGCCACTCACCTTTTAGGTGAAACATCCTTATCAAAAGGCCCATTGGAACAGTCTACTATTATCAGTGAATTCCAAGAAAATAAAAAATCATCTACCGGTGACCTTAAATCACCTAAGGGAATAATTACAACTCATCATGTTAGAACCAATTTACATCCTATGGAGAAGGAGTATTACGAATTCTCAGAATGGATATATAACTTCAGAGAAGGAAGTTCTCTTTACTTAACAGATCTTCCAACGGCGATTTATCCAAGGATTAGTGCAGTTCAAGGTGCTGATCCTATTATTGTTCGAAAATTAGCAACATTTGGATTTTTAGATCGATTCTTCCCAGGAGCAGATCTAAAGGAAATTGAACAATTCGACAGAGAATTTGTTAACTGTGTCAAAAAGTATAGTGATAAACAACCTGTTGAATTGAGATTCTATACTATCAATCCTGAGTATAAAGAACCAGAATGGTATGGAGAACATCATCTTGTCACTATTCGAAAAAATAATGGAAATCCACTCAAGGAGATTCAGATTTTTAAAGAGATGCCCACTATCAATAGAAAATGGATGATTTATAGGCGAGCCATTGGAATTAAATCAGTTTGCTCAACCATGCAATTTTTCTATGGAGAAAAATACACGGTGTATGGAATGGGTAATAATTGGATCCTTATCTGCAGAGGAGACAAAGAATCAAAAATTTTAGAAGATAAGATTTGTGAAATCTTGAACGATCAATTCCTTGGAAGTGAAGAATGCATAAAAGAAGCTTGCAGATTGATGGGACACGTCCACAAATAAAGGACGATAAGAAAGGTACATCACAAGATAGCACCATGTGAGCATTAAAGAAAAAGAAGACAGCTGTTAAAGCTGGAATAAAGTTGCCGACACTAGCAGACAAATGCTTTAATTATTGCAACCACTTTGAAGAAATTATTGTACTTTTACTTTTGTGTTGTAAAATTTCGATTGGCTAGAAGCTTCTCGGTGAAGTGCAAGCCTATCTATAAATTAAGACTCTTCTTACTTGAAGAAGCATGACCAAAAAATTACAAAAAAGAGATATTCTCTCAAAATGATCTTTGTAACCACTTTCTTGAAAGAGTAGAAACCACTCTTCAGAGTATCAATCTCTGTAAAAATCTTTGTATAATAGCTTTCTAGCTATCATCAGATCAATAAAGTCTTTAAGTTTGAAATAAATCTTTTATTACGCTTTGAGTGTTGTTCTACACAGTGAGTCTGTTTAAGAGTTTTGAGTGCCTATGTGTCCGTTTTGCTGTGATGCTGTTGGACTTTGGCCAACTCTTGTGACGAAGGTGACCAGGAACATATAACATTCTTGCTATTTGGCGAAGCGTGGTAAGGCCCTTATTTTAAGTTATGAAAATATTTATTGTCTGAAGATTTGTTTGAAAATTATTATATAAGAATTTTTGTAGAATTGTATACTTTGAAGAACTTTTCATAATGGAAACTTACGAATTATATTATAGAATTGAACCTTTTAGATACACTAATAGTATTGATTATAGTCACATAATAGAAATCCCAGAAACTTATGATAGTTTTACTAGAGGGGAATAAATTTCATAAAAAGAGATTCTAGATATTACCAAAAATGTCTTACAATTGCTTATTTTGGATTAAAAGAAATATTACCTAAAGAAATAATAAAAATGATTATATTTTTCTGGTTAGATAGTGAAAATAGTGAAAGAACATTTGAAAATATAGAGCAATATGATAATTATAATAATGTTGCTGAATTATATGATTTAGATCTTAATTTTGATGATAAAGAATAAAAGAATTAAAAATATTCAGAATCACATAAAAAACTTATAAATGAGAAAACATATCTCTAACAAATTACCACAAGAATATAAGAGATTAAAATTTAATCTAACATTAAAATTTTATATATCTATAATCAAAAATAAACTAGATCTTGATAAATTAAAAGAATATTTAGAATACACAACTATTAAATAAGAATAAAATATGCCTGGAATAACTAAAAAAATTTGTGATAATAAAATAAAAAATTTAGAAGAACAAATAATAACTAGAAGTAATAGAAGAGAAATTGAAAGAGAAATTTTTAATTGGAATAAAATTAAAAGAGAATTAATAGGTAATGAAATTACAAGAGAATTAAGAAGAGAAGAACAATTAAGGAGCGAAATAGAGCAAATGATAAATAATATAGTAATAAATCATTTAAACCTACCTGATTAATATGAGTTTACCAACAAAAATAAGATTTGATAAACAAGAAATCGAAAATATAAGACTACCAATAGGAAGTTATCAAAATAGAGGATGGAATACTACTATGTTTCAACCTTTAAGTTCATGGGGAAATACAGATGGATTATTAAATATGACTACCAATTGGACTAATGCATTTTTATGGCAACAATGGGACAAATAAAGACTAAAGATATAGAAGCTATAGATGGAATTAATAACATAGATCCAAAATATGAAATAGCTAAAGAAAGATTATAAGTTTTAAGTAAAAATATGTCTAAACAATTTAATAAAATCAAATAACAAATTAATAATTTAAAAGTGCTTGATGAAGCTAAACTTGAAAAAATACAAAACCAAATATCAAAAATTGCACAGAAAAATAGTATTAATAAAATTGCAACTTTAGAAGAAAAACTAGATATTATTAATTATAAAATAGATATTTTATTAGATAAATTAGGATTTGAAAACATTAAACCACCTTGTAAAAAATCTAGATGATGAGTATGAATGATAAAATTAATTTAATTGAAAAATGTATAAAAATAATTGAAGAAAAAATTACTAGAGTTGAAATAAGTTATGAAGAGGTAAAAGAAAAATTACAAAATAATTTTTTAAGAATAGAAAATCTTTTAAATAGAATAATAGAAAATCTAAATAAAGAAAAGCATTTTAAACCAGATTATACTGAAGAACTTAAAAAAGTAAGAAAGAAAATTGAAAAGTACGAAAAACTAATAGAACTTGATGAAGGATTAAAAGATGATATAGAAAGATTATTAATCGATCTTAGAAAATAAGAAGAAAATCTTACTAAAAAAGAAGAAAAAAGAGAAGAAAAATTAATTATTAAAGAATAATGAATGAAGAAATGGAAAATCTAATATTCGACTTAGAAGATTTAAAGATTTGTGAAGAAATAACTAAAAATCATATGGTTGGAAGAACAGGAGGACCACAAGGAATTAAAGAAGAAGATTTTGGAGAAGTTGGACAAAGTAGTACAGCTAGATATGAAGCTGAAATAGATCCCAGAAGATATGTTAATACTAAACTTGATTTTAAAGTTAGAAAAAATAAAATGTATAGAGATCAATTTAAACCAGTATTAAGAGAATCTGGACAAATGAAAATTACAGGATCATATTTATATTTAGATTGTGAATTAGATGTTAGAAAAGCTATTAATGAATGGAGTACTAATATGATGGCACACTTTAATTATAATCGAAGTAATAAAGATAATAAAAATAGAACTGAATATTTATTAGCAACTTTCAAAGGAAATGTAACTAATTGGTATGGAGGATTAGAAGATACAACAAAAGGAATTTGGAAAGATAGTATTGAAGCAGGATTCGGAATTACCATAAATGAAGGAATAAATAGAGTTGCTACAGGAATTTATAGAGAATTTGCAGGAGAAGATTGGGTAAATGAAAGCACTAGAGCTAAAGCAGAAGAAATAGAAGATGCTAAAAATAGAATAGAACATTTACAAATTTGTAATATGTGTTATTTTAATGAATATTGCTGTGAATATAGTAAATATTATTATATAATGTATGAAAATGGAGTAGATAAAGATTATTATAAAGATGTTTTTATTAGAAAATTACCATCACCATGGAATAATTATTTTCAAAATAAGATTAGAGAAATGCAAATTGGAAGAAATGCAGAAGCTTATACTTTAGGACTTATAATAAGAACTATAAAAGATGAAATAAGTTTAATATGTAGCAATCAAATGGTTTATAGACAATCAGGATTTGTACAAGATAGAATTTGTTGTCAAGACACTGAAGTACCAGGAAATTGGGGATGTTATGACTATAGAAAAGGAAAAATAAAAATAAAACATAAAAAATATAAAAAATATAAAAAGTTTAAAAGAAAATATTTTAAACCAAAAAGGAAATATTTCAAAAGAAAATATAAATCTTATAATAAAAAACCCTTAGATAAAAAACGATGTAAATGTTGGAATTGTAATGAAGAAGGACATATAAGCACTGAATGCCCAAAAAAGAAAGTTAGAGTACTAATTACCGATTTTGAACAAATTAGAGATGAATGTGAAGAAGTCAAGTTGACAGGCCATTTTTAATAATCCCCCCGATAATAAGCCCCCTGTTCGACAGCCATATTCTTTAAAAAAAAATTCAAATTCATTTGCAACCATACATTTTATTAATAATATAATTTTTCAAGCCTTTTAAGAAGCGTTTTTTGGAAAAAATATATCTTGAAATAGTGATTTTCTTTTGAAAATGAATGATTAAAAAATATGAAATATTTTAAATTTACGTGCAAAATATATTATTATGGAAATGTGTTGTTGGAAATGAATTCACCGATCTAAATGAATTACACATTCCAGAAAATATTCAGGATTTGGATGCTCTTGAAACTAGTCATTCAATTGATTTAGATGACGTTGATGCTAGTCATCCATTTTAAATTGGTTCAAACTGATCGTGTAGTCAATGGAGTTCCAGAAACCAAAGCAGTATGTAAATATTCTCACAACGATTGACAGGCAAAAATGTGTTGGAACCACCCACCTCAACCGTCACAACAAAACATGTGCGGCCAAATATGAGTTTCTTCCTGATGGTCAAACACAACTACAATTTAGTAGTCTAAGCATCGATATTACTACTACGCCACTTTCTACGTGAATTTATTCGGAGGAGAAAGCTCGAATGGAAATTGTGAAGTTCGTTGCCGGCAACTGAGTTGCCGCTAAAAATAGCGGACAACCAACATTTCGTTTCCTACGTGAAACAATATCTTCAACCGAGGTACGTTGGGGTAAGTCGAAATACTTTTCGTTCTAATACAATAGAATATTTCATTAATTCAAATAAACTATTGATTGTTAATTTAGAAAAATATGGGTGTGTGATATCTTTAACTTCAGATATATGGAAATGGATTAATAAAATATGTTATATAACTGCAACCGCACACTATATACTATATAGACTCAATTTTGGTCATACATCAAAAATTTATTGCTTTTAATATTATTGAGTTATCGCACAACGCTAACAATATATTTCATGCTATTATGAACATTATTAAAGAATATCATTGCGAGAGTAAAATTCGTTCTTTTATGTTCGACAACGCTAGTGTAAATAAGGTTGTCATTGATAAATTGCATAGAGTACTTCAACCCGATTTCGGTGATTATTTGTTTCATATTTGATGTGTGTGCCATATTTGTTTCATATTTGATGTGTATGCCAAAAATTTTAATTTAATAGTACAAGACGGTTTAAAACAAGTTAAGGATGAAATTCAACGAATTAGGAATGCACTGGTATATATTACGATTGCACCTAGTAGAAAACAAGTATTTGAGGAATTTTGTGCCAAAGTTGGGATGACGCATACAAAAACATTTATTAGTGGTGTGGGGTTTAGATTGAACTCCACTTACTTATTATTAAAATCATGTAAATGTTTTGAACATTTAATAACTGAATTTTATAGCAATAGACATATTAGAGACAAAGACGATACTATTTTGACTAAGTCTGATTGGAGTTTAGTTTTAAAATTAAAAAAATTTTAACAAGTTTTTATGATTCTACAAATATTTTGTCTGGTGTTTATTATCTCACTAATTGTATGATCCTCGAACGTCTTTATATATTTGTTAAAGTTTTTCATAGAATTAAAGATGACCCCGATTTTAGTTCAGTTATATATTACATGGAATTAAAATTTAGAAAATATTGGGAAGACTAGTCTATGTTATTTCCATTAGCATGCATCATGAACGCCCGATATAATTTATTGGGTATTAAATTTGTAATTGATCAAATTTCACAAGCTTTAACTTTTAATGTACCTATCACTTATAGAAATTTGGAACAAGCCTTATGAGCCCGTTTGAGCCTCATTATAATGAGAATGAAAATGAAAAATATAGCCGTTATGGGCCCCACACAAGAGATAGAAAGTTTGAATTTTAATGTTGATGTGATGGATAACGGTCATATTTTTCATTATAATGAAGAAAAAATGTGGCTCAAATGGGCTCTATGTGAAATATATGACTTATATGCTCAACAAATGTGTACTCATATTAATCGGATACCCTCCGACTCTACAACTACTTTTTCCACTGATATAGCACATGACGACGTTGAAGTTTTTAATTTATTCAAAAGCATGAACTTATATAGATATGATTCAACTGCATTTGCATGTGGTTCCTCTAGTACTAGCAGTAGTTTATCTTTCACTGCATGTACTCAAATATCGAGTAGTAGTCTAAATGATTTGTCTGCTGAATTAATTGATTATTTTAATTATAATACACCTAGTAACAAAAAAATTAGGAAAAGTTTAGAAGAAGTAATTGAATTTGGGCGAATGTATGAACGCTGATGGCCAGTAGTTTCTGTAATGGTAAAAGATCTACTAATACCTCCGGTTAGCACTATAGCTTCAGAGTATGTTTTTAGTACATGTAAGAGGGTTCTTTCCGAGATCAGGAGCCGACTGAAAGAAGATATTTTAGAAGTATTAATGTGCGTGAAGGACTGGGAAGACGCTCATTTTTTACTGCAAAATAAATATGTCAAAATTGCATGTAGTTAAGTAAGTGATATTTAATTTAACTATATTTATCACAAAATTTTATTTTAATTACATGTAACAAGTTGTTCGTGTACAATTTTTAATTCCGCCTACTCAAAATTAAAGTAGCCGGTCCTAAGGTCAAATAAATGAGGATGATTTATCTTTTTATTATTATCATCATTATTTTAAAAAAGAAAAATATTTTAGAAAATGTATATTTAAAAAAATGTTTAGAAAAAAAAAAAAAAAAAAAAATAAAAAAAAAAAAAAAAAAAAATATATATATATATATATATATATATATATATATATATATATATATATATATATATATTAGGTTTAGAAAAGGTATAGTAAAAGGCAAAAAAATAAAAAAGCCAACGAAGTGAAGCTCGGCTTGGCCCACGGATCGAGTCGAGCTTGCCCTTGACAAATGAGCTGAGCGGTTGTTGACTCGTTTGTCAACAAGCCGCGAGTTCGGCTCGTGCTTGTGCGAGTAAGGGCGCAGTCGAGCCTACCACCCTACAAATAGGGGCTTATAGCATTTTTTAGAATTGTTTATAAATAGTACAATTATAAATAAATAAAAATAATTGATAGATAAATGGGTAATGCTTATTAAAAAATATTTGTTGTACATCATCATTTATAGAATATTTTACAAATTATAATGAGGTGTCAAAAGAAAGTTAGAATTTTTTTAATTTGATTGATAAGATTTTGCCCAATGAAATATTGTCATATTATATGTTGGTAAATAAATATGTAAGTGGTGTGATGTCCAAGTAGCACGGCCCATATTTGTCTTCCATTAAACGAAACTCTTTTTTCTCAACCTTATTTTCAACCACACATTCTCACAATAAAACATTTTCTTCTTAAACTCAATTTTTTTTCATACTTTCTAATTACATATTCTCAAAAAAATAACTATTCCAAAATTTATTTTCTCCAAAAAAAATATATTTTTAATGGAAGGCAAACATTTGCATTAGTGTGCATAAACAATTTATAAACATGAACCAAATATAAGTTTAGATTATTATGTGTTCATAAAGAACGAAATAAAATTATAAACGGCGGTATTTGTGATAAAATAATGATATCTAGTACTAGTGGTGCTAAATAACAATGTAGGTATTACCATGTAATGAACTCAAAATCAAGTGATTCATTTGATTATTTCTCTCATTTAAAGCATGTTCGAGCCCCATCTTTTTAATGAAGATGTATTTTGAAATAATATTATGATGGAATGCCTGGTTAAAAAATAAAGAAATTTTTTGAGTTTACATGTAATATTATTTTATTGAATAATGTGTTGTTAAAAATAAGATAGAGAAAAATATATTTTAAAAATCATCAAGATCAAACAAGGGCTTAATGACATTTAGTGTCACACTTTATGTTATTTATCAGCCGCAGTTGCAACTTTTGATTCATTTTGAGTCTCTTACCATGGGTATTTAGATCTTTTGTAATGTTTGTTTTGTGAGCTCATGTGTGCACGAAGTAGTTGTATTCAATTTTGGGTTTTGCTTAGGTGTAGAGATGGGTGTATATGTTCAAGTATATTCGCCCTAAATCTCTTCGATGTGAAATCAATAATAAGAAACTCCATATGAACTTTGGATAGGTAAAAAGCCTAGTCTAAAGCATTTTCATATTTGGGGATATCCAGCTGAGGCTAGGCCTTATAGGCCATATGAAAAGAAATTGGACTCCAAAACAGCAAGCATCTATTTTATTGGTTATTTTGAGCGATCAAGGGGCTATAAATTTTATGATCTCACAACTAAGTCAATTTTTGAAACGAGAACTGCAACATTTTTTGAGGATGTTGAGTTTGGAGGGAGAAATAAGGTTAGAGACATTGTCTTTGAGGAAGAAGTTGAGGATACTATTACTTTTGACAATGTACAAGTTCCTATACCTGTCATTGATCAAGAAGTATATCCAGAACCTCAACAAGATAATGTTGAAGAACCTTCCATCCAAAATGAGGTAATTATTCCAGAAGTTCAAACTCAACAACCTCAAGAACCAATACATTTAAGGAGATCCACGAGAGAAAGGAAAAATGTTATTTCGGATGATTTTATAGTATTTCTCCATGAACATGAGGAAAATAATGGATTGATGGAAGATGATCCAATCAACTTCCGTTAGGCCATGCAGGGTTTAAAATCTCAAAAGTGGATTGATGCTATGAATGATGAGTATAAGTCTATGCAATACAATAAAGTTTGAGATCTTGTCCTATTACAAGAAGGTGCGAAACCCATTGGTTGCAAATGGATATTTAAAACCAAAAGGGATTCGAATGGTAATGTTGAAAGATATAAGGCTCGTCTTGTAGCTAAAGACTTTACTCAAAAGGAAGGTATTGACTACAAAGAGACTTTCTCTCCAATTTCAACGAAAGACTCTTTCAGGACAATCATGACACTTGTTGCGCATTTTGATCTTGAGCTACATCAGATGGATGTTAAGATGGCGTTCCTCAATGGTGACATTGATGAAACGATTTATATGATGCAACCAGAAAACTATGTGTCAGGAGACCCAAATAATATGGTTTGCAAATTAAAGAAATCCATTTATGGGCTCAAGTAAGCTTCCCATCAATGGTCCCACAAATTTCATCAAGTAATTATCTCATTTGGTTTCGAGATGAATGTTGTTGATGATTGTGTGTATCACAAGTTCAGTGGGAGTAAGTATATTTTCCTGGTTTTGTATGTTGATGACATACTGTTTACCACTAATGATATAGACATGTTGCACGAAACCAAGAGATTTCTATCAAGGAACTTTGAGATGAAAGATCTTGGTGACGCCTCTTTTGTACTAGGGATTCAGATATATCGGGATCGCTCTCGAGGTATTCTTGGATTGTCACAAAAGGGTTATATCGATAAAGTACTTAAGAGGTTTGGCATGCAGGACAGTAAATCAGGTGACACTCATGTTGCTAAGGGAGACAAATTTAGTCTCAAACAATGCCCGCAAAATGACCTTGAAGTTAAAGAAATGCAGAAGATTCCCTATGCATCAGCTGTTGGGAGTCTTGTGTATGCTCAAATTTGCACACGTCCAGATATAGCATTCATTGTTGGAATACTAGGCAGATATTTAAGCGACCCTGGAATGGATCATTGGATAGCAGCCAAAAGGGTTATGAGATATTTGAAGAGAACAAAGGATTACATGCACACCTATATTAGATCAGATCAGTTAGAGATCATAGGATACTCCGATTCTGATTTTGCTGGATGCCAAGACAGTAGGAGATCCACATCAGGCTATATTTATCTGTTAGCTGGATGAGCTATTTCTTGGAGGAGTGCTAAGCAGGCACTCATAGCTTCTTCTACAATGGCAGCAGAATTTGTAGCATGTTATGAGGCATCTAATCATGGAATATGGCTGCGAAATTTTGTCACTGGACTGCGTATTCTGAATGGCGTAGAAAGGCCACTAAAGTTATATTGTGGCAATAACTCATCAGTTCTATATTCTAATAACAACAGGAGTTCATCTAAGTCAAAACACATTGACATCAAGTTCCTGGTTGTGAATGAAAGAGTACAGAGTGGACAGATTTCCATAGAGTATATTGGGACAAACTCCATGATTGTGGATCCGCTTACTAAGGGATTGACACCCAAGGTCTTTCATGAGCACATTGCTCATATAAGTGTTGTATATCATGAGGATATTAAGTTTTAGTGGGAGTTTGTATTTTCATTGCTTTATGTTTTGGACACATTTGTGTATTTGGATATTGTTCTGTACAGAAATAAAATATTCAGTTCATTACACTCTATTATTATGTTCAGTACCGATCTCACTTAAGAAATAAGGTTGGACCAGTTGGAAATAGACATGTTTGGGTTACATGACATGTAATTTCCATGCTACACACCCATGATTGACCTATGTCATTTGGTTATATGGGTGTACGTGACCATTGATGGATTTAGTCACGTTAAATGTGACGAAAATCGCTTTGATCCTATATCAATATGACCGATGGACGAGATTGTTTGAAATGCCCATAATAATAATAATAGCAAAATTTTGAGCTCATAAGGTTGTGCACATTTGAAAGGTTACACATATGGCCCAGTGGAAGATTGTTGGAATAATTTAATAATTTGGGGCCACATGTAACATATTGAAATGTGTGTGCTATTATCTAAAGTAAATTAGTCAATTAAAGTGATCCACTAAAGATAAATTTTGACTAATGGGTATTGAATTTCGTGGAATTAAAGTGTAGAGATCGAAAATTTGTTTTAAATTGTTGAGGGGCCGATTTAAAACAAATAAAAAATAATGAATGATCATTATCTTATGAATATATGGGTTATGGTCCCCATTTTGAGTGTATTTTTCAAGATTTCTACATCCTCATCCATAGAAATCAAGATTGAAGTGAAATTCACAAATCAAATTGGAAGATCGTGATCCTTTCAGACTAACAATCTAATTATCATGGATTCATGTATGTTTTATGTTTATGTTCATTTTCAGATTTCAATATGGAGATGGATCTAGGGTTTTTTAAGTGAAAAGGATTTGAATAAAATATATAGATTGATTATTCATTTTCAATTTTCTATCACCCACTCGGGCCACCCCAATAAGCCCCAAATGGAAAACTAACAAGACATATAAGCCAAAGAATCTTAAATGGGATACCATTTAAGTTTGTTTTAGGAAAATATATACACACTCGAGGAATTTTTCCATACATTTTGATGCAATGGTCAATTTCATCATCTACGAGCATCTACTTATTAATATTTATTAGTTACTCAATAAAAACTACAATACATCGCGTCAAATTACCCAATAATCATAATTTTTCGAGACCCTGAAACTATGTAGTTCCATTACTACCTCTTAAGATCAACAAAATTTGAGCAACATTGATTAGACACCATCTTAATCCCACCTCCTAAAATTGAAAAATTTCCATGTATTTGGTCTATTCAGACTTTGTTTGATTCTCATTCTTTGTTTTTGGAAGTGTCCTCAATGGTATAATTGAGAATGAAATCATCAGATTCCTCATTCGACGGCCATGGTAGGGTAAGTGGGGACCCCTTGTTTGTCATTTTGTTGACAGTATCAATGCCAGCAAAACTAGGGCTCTAAGCAAAAACCGTCAAACCGAACCGAATCGCATTTTAGAAACCATCAATTTGGTGCCACGTGGACCCGTCAACGAAATGGTTTTGAACCAAACCAAACCAGTCAAAAACAGTTTGGTTTAGGTTTGAGAATTTTAATTGCGGTTTAAAACCAAATCGGACCGGTGAAAAAATATATAAAAAATAAAACAATGATTTTTTTTTAAAATTCAACCAAATATGCAAAATCCAATAGTTTTTTCATTTGTATGTATTTTTGTCAATTTATAATTTTCTATTACATATATTATTATTACCAAATGATCCTAATTTATATCTAATAATCTCAAGACTAACATAATCTATCAAAAATCATTTTTCTCTTTAGAATTTAAATTTTTACAGTTGCTTCTAAGTCTGCATTCTCAAATGGAAGGCATATACCGATTCCTTTAGGAGTTTATTAGGTGTAAGGATGGTTGATGCTTGTATATACGAAAAGTATTGGTTGCAAATTAAGAATGAACCTATAGTGCTATGCCAATATTTAGATGAAATGAAAGCATTCGATGATTCAATGAAAGTTGTGGCAGGAAGTTTATATTTTTTATTGCCATATTTTTAAAGATTGTCTTATCTATCTAGTATTCAATACCATGATGATATAACGAATGCATTTGTTTGACAATGGAGACTATAAATCATGTGTGACAACAATTGGTGTTTGAGTATATGTGAGAAACTGAATTCGTAATAAAATACAACGGTAAGCTTGTGTAATTTTTATGTTTAGATATTATAAACAATTGATTTATTATTATAGTTGGTTATTCTCTCTGTCTAATCAGTAGTTTTGTTTTTCAGATATGATGATCACGAGATCTTGTTGAACATTATTATATTTTTTGGGTTTTATATTTAGTTTAGTAGACTTGTATTGTAACGTTATCGTAACGTCTTAGCCTAAAATGACAAACAAAAAATTATATTTTAGTTTATTGTGATTTCACTTTGATTTAATTGGTATTTAAATTTGTAGTAGATATATTTAGTTTGTTTTATATTTATTGCTAGTAAGATATAAATATATATTGAATTCAATGAATTAATGTTATAAAAGTAGACAGATAAAAAAATATACGGTGAAACCGGCGATTTAAAATCGGATCAAACCGTTAGGTTTAGATTTGAATTTTTTTCAAACCGTTCAAAATGGTTTGATTTATGTTTGAGTTTTTCTCAAACCGGTTTAAACGATTTGGTTCGAAAATTTGTCAAAAATCGCAAAAATCGGACCGCTTACACCCCTAAGCAAAACTTCATGGGTATCAAACTTATAATCATTAATTAATTGTTTATTTTGCACCAATTAATTTAATTATTTATTTAACATACATTTGTGCCACTTAGTTAAGTCTTCTCAAAATAATTCTATAAGATGATGATTAATTGAAGGTCTGGTTAACTGGAGACAAATGTTAAAAAAAAAATTGGTTATTTTAAAGCTTTACATTATTTTTTTATTTGCAAAACTTGCTAATTTTTTTTTTGTTATTCATCTTTATAAATCATTTTAAATTCGTCAAACGAAAGCTAAACATGATTTGATATTGTTAAAAAAGAAAATAAATTTAAAAATTTATTTGTTATAATTTCCAGTTATGTCCAATGTTATAACTTAAAATCGTGCTAATCAAAATTGTAAGAAATTCTAAGTGGGAATACATGAAATTTCATGACACAAGGACTAGTCTTCCTAGGCATAATTGGCCCACAAATTTGTTGAATGAATGTAGAATAAAACTTTTAAGTCTCAAATTGGTGGCATGGTCCCACCACGGATCCGACAAGCCCTCGTAATTAGAAATTAAAAAAAAAAAAAAAAAAAAAAACAGATTTTCATAGTCGACTCCCATAGCTCATATTTATATATAATATACGTTCATGCCTCCTTTGGTATCACCTCCACCACCACCCTTCAGAGGAAGAGCCAAAGAAAAAAAAAATGCAGGCCAGAACATATCATAGTTCAATCCTACCAAAACTTCCACAGTCGGCAAAGCTACCTCCGCCGGGAAAGTACAACATTTCAATGCCTAGTAATGTTCCGCGAGCCATATCAATCACTGCACCACCACCACCAAGTCATGAAGTTCCAATCCTAGATGTAGACGACACTGTGACTGCCTTTTGGGACTACCAATTTCTTTTTGTCTCACAACGTACAGAAGCTGCTGAACCCATCAATCTCCGGCTAGTCGAGGGCGAAATACCGCGTGATTTTCCATTGGGAACGTATTATCTCACCGGACCGGGGCTATTCTCCGATGATCATGGCTCGACTGTGCACCCTCTAGATGGTCATGGCTATCTAAGAGCATTCACCATTGATGGATCAAAAGGGCAAGTCAAGTTCATGGCTAGGTACATTCAGACCGAGGCGCAATCAGAGGAACGTGATCCGGTGACCGGAAAGTGGCGATTCACTCACCGGGGACCGTTTTCGGTGTTGAAAGGAGGGAAAATGGTTGGGAATACTAAGGTCATGAAAAATGTTGCAAATACTAGTGTGTTAAGATGGGGTGGTAGGTTGCTTTGTTTGTGGGAAGGTGGTGACCCTTATGAAATTGAATCTAGTACATTGGATACTGTCGGAGAGTTCGATGTTGTTAAGGATGATCAGAAAAATAATTCCGGCGACAGAGGGTTTAAGGTTGTTGATGTTTGGGATGTTGCTGCAGAAATATTAAAGCCAATATTACACGGTAAGCATAATCATGCCATGGTTGCATGCCTTACAATAAATTATACACAAATTAAAGCATTCCATTTGTTGCGGTCTCTCATAAATTATAAGCATGGATCAATTTTTGCAGGAGTATTCAATATGCCCCCCAAGAGATTTTTGTCCCATTACAAGATTGATGCCCGAAGAGGAAGACTTTTGATAATGTCATGCAATGCAGAAGACATGTTACTCCCTCGTAGTAATTTTACATTTTATGGTTAGTATACTTTAAATATTACAAATATTAATCTGAGTTTGGTTTTAATATATTTTATTAAATATAATGGTCTATTTCCTTTTCTCTTGATTAATTTCAGAATTTGATTCAAATTTTAAGTTGTTGCAAAGCCAAGAATTCGTCATCTCGGATCACCTAATGATCCATGATTGGGCCTTCACCGATTCTCATTACATATTGTTTGGTAACCGTATTAAGCTAGACATTGCAGGTAATCGAACCCTGTTTTCCAATTCTCAATTGAACTGATCGGTCGAGTTTTTACAAATTGTTCATATCGGGATTATAATTGCAGGATCAATGGCAGCAGTATGCGGCTTATCTCCGATGATATCTGCATTAAAAGTAAATCCAAGCAAGCCCACATCTCCTGTATATTTGCTTCCCAGATCCAAAACTGAAGAAATGAGAGATTGGAGAATTCCCATTGAAGCTCCTTCTCAGTTATGGGTACTCCATGTGGGAAATGCTTTTGAAGAAAAACGTGAGAATGGAAATGTTGAGATTCAAATTCAAGCCAGTGGTTGCTCTTATCAATGGTTCAATTTCCAGAAAATGTTTGGTAAATTGCCAGCCTTTCTAACACTCACCTTTTGCATTATCAGTGTGAACAAATTTTTAGTATTTTTTTGTAGGATATGATTGGCGAAGCGGAAAGTTAGATCCTTCGATAATGAATCTTAAACGAGGGCAAGAAAAGTTATTACCACACCTAATTGAGGTTTCTCTTTCTCCTTACTTCGAATTCATTTGATTATTTGAAGATAATATTTAATTTCCAACTGGTTATATAATCCAGGTGTCTATAAGTTTGGAGCAAAATGGGAATTGCCAGAAGTGTTGTATAAATGATCTAAATCAATGGAATAAAGCAACAGATTTCCCTGTGATCAATCAAGATTTCTGCGGTGGAAAAAATACTTATGTTTATGCAGCAACTACTTCTGGTTTGCGCCAAGCTTTGCCAAATTTTCCATTTGATACAGTAGTAAAGCTCAACACCATAGACAAGTCCTTGCACAGTACTTGGTCTACTCGTAGACGAAGATTCATCGGTGAACCCGTTTTTATCCCGAAAGGCAGAGAAGAAGACGATGGCTATCTTCTCGTAGTGGAGGTGAGAATACATGAATAAAATGGAGTTTATAATTTACGGAGTTGCAGATTTTAACAGAATTTTGTACTTGATTTTTCAGTATGCAGTTTCAACCCAAAGGTGCTATTTGGTTATTCTGGATTCCAAACTTATAGGAGAGAAGAATGCACTTGTTGCAAGATTTGAAGTTCCGAGACATTTGAATTTTCCTCTTGGCTTTCACGGATTTTGGGCTCCTAGATAATAAGCTTGAAGCCTAAATCAAAAGTATTCTTAGCGATCGCAACCAATAACTCGAAGGCAAGGCAGAAGTCGGCCTTTTGCGAAATATGCAAAAGATTGATTAGATTTATTGTCCAATCTCAATCGAATATGTATTGTGTATATAGACCTATAAATAATTGGAAAATGGTCTGTTGGTCCCAGATTAAACGATTATTTTGTGATTCAACCAATTAAACGAAAAATACACAAAGTAAATTGCAAGAAAAATATGAACACAAAGAATCTCTCTCTCCAAGGCTTCGGAGGTTTAGCGACCACTTCTAACGCCTAATCCTCCGTTGAGCATCCGTTAGGAGATTGCTCGAATCCACTAGAATAGCCCTTTTAGCCTCATTCTTTAGATCTCATTTGTTTCTATGGACTAGTTGGCAGAGAATGAACAAAAATTGCTTGATACGAAGCTATTTGTTTAATTTTGTAAGTAGGGAAAGTCGATAGATAAAGTTTTGGTTTTGCATCCCGTTTGTTGATTAGTACTAGGAGATAAAAGGTTTGCTTCAAATCATTGCAGGTGATGATGGGATTGTGAGTGATGCTAAGCACGCAAGTGAAATGGTTGAAAAAGTGCCCATAGATCAAATGGCAGGGATGGGTGCCACCACCCGGATTATTTTTAAGGAGTTGATAACCATTCCAGCGAAAGTCCATGTTGCGACTACAGAGCCAATGGCTTATAAGGAGGCCTTTCAGTTGTGGCAGATATTAATGACATGAAATCTTAAGCAACAGTAGCTGATGCAAAGATACCATCAACGAAGGAAGTTGATGACGAGCCTCTGAGAATTCATATGCACGCTTAAACTTCACATGAGTCCGTATTGTGTTAAAAAGCGTGTCAAAATTAGTTTGGCAAAGTGTTAGGTTTATTTATTGTGTTGACGATTATGTGAACAAAATGACCAACTTGAACGATTATAAAAGTTTAGGGACTAAATTGTAAAGTTTCATAGTTGGTGGGTTAGCTTAGGGTTTGGGGTTTCATGTTTGGAACAAGAAGGATTCAAGTCGATTTTTCGCTAGCTGGTCACCGGAGTCATGTTCGAGCGGATGAAAGAGGAACATCCTAGCTCGACTTTCGCCCCACTGTCGCTCGAGCGACGTATTATTCGGTCAGACCTAATTTCGATTTTCAAGACTTTTATTTGGTCCATTTTACCTAAACTGTCCAACCTATAAATAGAGGCGTCGCATATTCTACGAACAAGAGATTGAACATACTATTTTTCAGAGAGAATTCATCCTACATAAGATCAAAAGTTCAATCATTCAATCATATATGCGCTCATCATATTGAAAACATCAAAACCATCAAATCAAACACCGGATTGTATTCTTCGCTTGTGTCTGTCAGAAAGATTATGTCGTCAACTTTGCTGCATTGAAGATAAAGAAAGAATTTGAAGAACGAGGAGTTTTTGGAAAGATCTACATGAGATAAACTGCGTAAAGAGTTGGGATTGAAGTTTGTGTGTTCATTCCAAGAGGACTGTGTTATAAAGAAGAGCCATGATTGATGTTAGTGTGCACATTTCAGGAGGGTTGTTTCAAACTTTAGACATGAGATCAGAAAGTTTGTGTCGTCAACTTTGCTGATAGTCTGTAAATTTATCAAAATTTTATAGTGGATATTTGACTGGCAAAGTGTCCAGAGTTTTTCCTGCGTTGGGTTTCTCCCTGAACAATTCTGGTATTGTTTACTGCTTTTCTTACTGTTTTGATATTACCGTGGTATTCAAATATAAGATTAATTGAATTGTTTGACTAATCACATAGACATAATTAACTTGTGACTTGATGCTTGTTAATTAAAAATTTTAATTCTGCATTTACATCTAATCATCCCCTTCTAAGTGTAGTTGGGTCGAATTACAACTTTTTAATCACGTATTTCATCAACTTTTATTAAAATTTGCTAAAAAATTGATTTTAATCTACCAAACGGGGACATGATATAATAGCTCTCATGAGAAACTTTTGGTATCGATACTTGGGATGCACTCGTAACAAATACAAGATTACATACATTTTTTGTTACACTCAAAACTTTTCTTATTTACATACAAAATTATTGTATTAATAAAATATGGGATTGAAAATGAATTTAAATAATATTAACTAAAAATTAGTAAAATACTAGAGATGTTCAAGTATATTCCTAAATCTCTCTGATGTGAAATCAATAATAAGTAAAATTTGTTGTCATTCAAAATTTGTCAACTACGCCACCAAAACAAGTTTTGGTTAATTATTTTCGTCACCAAACAATGCACTTTGTCTCCAAAGTGGTAGTTCTTCAAAACCCTAAAACCATGTAGTGGCCCCACTGCCACGAGTTGAAGATCCACACGATTGGAGCAATGCTGATTGGATTATAGAAGATGCCAACCCCCCACCCCGAGCCCCAAATGGAAAACTCACAAGTCATATGAGACTATGAATCTTAAATGAAATACCCTTTTAAGTTTGTTTTAGGAAAATGTCTACAAACTCGAGATATTTTTTTCTTACATTTTGATGTAATGGTCAATTTCATCATTTGCAAGCATTTACTTATTCGTATTTATTGTTAATCAATAAAAACTACGATACATCGCATTAAATTACTCAGTAATCATAGTTTTTCGAGACCTTGATCTATGTAGTTCCATTACCACCTCTTGAAGATCAACAAAATTTGAGCAACATTGATTAGACACCTTCCCCATTTCACTTCCCAAAATTGAAAAAAAAAATAATAAAAAAAAATCATGCACTTCGTCTATTCAGACGCTGTTTGATTCCCATTCTTTTCACTATTTTTTTTTTCACGTGATTATTTTCATTCACTCATTCACGAAATAAAATATTCTGCACGTAAATTCAAAAAATTTCTTACTTTTTAACCATATATTTTTTTCTTCTAAAACACTATTCAAAAATTTAAAAATAAAAATAATAGGCACCAAATCCTCAATGGTATAATTGAGGATGAAATCATCAGATTCCTCCTTAGACGGCCATTGTAGGGTAAGTGGGGGGCCATTGTTTGTGATTTTGTTGACAGTATCAATGCCAACAACGCTTCATGGGTATCAAACTTATAATCATTAATTAATTGTTTATTTTGCACCAATTAATTGAATTATTTATTTACCATACATTTGTGCCACTTAATTAGTCTTCTCAAAATAATTCCATAAGATGATGATTAATTGAAGGTCCGGTTAATTGGTGACAAATGTTTTTTAAAAAAAAAATGATTATTTTAAAGCTTTACATTATTTTTTTATTTGCAAGACTTGCTAATTTTTTTTCTTCACTTTTTATAAATCATTTTAAATTCACCGAACGAAAGCTAAATATGATTTAATATTGTTAAAAAGAAAATAAATTTAAAAATTTATTTGTTATAATCTTCGGTTGTGTCCAATGTTATAACTTAAAATCATGCTTATTCAAAAATGTAAGAAATTATAAGTGGGAATACATGAAGTTACACAAGGACTAGTCTTCCCAGGCATAATTGGCCCACAATATTGTTGAATGAATGTAGAATAAAACTTTTTCTCAAATTGGTGACATAGTCCCACCATGTATCCGACAATCCCTAATAATCAGAAATTATAAAGAACCACTTTTAATGGTTTGATTAATAATAATAAGAAAAAGAAAAAAACAGATTTTCATATTCGACTACCATAGCTCATATTTATATATAATACGTTCATGCCTCCTTTGGAATCACCTCCACCACCACCCTTTAGAGGAAGAGCCAAAAAAAATGCAGGCCAGAACTTATCATATTACAATTCCACCAAAACTTCCACAGTGAGCAAAGCTACATGCACCGGGAATTTACAACATTTCAATACCTAGTGTTGATGCCAAAAATCGTATATGTTGATCTCGAGCCTGACGATTGAGAATGAGCACGAATGAAACCTTTCGGTACCTGAAACAAAGGCGTCGAGATGTGTCATCGTCGCCCCTCCGATGTTTAAGTTAGAGAGAGAATCATGTGAAAAATTGTATAATCGGATACTATGAGTTTGTTTGGAATGGATTTTAATCAAAATTCTAGCCGTTATAGTCAACCTGTGGACCCCACCTGTGAGAGTGAAAGTCAAAAATGTTGGTTGATTTGATAGTTAACGGCTTGAATTTTGATTAAAATTTTGATTAAAATCTCTCCCAAACAAGCTCTATGTAAAAAAATACCTGAATAATAAGACTATGTTATGTATTTATAAATATTGGAGGGGGAGTCCTAGAATGACTCAACTTCATGTAATTCTAGGTATCTTAGGTGTTTGTATTGTATTAGTATACAATTTGTATTAGGGTAAAATTTGTAATAAATCAAGAATTTGTACTTAAGTAGAATTAGTATTCCTAGGTCTGACCTCATAATAAACCCGACCTTGGAAATAACCCATTTGGAGTAGGTCAAGATCGGGCCTACGAGCCCGAGTTCGGGTCAAGTAGCTCGAGCTCGGGCCTATCATATTTTTTCCTCATCACCTAGTAATGTTCCACGAGCTATATGGATCACTACACCACCACCACCAAGTCATGAAGTTCCGGTCCTAGATGTAGACGACCCTATGACTGCCTTTTGGAACTACCAATTTCTTTATGTCTCACAACGTACAGAAGCTACTGAACCGTTCAAACTCCGGCTAGTAGAGGGCGAAATACCGCATGATTTTCCATCGGGAACGTATTATCTCACCGGACTGTGGCTATTCTCCGATGATCATGGCTCGACTGTGCATCCTCTAGATGGTCATGGCTATCTAAGAGCATTCACCATTGATGGATCCAAAGGGCAAGTCAAGTTCATGGCTAGGTACATTCAGACCGAGGTGCAATCCGAGGAACGTGATCCGGTGACTGAAAATTGGCTGTTCACTCATTGGGGACCATTTTCGGTGTTGAAAGGAGGGAAATGGTTGGGAATACTAAGGTCATGAAAAATGTTGCAATTACTGGTGTGTTAAGATGGGGTGGTAGGTTGCTTTGTTTGTGGGAAGATGGTGGCCCTTATGAAATTGAATCTAGTACATTGGATACTATCAGAGAGTTCGATGTTGTTAAGGATGATCAGAAAAATAATTTCGGCAACAAAGGGCTTAAGGTTGTTGATGTTTGGGATGTTGCTACAGAAATATTAAAGCCAATATTACATGGTAAGCATAAATCATACTATATTAGTGAATATCTTTTTCTATTATGATGTTTCTAGAGTATCTCCTTCAAGACAATCTGACAAAATTACCTTAATGAAATCTGCACAGAGTAACAGTATGATCAATAGAATCTGAAAAATTAATTCGAGTTCACCGACTTCACGATGTTTCCCTAAAACGAATTTGCTGCCTTCAAAATATGTTAAAGGCGTTTAGCAATCGTTTCCCAGGATAGAACGAATTTCGTCTCCTACAGAAGTAGCACAGCAATCTGCAGGAGTTCTAACGAAGTGTATTTTCTTCGAAACGAATATTAGAACGAGAGATGGGGAGGATGAGATTCAATGCAGAGAATATTTTCTATGAAAATGGGGTAATTATTTTGGCAGTGGGGCTGGCAATTTATAGAATTATTCGTGGCCATCCGAACATTCTTCAAGCCTCTTCAGAATAGTCACAACTGTTCAGACAAGTCTCAAAATTCCGAAAAGGCACCATGTTTCGGTTAAAGTTGATTGTTAATTATTTAATTAATAGTCCGTCCAAAATAATGTTTATGAAAACAAGCCCATTAATAAAAATTAATTTTATTAAGTACCCAAGAATTTGATTAATTACAATTTGATCCAAAATTAAATAAATTTTTTCCAAAAAGATAATATAGTACCACGAGGCACCCGCACACGAACCGGGCTCGGGCACATGCTCGTGGTCGCCGGCCTGTCGGACGAACGACAACGATGGTGAGCGAGTGTAGGGTTTGGACCGAATCTCATAGGAGACTTTGTAACGACCCAGGTCCCACTTAACGGACTGTCCCGACCGTTAGATCGACAACATACTGTCCCCACTCTACCAACATGGGTCTTTCAACATACTTTATCCTTATTCGCACGCTCCCCGAGAAAACTTCCAGGGGGTTACCCATCATAGAATTGCTTCAAGCTCAGCACGCTTAATTGTGAAGTTTCTAATGATGGACTTCCAGAAAAGAAGGTGCACCTTGTTGGTATGAGTAGTACCTATTAAATCTTTTAAGCTTTCTTGGTCGGGGTATTACAATCATCCCCCGTTAGACTAGCGACGTCCTCGTCGCGCTTGATCCACCCGAGGATCCATTGCTAGACGTTGGGATTCTAGAGGTGGCTCCTACGAGTTCAAGAGGTGGCTCCCACCCTATGGCGTAGCACTTTGTCCCGCATAGCACTTAGTTCCCAATTTTCGGCTGGCAACCACGCTCTGATACCATTTGTAACGACCCGGGTCCCACTTAACGGGCTGTCCCGACCGTTAGATCGACAACGTACTGTTCCCACTGTACCAACATGGGTCTTTCAGCATACTTTGTCCTCACTCGCACGCTCCCCAAGAAAACTTCCCATGGGGTCACTCATCATAGAATTGCTCCAAGCCAAGAAACTCGGGCACATGCTCGTTTTCGCTGGCCTGTCGGACGAACGACAACGGCGGTGAGCGAGTGTAGGGTTTGGACCGAATCTCATAGGAGACTATTGGTACCACTTGGGGCGCAAACCCAATTCCTAAACTTACAATATATAAACCACACCAAAGTTTTATAACTTTCCTATGTGGAACAAGTGTATGGGAATTTTCCAATAAATCAAATTCTTCACTATTTAATAGTTCCAAGTGGATTACTTAGACATTAAATATTTCATTCAATACTAAATGGTTTTCGATAAATAAATATATCACGTTAATCCTCTTGCGGAGTAGAATATAAATATGTTAGGTCCCGTTAAAAATAAGGCACGGGTTCCACTGAAATTTGGGCTCAAAGTTAACCCATTTCCCCACAATACCATTTACCAACATATTATACATTGAAAACTCTCTGATCCTAGTCTCACGTTGCATAACCTTTTATTTTTAATACCATGTTCCACGTTACTTTTAACACGATTGAATTGTTAGATTGATCAATATCAGGAAAAAAATAGAATCGAACAATTATCGTGCAATTCATTAGTAGCACCAAATCTATTCTGTGTCTATTCAGATCTTAATAACTTCACGCTAAATATGTAAAGATAGTTAAATTATCTAAGCTTGTAAATAGTCGTGCCGTCGTCGCATGCCTTATAATAAATTATACACAAATTAAAGCAGTCCATTTGTTTCAGTCTTTCATAAATTATAAGAATGGATTAATTTTTGCAGGAGTATTCAATATGCCCCCCAAGAGATTTTTGTCCCATTACAAGATTGATGCTCGAAGAGGAAGACTTTTGATAATTTCGTGTAATGCAGAAGACATGTTACTCACTCGTAGTAATTTTACGTTTTACGGTTAGTATACTTTAAATATTACAGATATTAATCTGAGTCTGATTTTAATTTATTTTATTAAATATAATGATCTATTTCCTTTTCCCTCGATTAATTTCAGAACTTGATTCAAATTTTAAGTTGCTGCAAAGCCAAGAATTCATCATCCCGAATCGCCTAATGATCCATGATTGGGCTTTCATCGAATCTCATTACATGTTGTTTGGTAACCTCGTTCACCCAAGTGGGAAATGCTTTTGAAATTAATTTCCATGTCAAATTAAATTCTGATCTTTGTGATCAATGCTTCATATCGTGTCGTATAACCTCGTTCCACCTCCCAATAAGTAGTATCAGAGCGTTGATTTTTTTATTTATTCGAGATTCTTGTTCTTGATGGTAACCAAGAAGTATGATATTGTGTTTTTTGGATCGCAACACTAGTTTCTCATTGTGGCTGGTGGAGATGCGAGTTGTACTCACGCAGATGAATTTGGATGGTGCGATGTTGGGATTCAATAAAATGCCCTCAACTCGGTCGATCGAAGAGAAACAACGTAAGGATCGAAATGTACTTTCACAAATTTATCTTTATCTTTCGAATAACATTCTTCAAAACGTTTTGAAGGAAAAAACTATAGTTGTGTTATGGTTAAATTTGAAGCAATTGTGCATGACTAGGAGTCTAACTAGCAAATTGTACCTGAAACAACATTTATATTCTTATCGCATGACATAAGATGGATATTTGGAAGATCACTTAACCGTTTTTAAAGTAATCGTCGCTGATTTGGAGACTTTGGAGGTTACGTACGATGAAGAAGATTTGATCTTGATTTTATTATGTTTGTTGTCCGCTTCGTTTATGCCTTTAGAGATACGATTTTATATAGTTGTGATACTCTAACCATTGAAAATGTGTATGATGCATTATTCACAATAGAGAAGATGAAACATCTTGTTGGATCTGAGGCTCATGGAGAAGATTTTGTTGTTTATGGTGATTATGGAAGGGGAAAATCGAAGTCTAATTTCGATAATCAAGTTTTTATATTGCAAGAAGAAATGGTACATCAAAAGAGATTGCAACAAGTTGCAGAATAAAAGAAATTTGGTTGCAAATCAAAAGGGAAAGCAATCAGAAACTACTCGTGAAGCCAATGTTGCAGAGAACTGCATGATGAATGGATAAGTGTTGGTTGTTTTTGATAGCGAGTCCAAACTTGACGAGGACTGAATTTTGGATACAACTTGTGCTTTTCATATGTGTCCGAATTTGGATTTATTGTCAACATATGAAACAGTTTCGACATATGTCGTGATCATGGAAAACAACAAGCCTAGTAGGGTAGCTAGTATTTGTAGAGTCAGACTTAAACTGGTGGATAGGGCAATTAGAATACTTGATCAGGTTCGAAGAAAAATTTCATCTCGTTCAGCACTCTTTATTCAAAATGGTACAGGTTCTTTGGTGGAGGTGAAACTTCGAAAGTTTACAAAGATGTCTGTGTTGTATTGGAGGGGTGAAAAAGTCTCATTTATACGTCTTGCAAGGTTGTGTAGAATTTGTAAAGAACAATCAGCACATGTTTAGTACCGTGGCGGATATCAGTTTGGTACAGTATCGTTGGGATTTGGTTTGAGATCCTAGTTTGTTGATTAGTACTAGGAGATAAAAGGTTTGCTTCAATTCATTTCAGGTGATGATGAGATTGTGAGTGAAGCTAAGCAGGCAAGTGAAACGGTTGAAAAGGTGCCCATAGATCAAATGGCAAGGATGGGTACCACCACCAGGATTATTTTTAAGGAGTCGATAACCATTCCAGGGAAAGTCCATGTTCTACGGAGCCAATGACTTATATGGATGCCTTTCAGTTGTGGCAGATATTAATGACATGAAATCTTCAGCAACAACAGCTGCTGCAAAGATACCATCAACGAAGGAAGTTGATGACGAGCCTCTGAGAATTCATCTGCTGAATCCGAAGTTTTGGATGGAGATGAATTAAGTCATCATGCATCTGGGATTATTGCATGTCTTGAGTCATCTCCACGAACTAATCACGAACATATTCTCCAAAATCATGCCATATGTTTTGTAACGACCTGGTCTATGTGTCTATACTTTTAACTTATGTATTGTTCACTTTAAATGGGCATTCATTGCAAGTGTGCTTAGTAAATCGTTATCTATAGATAGAGAGAGGGAGTTAAAACCTCATAAATTCTTCAATTTAATGGCATTTCATAAAGCCTAACAAACTAATTAATTTCAGGTGATCATTATACGTCACATTTTGAAGTCTCGAGCGATTGGTTACTACTATCTTTGTGAATGTAAATAGTATTTAGGATGTGGTGTATAATATTTTTGCATGTAAAGTTGTATTAAAATATCTTCTCAATCGAAACATGAACCGATTTTTAGTCAAAGTAGCACTTCAGAAGAAGTGTCAACACTAGTCGAGTTTGTCATTGCCAAGAGAACAACATCATTAACATAGTTGTGACTGTAATCAATTTTTGTTCATACTTACTTTTTACCAATGTTTTAAAACCGACCTGATTAGGCCGATTCAACCAGAAAAAATCGGGAACCATGACCAAAATCGGTATGATTAAACTTATAAAACCTCTAATTAAAAACCTGCCCGAAAACCTGTTAAATCTGTCGATTTTTTGGAAAACCCGTGACCCGTTTTCCCTTTTAACGGGTTCAACCCAAGTAACTGTATATTTTTAAAAATTTTAAATGATTTTTTTTTTAATTTTTAAAAAATCACTCATTTTATCTACTAGTTCAATCTTTTGAGCCTAGACCATGTCTCCTTTTCAGGTTCATGGTCTGGTCGATTTTTAAACATTCCTTTTCACCCTCAGCATTCAACCTTTTGTACTGCCCGAGTTTAAGGTTATGGTATTTTATTAAATTTATAAATAACTATTTTGTTAAATGTATATACAATTCATCCAAAAATTTATATTAAAAAATAATACCATTTGTAAACAATATAATTAAAATTTGACGTGTGAAATCAACATCACCCCTCCTTTTTCGAAACAATTGGGGGAAAATTAGGGTTCTGAATTTTCTTCATTCTACAGAATGTCCATCGCTCCTGAAGACTTCTCTCAATTCGACATTTCAGAACAGGTTAGTTGCATTTCTTGTTCATGTATAATAATTTCGTTACACGCGTATTTGTGTTTGTATCTGTGTTTATATTTGTGGTGCAGGAAAAGGACAAGCTAGTTGGGGAAGTTATCCGCTACATACTATTCAAGACCGAGCAAAATTCAGGGTGCCCAATTAAAAGGGAAGAATTGACTCAGTTGATTACTGGTAAAAATTATAGACAGAGAAATCTGCCAGCTTTTGTGATCAATGAAGCGAAGACGAAACTCTCCTCGATTTTTGGGTACGAAATGAGGGAACTCCAACGGTCCCGGTTATCCACTTCATCTCACCATAGCCGGGCATCCCAATCTCAACAATGTAAGCATTTTACAAAGCGATTCTGGATTGTGACACAATTCTGCTATTCAAATGCATTTGAATTTTACAGTTTTCCTGTCTTTTGATTAAGATTTGTTTGAATCTTGGACATGGTGAGGAGAACAGGAATAGAAAAGGGAAATGAGTAGAGGATGATTTTTTTTTTTTTTTTTTTTTTTTTTCCTTATGTTGATTTTTAAAATATAAACTGTAGGAACTTTGAATTATTTTGCTCAGTTGTTATGGGTAGTTTGTTGGAAGTTTTTGACTTATGGATGTCTAAGAAGTTCGCCATTTTAAGGTTGCATGGATCTTGAATTTGGTTAAGAGAAGGACAGAAGAAAGAAAAATAGAAGGAATGTGAAACACTCACTTCTTTAATCTATTACGCTTAAGCTTAATAGTAGAGAATTCTAAAGTTCTCACGCATTGTCGATGTTCGAAGAAATGGGAGAAAAAAATTTAAATTTTTCCTGCACTTTGATTTATTTATTTATTTATTTATTTTTTTTTTAAATTTGCTAAAGATTGGAAAAGTTGGCTGAGGTTCATCTTGAGGTATACATGAGGCTCTTATACATAAAAATGCGTGAGCAAATACATCCTTTCAATTGTTGGGTCATTTCTTTTATCTGGTTGTATGCTGTGCTCTGTGCATGACATATCACTCAATTAATAATTCTTTAATGCCACGATTTAATCAAGGGTGAATGTAGGTGACCGTGAAGTGTTTTCTAGATAAATTGTCATGAGCAGCTTTATAATTGCACCTATTGACGGTTTCAATTTTTTTTTTTTGTTGATGGACAGCCGTTGCTGATGCAAAATCATATATAATAATAAGTCAACTGCCTGCTGATGCCTACAGAAAATATGTCGAGGATGCAAATAAATCACAAGTAACTGGTTTTACTTTTGTTGTCATTAGTATTATTCACGTGGCCGGAGGCAAAATCACAGAAGGTAGCGTTTTCACTTTTCCTCTTCCTGTAATTCTTATTCTCGCTGAACTAGCTTAAACTTGAGCAGTTTTTTCTTTTCTTTTCAATTTTTTTTTTTTTACTTTTATAATCTAACCTGGTATCTATGACCTTCTCTCATGGTCTACAATTCGTGCAGAAAATCTTTGGCATCATTTGAAGCGGTTGGGATTGTATGAAAATGAGGAAAGCCATCTAATCCTTGGAAACGTCAAACTGGCTTTAGAAGGGCTTGTCCAACAAAGGTTAGAGTCGTCCCTGCTGAGATTTCCAGTCTATGCTTTGCTTGATCAAAATGATCACTAGATTTGATTTGATGTTATACCCTGACATTTGGCTTTGTATTGTTTTATAGATATTTGCAGAAAGAAAAAGTTAATGGCCCTGAAGGCAGTACTTTATATTATGAGCTTGCTGAGAGAGCTCTAGATGGAGCACTTGGTGATAGAATAAAAGAATATGTTTCTCAGGTATAATTATTATTAGTTGGATCAGTGTCCACTGGAGTCTGCACTACGAATATTCTTGAATGGATAAATTTGCATTTTTTATGCTGTCTTATGCTTATTTTTTCTTTTTCTTTTGAGTTTCAGTGTGTTCAGGTGGTTGGGGGGGGGGGGGGGGGGGGGGGGGAGGGGGGGGGGAGCTTAAACTGCTGTAAATTTGATTTTTCTATCTTGACCACATGTTTACTTAATCAACTCATAGATATAATGGCTTCTGGTCAAGTGACAGGTGACATTAATGAGGCCGTTGCTTTTGGCCTCTAGCCTCGTGTCTAGGAAATGAGAACTTTTATGGTGTGTTTGGCAGGGAGGATTGGTCAGTATTGAACTGTATTAAAGAAAGAGCAATTAAGAAATTGTTATATTGTAATGTCATGTCCAATAGCGTGTATTAGACATGCATTTAGTCTTTACGTTGCAGTGATCTCCAACTGTCTTTTGTTCGTTAACATCCAATCCAGCAGCAGAATCCCCTTTACACGATGACTGCATCTTTTTGCGGTTCCTCTTATATGGTATATAGAATGTTCAGTTGTCATCTCTATGCTGATGCTGTTAATCCAACTACATTGATGACAACATTTTTGATTGACAGATTGTGCAAAAAGATTTCACCTCATTGGGAGCCGATTAGTATGCCATTTCTCGCTCCAAGGTGTGTTTTTCACTCTTTAATTATTCTCAATCAAACTGTTTCAGATTTCTTTACCCATTTGGCAGAATTTTACGATTTAATAGAGTTGATCCTTGACGAACATCCAGACTCCAATGTATAAAGACACACCCTCAACTCCATTTTGCCAGATTTGAGTCACTGCGGTTGCTGTATTTTTTTCTCCGCATCACTTTGTCACTAGTGTGTCTATATTTATGTCTTGCAGTTGAACAGTTAAACTTTTGTTATCAGTTAAACATCTATGGGCGATGCAATTTTTAGGGGATGAACATGATCTTTTAATTTCTACAAACCTTCTAAGAATGTTTCAGTTTGCCTTCTCTTCTCCATATTTGTTAACATCGCAACTTCTTGTTAGGCCTTACGTCAAATAATCCCATAGGAGAAAGGCTTACCTTCATGTTCAAGTAAATGATATCTTCTTACATACCCAGCATGCTTTTGGGTATTATTTTATCAATGGTCTGGTTAGGATTGAATTTGAATATGACAACTTAGACATATTACATGTCTGTTATGTTTAATCTTCTTGTGTTTATTATTGCTGTTGGATAAAACAATATTCAACAATGATAAAACACACATCACTGTCGTGACATAGTAAGAAAAAACTAAAAATCAATCTTAGGAGGCATCGACATGGACGTCTTCCCCATAATACTTTTTGACTTAACAGAAATTAATCGACTGATCAATTTGAAACAAAAAGCGGCTTCAATGACTACTTTACGTCAAAAAAAAAAAAAAAAAATGTTCACTAACCAACATGAAATTTTGCAGTAAGTCGAGTTACTTACATTGCTTTTTACGACCCAACAAAAATGACAAATGTATGTATTTCTTGATCAAAATAAATGAAACTTAATATTCAAATGTCAATTGAAATAAAAATTAGTTGAAGGGTCTATTTATGTACCACGAACAACAAGAAAGGATGTCACCTGGCCTGGGCCGGTCCCTCTCCAAGCAACATGATAATCCATAAATTTATTTAATTTTTACTCATTTTGAGTATTAATTTTTTCAAAGTGTACGGATTTATTGGATAATAAAATGTAGTTTAGGGTGACGTAAAGGTTGACGCTAATTTCTGCCAACAATCTTGAATAAGAATAATTCTATTCGTACATAATCATTTATCGAATATTTTATCAAATTGACAAATGACGGCCTCCTATTGGGTGGCTGTGGGCCCAAATGCCCCCCAATAGGTGTTGACACTTGTCAATTCAGTAAAAAATTTGGTAAATAATTATGTACACGCAACGCAGTTGTCTTGAATAATTATTTGAAATACGTGAATGCCTTGTAGGACGGTATTACTCAATTTCTTGAATATTGAAGTGCAAAAATTTATGTCCTTTTGGCAAAATTTATAAATATATCACGAGATTTTATTTTCAATCACGCATTTCAATATATCCACAAGTGTTACATGTTTATCACGAGATTTTAGTTTTAATCACGCATTTCAATATATCCACAAGTGTTGCATGTTTATCACAAGATTTTATTTTCAATCACGCATTTCAATATATCCACAAGTGTTACATGTTTATCTACCACTCATTTTTGTATTTTATAACTGAATCATTTATAAATTCTTCTCAAATGTAGGCTTTAGTTGAGCTCAAATAATAAAAAGGAATAACTGCAGCAAAAACTCAAAACCTTTGAAATATTAGCAGACTTTTCTCAAACCATTGATTTGTTACAATCGTTGCTCCTAACATTTTCAAATGTTGCAGGTGAAATCCCTTTGGACAGTTTTCATCCATATTCTGTCAGTTGACAAAAAATTTAGCTTTGATCACATTTTTAATATTTTAAAAAGAGACAAAAGAGTAACTTTCCATTTATCACATTAAGTAATTAAAAAAATGCGCACACACACACGATCGTCTTTTTCCTCTCAACCATCACCCATCCCCATCTCAAACCCAAAATCAAGAATTTGATTTTAACTTTCCATGAAATTGTTGAACGCCCCTCTTAATCTCTAAGAATATATCATATTTTATTTCTGGTTTTTCTTCACTAATTAAAGGCTATGACTTGGCCTTTGGGTCTGTGGTCTCAACTTGGTCTGCATTTCTTTGAATTTTTTACGAACAATGTTTGTTTGCTTTAGTCTAGGGTTCTGGTTCTGTGGGATGATTTGAGGATTCTTTGGTACAAAATCCGAGGTTGCCTTTTGTTATGAATGTGAGGATGTGATATGACGCGATATGAAGTATAGATCGCACAAAGAAAAAACAAGATTAAAAATAAAAACAAGCAAACAGATGAATTGACAGAGGAACATAATACTTTATTAACAACCGATGGTGAGATAATACAATTTATACAATATTTATAGGGGAACAATCCAAAATCCTAAAACATGGTAACTAAATGAAGAGTCGACTATTTATAGGGGAACCATCCAAAACCCTAAAACATGGTAACTAGGTCAAGATCGCGTAAAATAAAAAAATAAGGAAAAAGATTCACGGCTCGTCACTAAAGGGAAGCTCGAGCGATAATTGGGCGAAAGCCTGTCGCTCGAGTGACAACTCAGCGACAGGCTAGCGGCGGATTCATTGTTCCAATTTTGGTCCTCTCGCTCGAGCGGGAGTCGAGTGACCGTCCATCGCCGTCAATTTGTCATTTTTCCTTCTGGACCCTATTTTGACATCTTCAAGTCTAATACTCTAAAACACGGAGCCCTAGACCAAATTTGGATCAGATTTGGGTCACAAAACCCAACAATTTCCACCTTGACACAAATTCTGGTGCAAAGAACGAAGTTCCAAAATTTTTTCACCTGGAAAAATAAGTTTGACTGCAGCGAAACACATTGAACTCTTCAAACTGAACCAAACCTCTCCAACACTCAAAAATACTATTCTTCTTCCACCATATCCAAACACAGATACAAATTAACCCAACGCCCAGATTCCCAAAATTCACCAAACAGGGTCGGAACACACGATGTAACAGAATCTCTACTAAGGCTCCGTTCGGTAGGGATTAAAATCCAATTAAAATTGAAAATATGATTGTTATTGGGTTCCACTCGTCTAATAAAAGTCAACAATAACAGCTAATTTTTCAATTTTAATCCCTACCGAATGGGCCCTAAATGTTTAAACTGAAGGCCCCTAACTAGACTTGTCACCTTCAATAACTCCAAAAGCATACACATCTAGTTCAGCATCCCCTACCTATTTCCAATGGGTCTCTCCCTAACCGTTGAATACAATGGAACCGCAGACTGTGGTGGCAAAGCGAAATTACCCATATCTCCCAAACTCGACAGAGTAGTATTCTTCAAAATGGACCCAGAGCCACTTCCAAACTGTATTACCACAATGGTACCAAACTTATGCCGATATTTCTTCACTGATTCTGCCTGACCTTGCAAGATGTATAATTGAGACTTTTTCCGTTCCTCCAATACAACACGAACACACTTCCGAACCTTCAGGACTCCATTTGCACCAGAGAACGTGTACCATCTTAAATCTAAGGTATTCAGCTAGATGATGTTCTTCTTCAAGTCTGGAACATGTCGAACCTGGTCAAGTGCTCTGATTGTTCCAACCACCAACTTTAATCTGACTCTCCCAATACCATCCACTCGACAAGATTCATTGTTTCCCATGACAACGACACATTGCATTACCATTTCATATGATTCAAACAAATCCTGATTGGGACTCATATGAAACGCACAAGTTGTATCCAAAATCCACTTCTCGTCAGGTTTGGATTCCATGTTAGAAATCGTCAAAAGATCTTCATTACTTACATAGTTCTCCTCGATATCAGCTTCACATGAAGTCTCTGATTGTCTTCCACGATTTGCAGCTGAATTACCCTTACCACGTAACTTCTCGCAATCCATCTTGATGTGTCATTTCTTCTTGCAGTAAAAGTAGACCTTATTGCTAAAATTACTCTCGACTTGTCCCTTAGCCGATCACCACAAACCACAAGAGCTTCATCGTCTCTGAACCGCTCCAACTAGATGCTTCAGCTTCTCCTTTGAGAACAAAGCATCATATGTTTCTTCAATAGTGAGTGTGTCATGATTGTACAGAATCATGTCCCTAAACAACGAAAACGAACCAGGCAGCGAGCACACCGAGAATAAGGCCAAGTCCTCTTCATCATATTTTACCTCTATGTCTCCAGATTAGCGACAATCTCCTTAAACACGGCCAGATGATCTTCCAGTGATTGACCTTCTGCCATACGATGAGAATAAAGTCTCTGCTTCAAATGCAATTTGCTAGTCAGATTTTTGGTCATGCACAATTGCTCCAATTCAACCACAATGCAGCTGATGTCTTTTCTCCTTCAAGATGTCCTGAAGAATGTTGTTAAGTAGATGAAGATGAATCTACGAAAGTGTCTTGCGATCCTTCAGTTGCTTCTCCTCCGTTGTCCAAGTTATGGACATTTTGTCAAATCCCAACAAAACATTATCTAAATCCATCTGCACCAATATAGCTCTCATCTTCACTTGCCACAACGAAAATCTTGTATTGCAATCAAACTGGTATTGCAATCAAACTGTTCACCTGATGATCACATTAGTTCCCAACTCAAGATTTTAGCCTAATGTAGTGTTCGGTCGAATTCTCCTACGGTATTCAATTTACCCATCTCGAGTTCTCATTGAACCTATTTAACTAATTCAATTCCATATCTCTATGCGAATTAACCTATTTAACTAATTCAATTCCATATCTCTATGCGAATTACCCTTAGTTAAACGAGTTATGGTACTAGGAATTCATATAACGACCGCAGTACTAGGCATATGTATCTCTATACGTTATACTTTGTTACCGAATTTTATTACACGTTCTAAGTCTCAAACTCATCTCTCGATTCGTAAGAAACTCAATGGATCATCAAATTATTGATCAAGTAATTCAATACATTGCAATCATAATAAAATCAACACGTTGAAGAATAAAACACAGAATTATTGAATTAAAGAACTAAGAGTCTCAATTTATTACATTGTTTGTCCTAATAAGGAGTTTAGCTACTCATAATGTAAGAAGAAAAACAAATAAATAAACTTGAATACACCACCGGATTATTAGAATAAAGATATGGAAAAGAATAAACTCTTGCACCAAGGTCAATGTCTTCTTCTTCTTCCAATCTTTGTTTTGATCTTGAATCCCTTGATATTTTCCTCCTTTTAATTGTGCTTTTAATGTAAAACCCTATTTTCAATATGTGGGAACCCTCCTCCCACTTTTCAATGTCTCATTAGGTCTATTTATACTTCTCTACACGTTCTTGGCCAATTTGGAGTCTTTTTGTGGAGTTTTCGCGGCCCGAACAATAAAACCTAAAATATGTGGTGGCGTGCGGCGCTTGAGCGCTACAGGACAGCGCTTGAGGGCTGAAAATCTATTAAAATTTTTGTTTTGGACGTTGAGTTGCTGTTTACTTTGCATTAACTTTCTCTCCCGATATTCGATTGAAGTAATTCAAGATGCGTTGAAAAGCTAACTCAAAGGGCTACAACTGTTCTTCATAAATCGTCTTCAAATTCGATCGTTTGCTATGTCAAATATGGATCACAATATGAGTCTAAAAATCGATGTATAACTCTTTCAATCCTAAATTGATGTGTGATCATATTTTGACGATATTTTATCCCTTGACGTCTTCCTTTATCCAATTGACTTCTAGTACTCTCAAATCTTTATCGTGAGGTTCCACACAACTTTTGAGCTTTTGCACTTCAGTCCCGAAACTTTGGATCTTGCCTATTTTTCGCAAATTTTGCATTCTTTTCTTCAATTTTTCATCATCCATCGAGTTTCACCTAATAACACATTATACCATAAATTAGGCTATAATCTTATTAAAAGAATTACGAAATTTTAATGTTTTAGAGCCTAAATAAATGTATAAAATACACTTATCATGTATGGCATTCACAAATTAGAGTTGCCCGTGTCAAAAATAACAGTGAATCTCCCCAAGTTTACCTTGGAGATTATATTCCCAATTGAAACTCTCAAGGTCGCTTCCTTCGGGGGGATTATTAAAAATGGCATGTCAACTTTTAAAATTTTTGGTTTTCGTTAAAAAGTCAATTTTACCCTTAATGAAATAGGTATTATATTGCAAAATTAGTCATCATACTTATAATAGTTTTATTTTTTCTATTTCTATTCTTCTTCACTATATATTTCATCCGAATCTGATTTTTCTTCAAAAATTTCTTCATCAGTTTCTATTTCTTCAAAGTTGACTTCTTCACATTCATCTCTAATTTGTTCAAAATCGGTAATTAGTACTCTAACTTTCTTTTTTGGGCATTCAGTGCTTATATGTCCTTCTTCATTACAATTCCAACATTTACATCGTTTTTTATCTAAGGGTTTTTTATTATAAGATTTATATTTTCTTTTGAAATATTTCCTTTTTGGTTTAAAATATTTTCTTTTAAACTTTTTATATTTTTTATATTTTTTATGTTTTATTTTTATTTTTCCTTTTCTATAGTCATAACATCCCCAATTTCCTGGTACTTCAGTGTCTTGACAACAAATTCTATCTTGTACAAATCCTGATTGTCTATAAACCATTTGATTGCTACATATTAAACTTATTTCATCTTTTATAATTCTTATTATAAGTCCTAAAGTATAGGCTTCTGCATTTCTTCCAATTTGTCTTACTCTAATTTTATTTTGAAAATAATTATTCCATTGTGGTGGTAATTTTCTAATAAAAACATCTTTATAATAATCTTTATCTACTCCATTTTCATACATTATATAATAATATTTACTATATTCACAGCAATATTCATTAAAATAACACATATTACAAATTTGTAAATGTTCTATTCTATTATTAGCATCTTCTATTTCTTCTGCTTTAGCTTTAGTGCTTTCATTTACCCAATTTTCTCCTGCAAATTCTCTATAAATTCTTGTAGCAGCTCTATTTATTCCTTCATTTATTGTAATTCCAAATCCTGCTTCAATACTATCTTTCCAAATTCCTTTTGTTGTATCTTCTAATCCTCCATACCAATTAGCTACATTTCCTTTGAAAGTTGCTAATAAATATTCAGTTCTATTTTTATTATCTGTATTATTTCGATTATAATTAAAGTGTGCTATCATATTAGTACTACATTCATTAATAGCTTTTCTAACATCTAATTCACAATCTAAATATAAATATGATCCTGTAATTTTCATTTGTCCAGATTCTTTTAATACTGGTTTAAATTGATCTCTATACATTTTATCTTTTCTAATTTTAAAATCAAGTTTAGTATTAACATATCTTATAGGATTTATTTCAGCTTCATATCTAGCTGTACTACTTTGTCCAGCTACTCCAAAATCTTCTTCTTTAATTCCTTGTGGTCCTCATGTTCTTCCAACCATATGATTTTTAGTTATTTCTTCACAAATCTTTAAATCTTCCAAGTCGAATATTAGGTTTTCCATTTCTTCATTCATTATTCTTTAATAATTAATTTTTCTTCTTTTTTGGTAAGATTTTCTTCTTGTTTTCTAAGATCGATTAATAATCTTTCTATATCATCCTTTAATCCTTCGTCAAGTTCTATTAGTTCTTCATACTTTTCAATTTTCTTTCTTACTTCTTTAAGTTTTTCAGTATAATCTGGTTTAAAAGGCTTTTCTTTATTTAGATTTTCTATTATTCTATTTAAAAGATTTTTTATTCTTACGAAATTATTTTGTAATTTTTCTTTTACCTCTTCATAACTTATTTCAATTCTAGTAATTTTTTCTTCAATTATTTTTATACCTTTTTCAATTAAATTAATTTTATCATTCATACTCATCCTCTAGATTTTTTACAAGGTGGTTTAATGTTTTCAAATCCTAATTTGTCTAATAAAATATCTATTTTATAATTAATAATATCTAATTTTTCTTCTAAAGTTACAATTTTATTAATACTATTTTTCTGTGCAATTTTTGATAATTGGTTTTGTATTTCTTCAAGTTTAACTTTATCAAGCACTTCTAAATTATTAATTTGTTCTTTGATTTTATTAAATTGTTTAGACATATTTTTACTTAAAACTTCTAATATTTCTTTAGCTATTTCATCTTTTGGATCTATGTTATTAATTCCATCTATAACTTCTATATCTTTAGTCTTTATTTATCATAATTGTTGCCATAAAAATGCATTAGTCCAATTGGTAGTCATACTTAATAATTCATCTGTATTTCCCCATGAACTTAAATGTTGAAACATAGTAGTATTCCATCCCCTATTTTGATAACTTCCTATTGGTAGTCTTATATTTTCGATTTCTTGTTTATCAAATCTTATTTTTGTTGGTAAACTCGTATTAATCAGGTAGGTTTAAAAGATTTATTACTATATTATTTATCATTTGTTCTATTTCTCTCCTTAATTGTTCTTCTCTTCTTAATTCTCTTGTAATTTCATTACCTATTAATTCTCTTTTAATTTTATTTCAATTAAAAATTTTTCTTTCAATTTTTCTTCTATTATTTCTAGTTATTATTTGTTCTTCTAAAATTTTTATTTTATTATCACAAATTTTTTTAGTTATTCCAGACATATTTTATTCTTATTTAATGGTTGTGTATTCTAAATATTCTTTTAATTTAACAAGATCTAGTTTATTTTTGATTATAGATATATAAAATTTTAATGTTAGATTAAATTTTAATCTCTTATATTCTTGTGGTAATCTGTTAGAGATGGGTTTTCTCATTTATAAGTTTTTTATATGATTCTGAATATTTTTAACTCTTCTATTCTTTATCATCAAAACTAAGATCAAAATCATATAATTCAGCAACATTATTATAATTATAATATTGCTCTATATTTTCAAATGTTCTTTCACTATTTTCACTATCTAACCAGAAAAATATAATCATTTTTATTATTTATTTAGGTAATATTTCTTTTATTCCAAAATAAGCAATTGTAAGACATTTTTGGTAATATTTAGAATCTTTTTTTATGAAATTTATTCCTCTAGTAAAACTATCATAAGTTTCTGGGATTTCTATTATGTGACTATAATCAATACTATTAGTATATCTAAAAGGTACAATTCTATAATAAAATTCTTAAGTTTCCATTATGAAAAGTTCTTCAAAGTATACAATCCTATAAAAATTCTTATATAATAATTTTCAAACAATAAATATCTTCATAGCTTAAAATAAGGGTCTTACCACGCTTCGCCCAATAGCAAGAATGTTATATGTTCCTGGTCACCTTCGTCACAAGAGTTGGCCAAAGTCCAACAGCATCAAAGCAAAACGGACACATAGGCACCCAAAACTCTCAAACAGACTCACTGTGTAGAACAACACTCAAAGCGTAATAAAAGATTTATTTCAAACTTAAAGACTTTATTGATCTGATGATAGCTAGAAAGCTATTATACAAAGATTTTTACAGAGATTGATACTCCGAATAGTGGTTTATACTCTTTCAAGAAAGTGGTTACAAAGATCATTTGGAGAGAATATCTCTTTTTTGTGGATTTTTTGGTCATGCCTCTTCAAGTAAGAAGAGTCTTCATTTATAGATAGGCTTGCACTTCACCGAGAAGCTTCTAGCCAATCGAAATTTTACAACATAAAAGTAAAAGTACAATAATTTCTTTAAAGCACTTGTCTGCTAGTGTCGGCAACTTTATTCCAGCTTTTAACAGCTGTCTCCTTTTTCTTTAATGATCACATGGTGCTGTCTGGTGATGTAACTTTCTTATCGTCCTTTATTTGTGGACGTGTCCCATCAGTCTGCAAGCTTCTTTTATGCATTCCTCACTCCCAAGAAATTGATTGTTCAAGATTTCACAAATCTTGTCCTCTAAAATTTTTGATTCTTTGTCTCCTCTACAGATAATGATCCAATTATTACTCATGCCATATACCATGTATTTTTCTCCATAGAAAAATTGCATGGTTGAGCAAACTGATTTAATTCCAAGGGCTCGCCTGTAAATCATCCATTTTCTATTGATAGTGGGCATCTCTTTAAAAATCTGAATCTCCTTGAGTGGATTCTCATTATTTTTTCGAATAGTGACAAGATGATGTTCTCCATACCATTCTGGTTCTTTATACTCAGGACTGATAGTATAGAATCTCAATTCAACTGGTTGTTTATCACTGTATTTTTTGACACAGTTAACAAATTCTCTATCAAATTGTTCAATTTCTTTTAGATCTGCTCCTGGGAAGAGTCGATCTAAGAATCCAAATGTTGCTAATTTTCGAACAATAATAGGATCAGCACCTTGAACTGCACTAATCCTTGGATAAATCGCCGTTGGAAGGGCTGTTAAGTAAAGATAACTTCATTCTCTGAAATTATATATCCATTCTGAGAATTCGTAATACTCCTTCTCCATAGGATGTAAATTGGTTCTAACATGATGAGTTGTAATTATTCCATTTGGTGATTTAAGGTCACCGGTGGATGATTTTTTATTTTCTTGGAATTCACTGATAACAGTAGGTTGTTCCAATGGGCCTTTTGATAAGGATGTTTCACCTAAAAGGTGAGTGGCTCCTTTTCCACTTGTAAATTTTTCCAACAATTTGTCAATACTGACGGGTGATTGTTGTGGACCCTTTTTATGACTTTTTCCTCTTGCGAGGTAAGAGAGTCATTTCTCTTAAATTTTGAATCTCCATTTGAGGTGGATGTATTAATCTCCCGAAATGGGATGTGACTAGCTTTTCGACTGTATTCACCTTTTTGTAAAGGAGGGTTTTCCTGGCTACAAGTTACAAAAAAGTCTAAACATTCTGTCAATTTTTCAACTATTTTTTCTTTATTATTGTTTAATTTCTCAATATTTTTTCCATTCTCAACAACCTTGTTTGATAAATCACACAAAGTTTGTCGAATGTCAAGATGATCCTCTTGGACAGCAAGATAATCTGCATTAAAATCTGTTAGAAGATTTTGTAATTCCTTGGTAAATGCTTCAATCTTTTCCATATTCATGATTCCTGCTCAAGAAATCAGCAAATAAGTTATCTTTTCCTTTAATATATTCAAATTTAAAATTATAAAAAGATAATAACACTTGCCATCTATGCAATCTTCTATGTTGAGGTGAATTTGGTAATTTATTATTTACTAGTCCATTAAGTTGAGTATTATCAGTTTGAACAATAAATTCTTTTGGTAGCAAAAACATTTTAAATTTATTTATTCCTTTAATAACGGCTAATAATTCTTTTTCATTAGTTGAATAATTTACTTCAGCATTATTAAATGTTCCACTAGTATATCTACAAATTTCATTTAAATCAGTTTTTAATAAAGCACTCCAATATAAATCTGATGCATCTGTCTGTACAATTAACTTATCATTTTCATCAGGAAGTCTAAGTTTAGGTAAATTTTTACAATTTTCTTTTAAATTTTTAACAAAAAGAGTATGTTCTTCGTTCCATCCTAACTTATTTGATTTTCTTAATAGTCTTTGCAATTTATTTCTTTTTTTTACAAGCTTTTCTATAAATCCTTCAGCATAGTTAAGACATCCTAAAAATTTCTGAATTTGCTGCTTATTTTCTAATTTATCAAGAAACAACATTATTTTTTCTGAAATATGAGGTTGTAATTTTATTCCATCACTATTTATTATCATTCCTAAGAATTCAATTTCATTTTTTGCTATTTCTGCCTTTTTCTGATTAAGTATTATACCTTCTTTTGAGCAAAGTATAGCAAAGCTTCTAAGATGTTTAAGATGTTCTTCATATGTTTCTGAACAAATAAGTATGTCATCAACATAAACAATAAGGAAATTATAAGTTTTAAAAACTTCATCAATTCTTCTTTGATAAATTTGTGGTGCATTTTTTAATCCAAATGGCATAACTATCCATTCATAATGTCCCTGAGGAGTACTAAATGCTGTTAATGATATACTACTTTCTTCTAGCTTGATTTGCCAAAATCCAGATTTACAATCAAATTTTGAATAATATTTTTTGTTCTTAGCTATGTTTATTAAAACTTCTTTATTCGGTAAATAATATCCATCAAATTTAGTATTTTTATTAAGTTCTTTATAATTTACTACCATTCTAGGTTTTCCTCTTTTTATTTCCGCATGATTTCTAACCATAAAAGCTGGGCTATTATGAGGGCTATTACTTCTTCTTATAAGTTTTTGATCAAGAAGTTCCCAAATTTGTACTTGAAATTCTTCTTTATCTTCTTGATTATAAAGCATAGGTTTGACTCTAATAATGATTGTAGGTTCAAGTAATTCTATTTTAGCTGTAATTTTTGATTTTTTCCATTTTTCAAGTGGATTATCATTATAATTTTTGGCTAAAAGATCTTTTATTTGGTCAAGAGTAATTGTTCTGATTGAGTATTTGAGTAATTTTGGTATAAATTCTATCTTTTCACCACGCTGAGCTGGCTGAACTCTGAATGGTTTAAATTCTCTAGCAATTTTTAGTAAATGTCCACATGGGGTTCTTAATTGAATTGTATAAATATTTTGACTATATTGACTAAACTGTTGTAAAAAGTCATTTTCTAGAATAATATCACAATCATTTATATTATATTGGTAAACATTTTTTAGATCATATGATAACTTCTATATTTTCATTTTTGTATTTTAATGATTCTTTTGCTCCAGTTATTCCTTGTAGAGTTAATTGTTGTTTGTTTTCTATCCATTTTGGTAATAAGAATTCTTTAAATACAGTTATTTCAGCTCCTGTATCTATTAAAGCACAAGTAGTTATTTTTGTTTCGAATACAGTTATTTGTATATATACACTTATTGGAAATTTTATTTCTCTACTCATTTTTCTTTATGACAATAAGTAGTTATTCCTTGATGTATAATAAGAATTCCTTCTTTGTCTATTTTATAATTATCTAAACTATCTAAGAAAGAATTTCCTAATAAAATTGGATGTTCATCAAAGTTCATATTATTATCTATATAACATTCTATGTTTAATAAAAAACTTCCAAGTTTAATTTGAACTTATCCTATTATATCACAAGAGTTTATTTTTCCTTCAAAATCTCTATAACTATAGGGTTCTACTTTTTTCTTTTTAATTCCTTCATCTATTAGAGAGCAAATATGATTTTGACTTACTCCAGTATCAATACGTATTCTACTTTCATTTATCCATTTATTTCCATTAAAGAATTTTCCATTTATTCCATAGACATTACTATTTTTATTTTGTTTTATTTTTGAAATACTATGTCTTGAAGTGCTACTACTTCCAATAATTATCTTATTTTCTTTATAAGTTATTTGTTTTGGTATTAAAGGTTGATCAATACTTATGGCATCATCATGTCCTATCTCAAAATTTTCTACTTCTTCTATATTTTGTTCTCTAGGTAGAATTGCTTCTCCTATATCTCTAAATTCTTCATCGATTTCTATAAACGGGTTTTCCATATATATATTTCCATAATTACTGTTTGTATAACAATATAATCCTTGATATAATATAGTAAAAACTTTATTATCATCTTTTAGTATTTTATTAGGCATCTTAAAATGTAGGCTAAGACAATCATCTAAATTTTTATCATTTATATGTACACTATATCTTGGATAACAAGTAAATTTTAATTTTTTATAGGCTAAGTTTCCTTTAATTATTCCCAAATTTCCATTTTTTGCGATTATACATCTTTCATCTTGTAAATTAAGTATTATATGACTATTAATTCCTTCTTTAAAACATGATTTTATTATTATTTGTACTCCAGCAAGGTAGACATAAGATATTTTATTTCTTTTTTCTGGTTTTAATTTTCCTAGGAATTCATTAATATTTCTTTTTGTTATTAGATTTAGTTTTATTTTTCCATGTGTATGTTTTACATCTATAGTTTTTTCTATTTCGTGATATTCATTGATAACTAACTTTTTTCTTTTAAAGGTTGAACCTACCATACTGAATAATCTATTTTCTCCTGGAAGCTTAAGATTTAATTCTGCTTTATTTATTTTTCTAAATTTTTCCCAATCAAATTTTCCTTTTAAAGCATATCCTTCTATTCTTTCGTAAACTTCAGTTTCTATATCCTCAGTATTTTCAATTTCCATGATCTGTAGGGCTCTGATACCATTTTGGGGGGTTTATGCAAAAAAACAATTATTAACAAAAATACAAGATCAATATCGAATGTTTTGGACTTAATTAAGTTGGAAAGAGTTGGTGGTGAAAATTTTTAAATTTTAATTCCAAAGGAGGGTGTCGAATCCTAAATTAAAATTTTTAAGGACTAAAATAGAATTTATTTTATAGTTGAATGACTTGTTTTGAAACCATTTATATTGAGGGTATTTTAGGCATTTTAAGGCTTTAAAATAGTCAAATGCCAAAATGAATAAATGACCTTGTTTTTTAAGCCAATTCCAAGTATTTCCCGACTCAATCTCACACCCTGAGAATTCTAAAAACTTCATCAATTAAATTAAAAAAATATATTAATAAGAAGATGAAATGACTTCAGGGGAAGCTGAATTCTTATAGGAAAACCAAAGTGTATTTTCAAAAGAGAAGCTAGCCCCATTGTTTTTGGTGCTATAAAATGAAAGAGTGAAGGTCAGAGAGAAAAACCAGCAGCTTACTCTTCATTTAGAGGCACAAGAAGGAATACATTTTCTACGCCTTAATCTCATCAGAGACAAAAATATGAGAGATCAGAATCTCCTTCTCTATCTAAGCAACAAGCAAAGCAAAAGCGAATTGTTGATACAATAATCCAATGATTGCAATAACCCATGCTTGGCAGAGATGGAGCTAGGGGGGGGGGGGGAGGGCGGGAGGGGGCGACCGCCCCCCCTAACATTGTCCGCGGTACACTATTCATAGTTAATTTGTAATGTATTTTTCAGTTTCCCCCCCCCCCAAGATTATGACTCGCCCCAAAATTTTGAAATTTTTTATTTTTTTCCCGTTAATAAATATTGAGTAAATAACTTACATTTTAAAATTCAATCATACAAAAATCTTAGATCTATACAAAAGATCCAATAGTTACTTAAATAAATCAATAGCCCAAATCCAATCCAAAACCTAAGTTCCCAATTCCCAAACTCAACTAATTAAAACTCAATTCTCAACATTGTTTATGCATAATGCATGTTTACTTGTTCTTGAATATTTGAATTTAAGAATTAAGTAGAGTAGTTGCTGTTAGTTTGTGTAATTGTGTTAGTTATTGAATATTTGAATTTAAAAATTAAGTAGTAGAATAGTCAGTAGTGATTGAATCGAACATTTAATTTTAGTACTATTTTGGTACTCAAAATCGTCATTTTCAATTCTCTTAGTTAAAAAAAAAAATTCTGGGGCGGACCCCCGTAAGGGGGGCCCGACCCCCTCCACCCCCTAAGATTAAAAACCTGGCTACGTCCCTAAATTGCTTGGCTCCTCTAATTCAACCCCTAATCATTTGGAAACACTCGAATTTTTCCTATTTCTCCACCAAATTATTATCTTAAAATTAAATCCGTATATCCTCGTGTACCAGAAAGAGGCTGTCTAGGAATCCCGATAGGGTAAAAACTGAACTTTTGGGGGTGACATGTATAGGGAAGATTCATAAGCGCAATCAATGGGCAATCTGCTGCATTAACATTATTGTGGACAGAGAAATATTGGGTTTTCATTATGAAGGAGGTGGACAAAGTTTTTTCAAAAAGGAAAGAAAAAGGCAGGAATATTTGTATTCTCTTTGAACGACACACCAGACAAAATCACACGCCCAAGAAACATATATACAAAGATACAGCTATAGCAAGTATATACACACACATATAAACACATATATGTACCAAAATCTACACTTGCAGCAAACTAGAGGATGTGGTTAAGATGGGAAAATGCACCTCTTAACGCATACGAGAATTAGAATTCTTCTTCCTCTTGTTGAAAGGAGAAAGGTGGGCCCAAGTTGGAGGAAGTGGGGGGGACCAGAGCACGAGCACGAGCAATAGATGAAAAAATGGGAATATTAAAATGAAGAAGATGATGAATGAGAGTGACCCCTGGCTTTCTGGAACCAGCCATGTCGCAAAATGCCCGCCTATTCCGTAGTATGCAGATATATGATGTGAATTTGTATGTAACCATATAATTTGAGGCATTATATTGATTGTGCAATCCTGTATAAAACATATAAATTTTAATTTATAAAGTAGATTAATTTTTTCAAAAAAATCATATTCAACGTTAATTTAAACTCTAATCGCTTTTAATTTTATGTACTATAAGAATTAGTACTTGATATGTAAAATTGTAGTTGTGGCTCGAGATTATGAGTATGTTCGGTATGGCTTTTGTAAATTATAATTTGTGGTTTAGACATAATACGTAAACAAGAAGTGAATAAAAGGTGCACATACGGAATCGGTGGATAAAAAAATATTTTTCAAGTTTTCTCAAAATAAAGGAAGCTGTTACGGGTTTTCCAAGTCATCCCCCACGTGAGATATACGAATTGAATACGATTGCCACGTGATGGATGAACTGGATTCATCCTCCACGTGGTGACGAACTGATTTCACCCCTCACCACACGTTGTACAAAGTGATTTCATCTCGCCATGCGGCATACGAATTGATTTCATCCGCCACCTTGGCGGATGCTAAGGCCGGCACTTTGCATCACTTCATCGCAGTTGAAACTAAGTTCGAAGTGATGACATCCAAAACGTGATTATCACTCCTACTGCAATCGTTCCACTTCAACCGTGTACTAGAAGATCTTTTATGGAAAGATCTCAAGAACAAAATCCTTATGACTGATTGATGGGACGTATAACAGACTCCAAATTGTCAAGTCATGCATTACTGTGTCGGGGCTTTAAATGAACCATCCACCTATGGATTGATGGATAGACACCTACGAGATGACTGTCGTAGATTTAGAGACACGTGTTCCATATCCAACGGTTATTCTCTGATTCATTCTCATTATAAATACCCACACTTGCATTATAGAAGGGGGTGGTCCCCAAAAAAGAAAGGAACACAAGTTTTTACATGATCACCATCCATACATACACCACCACTAAAAATACATTCCGATAAACATCATCGCCAGACGTTCCAGATTCCGTCTACCACCTCACTAACTTGACTGTCGGAGTGCTCTCAACCACTTCCACATCCATCGGAAAAGGTCACGAATGACTAACGGTGTGTTCCTACTTGCAGGAATGAGCTCACGTGTTTGGATTATTTTTCAGGGTCAACATAAGCCTTTTTAAAAATTGAATTATTTTACACCATGGTGTACGTAATGTCCAAGTGGCATTTTATCATTGGTTGGTGGGTGCCACTTGGACATTATGTACACTAAAATGTAAATCCTGATATATATGTAGTAAAACCTTTTAAAAAAATTTAGACGTTTTTTAAAGTTTTCAAGTAGTTTTGGCTTCCAAAATACATCCGAAAGTTGAGCCTTAAATGTTTTCGTGCAACTTATATCATATTATGAGAATAACTCTAATTAATTGCATTAATTCATGAAAATTGTGTATTAAATTAGAGATTCAAATAACTAGCATAGACATTACTTGTTATTAATAATTATTATAATCGATTGGAATGGAATGAATTCAACAATACTTCGATTTTTAATCTCAAATAACCAGACATTGCGTCCCTGTTTGACACCCATTAATTTCTCTTTCTTATTCTTATTCTCATTCTTCATTTCAACCACATATTCTCCAAATAAAATAATATTACACACAAATCAAAAAAAATTCATCACTTTTCCACCACACATTCTCACATTAATCACTATTCCAAAATTTCTATTTCTCCCAAAATGGATTTCAAACCAGGGCTGCATGTCTTTCTTGGTTTCTTGAGAATGTAAGCATTCTTGATCCCCATAAGGTGAGGGGCGACTAGAGGTCAAATAGTATAAAGATGAGTTGGTCTTGATCTAAGAGATCTGCTGGTCAGCAAGCCTATGGACAAGTTTCGTGGCACATATATAAAAATCTACCTTATTGGCCCGAGCACATGACACAAATTTCATCTTTAAAGAGACGATGATATCTTTGACGAGGAAAACTTTGAAAACACTGACTAAAATTAGAACTTAAAACTCTTTGATTACACATAGGAAATCTATAAGAAAAAAAAAAATTACAAAGAATCTTAGACAAAATGAGATACTATGGAACTGGATAGGACTTGTTAACACATGCATTTGTAGGTCATTGGACATGTCTCGGCCTCTTCAAGCGATGAGCAGACAAAGCTAACAATAACCAAACGACACGGTGTGCACGATCCACACGCATGCGAGCAATTCGGTAATCTCGACCCTGCAATCTGGAACGTATCAGCTTTTCTGTGCATCAATGGCGCCCTTTTGTGATCCACATACAAATCAGGTTTCACACTTGCTTCCTTCTTGCTAGACCCATTATCTGTCAAACATAATGTTAGTTCCAAAAACACCACCATCACTAACTGATGCTTGTAAATGAGCCGTTATTAAAATCTCACCTTTAACTAATGACTTTTGCATTGGTAAAGGTGAAGTGCTTGTTTGGAAAAACTAAAAAAATTGACGTCAAATTCAATAATTAATTTTAATCATACATTTCATAGCATAAGCGGATCTACAGTAGGGCATGCCCCCACAATAAATTTGAAATTCAAGATTTTGCAATAGATTTTTCATGATTTCACACAAGATTTTACAATATTAATAATAATAAATAAATAAGTAAATAATAAAAATTCCTTAAAAATACTCAACTTTGCCCTCACAATGAAAATTTTGTTAAATTTGCCCCCACAACTCTACTCTTCTAGTTCCGCCCCCGTTTCGTGGAATTCACAACTTTCATCAACTATTATCAAAATCTACTAAATCTTTTATCACAAGTTTCGTCAAACAACCCCGAAATATCTTGTACTAATCAAGAACAAGAACAAGAAAAAGAACGAACTTTACGGGAGTGTAGCTTGCAAATTTGCCTTGCATGCATGACTAATGGAAGGAGGAGAAGTACTAAGCAAGCAACATAACCCTTCATCATTTTTCTTCTTCTTAATTACGTAGTTGAGCTCGTTCAATCCAAAACTCAAAACTTGTTGAAGACGAATTGCATATAGAACTAATATATATATATATATATATATATATATATATATATATATATATATATATATATATATATAGGCCCGAATAGGGAAGATAAAAATGTATTGAAGCAAGTCACAGGCAAAAGTTGGAGATGTGAAAGGTCACATGAAAAAGAGAGATGTCACAGGGTTTGAACCTTGTGAGCGATGGTGATGAACTTTGCATTCACACTTTTAGGAAGAGAGGTTGTAATGAACAAAGTTACTGACATCAACATCGCCTATATTTTTACGTGAGTTCTAGCAATTGCAGTATTAAATGCAGAGAACATTTCTCAAGTTCAAAATTGCGCAAGAGTAGTAAATTTGTTACTGTCTAATGTGAGTCTCATTAATGTTGTCAAGATATTTCATGGCATGTGACCCTTTTCAATTTATTCATCATTTTGTATTTAATACTGATGCAATCTTTGTGTAGTACTGAGAACTAGCTAGTCCTACTAGTAATATTTGGAATATAAACTCGACTCCACAAGATTAAGAAAGATTACTACATAAAAATTATCAATTAACGAGGCTACTTTTATTTCATTTATAAATCTAAAGCTTTTTTGCTTTACAAAAAGTACGGACCAAAGATGAAAAAAGATCCCACAAAATAAGATTGTATTTCTTTTGGGTTCATTTAGCCCGTGTTTGGTATACACTTTTAAAATTTATTTTATCTTTTTAAATTCATTTTCAATCCACATTCTCTCAGTAAAGTAATTTGTTGATTTCGAAAATATAAAATATCGAGAATATGAATGAATATGTTTTCTCTGCCTTCTTTAATATTGATGCGAAGTTTAAGTACAAAGAAACGTTGAAACAATTCGATGCAAAAATAATAAAATAAAGAAGGAATAGTTATTGAAATATAAGGGCATGTTTGATTGAGCAAAATTTTCCCTAGAAAATAGAAAAGAAATTTCATCTTCCATTTTAGGCATATTTGATACACTAAATTTTCTTGGTTTCTTTCGCACGGTTCCAATTCCTATGAAAATTTGGTGGGAATTGATTTTCCATTTTATCTTTTTTAATTATTTTTTGTAATGAAAACAAATTCTATCCCCAATTGTAACAAATTTTATCCCTTTTATAGATAATTTTCATGTAAAACAAAGTCAAACAAATACCAAAAGATCCAAAATTTAATATTTTTCACGTGAAAAATTATACTAATAAAACACAATTAATTGACAATTCTTAGGAAAACAATTCTACGCAATTCAATTATCTGGAGTCCATTTTCTTTTCACTCAAATTCCACCCTTACAATCAAACTGTAGGAGGAATAAGATTATGATGTATTGTTATGATACAACGTTTGGCTCAATACCATATTAGAATAATGCACTAGTGTTTATAGTAGAGGTGGCGAACGAGCCACGAGCGGCTCGGGCATGTCAAAAAGACGAGCCCAAGCTCGAGCCGAGCCTGCTCGGCTAGTTTTTTACGAGCGGCTCGTGGCGACGAGCCGAGCCACCAGCATGCTTGTGGGCTTACTCTAATATTTTTTCAAAAAGGCTAATATCCTATAAAAAAAAAAGCCGAGCCGAGCCGAGCCGAGCGACTCGGCTTGGGCTCGCCGAGTACCCATTTTGGGTGAGCTCCGGGCACGAGCAGAGCTCGTGTGGGCATGTGCAGAGTCGGCTCGGCCCGGCCCATTGCCACATCTAGTTTATAGTAAAGTTACTTTTTGTCTACATATATTTGAAACTTAATTACCTTTCTCAAAAATATTTATGTCAAAACTTAATTCTTACATTTTGTCATTGAATACATTTATGTCAAAAACTTACTTTTTCACTTATATGTAAATCTATTTTTTACCTACAAAGAATGACATACACTTTTCTTAATTTTGATTAATATTAAAACTTACTCATTTACTTATAAGTAAAAATTACTTATATATATATATATATATATATATATATATATATATATATATATATATATATATATATATAAAAGCTTAAAAAGTAAAGTTACTTCAAGTGGGAATAACTTACCTTTCTTAATTTAGGTAAAAAAGAAAAAGAAACTCTTACCTACTTATTTATTAAATGTGATGCATCAAAAAAATCTTATTTATAAAATTAATTAATTTATTTAAAAGTAAATTTAAGTATTGTTTGTTGGGAATTGAGACCAAACAATAGTGAAAGCATGTAGAGTCATGACGTTGTTCCAAATCACCAGATCATGTTCCAATATAAAGAGTGTGATCCAATGATCCAAATGAATTTGTACCAAAAATAAAATAAAATGTAAAGGCACATTGAAATCTATAAGTAGATCCTTTTAATTCAAGTTTCATTACTTTAAATCAAATCCAAAATAACTGAATCTTAAATTACAATTCTCGCCTAAAATTGTGTCAAAATAATTTTCAATTTTTTTTAATTAGTTTTAGTTTTCGATATCATCCCGCCAAGAAGAGTACGGTCAAGCTTCAGTTCACCCACCAAAATTATTGTGTTACATTAATTTTATAAAGATTATTTTATTTTGAGACATAGACATCTATAAAATCTAATAGCAAGTGCAAGTGATAAAACCTGTCTTAAAAAAATTTATAACCACATATATATATGGCTTCATTTTATCTCCTTTAATTTCTAAATTTTCTACATTTTTGTAAGTCTCGAATTTCCTATTTTGCATGCGAGTATTTAACTTTTCATAATCAATTAAGATACTTGTCCAGATTTAAAAAACAGGAGGGAGAAAAACAGGGTGGTGTGGCATGTATATTAATTGGAAGCTTTTTTTTTTTTTTTTTTTCAAACTGCTCAATCGGTCGTCGACACGTGGCAGCCCTGTTTTTGAATCTGCTCCTGTAGCATGATTCTTTCATAATATAAGTTTACCAACCACTACTTGATTAGTAATACAAATGTTAGCTTAAAGTAAATGCATCGGACCTTGATGCATGCTGCTGTCCTATGTCAAAAGCATGCTAAGACTATTTGATACGAACGGGGAACATCGGAGGTAAATTAGTATTTTGAACAAGATTATTTGACTACAATGTTAGTGTTGATTATTCTACGTTAGTATCAGATATTAAGCATTCTAGTTAATTTACATAAGAACTTTTGGCGTTGTTAATGTTGAATTGTCTCTCCTGTCTCTGTTGTCCATTGGAAGGCAGCCACTGATTTCCATGCATTGGTTTTGACAGTGAACGTCGTGCATATTGAAGAATAAATGACTTTGAAAAGGATGAATAATTCACCAAATTGATTGCAAACATTATACAGTCTCAAAGTTTTATTTTATAACATTTATATATAAGGATATAAATAAAAATAAAAACGCTGCTCAAGTCCACAGCTTGTTCTCAAACGATATTTAGACCTCGAAGAGATCAATAAACAAAGCAATAATATGAGATTTCAGAACTTTTTCTGGTTGTGTGTATCCGTCCTCGTTGCCTTTATAAGTGACGTCTACGTCACGTGCGAGGTTGAGAATTCGCATTAAAATTTCTCGAGAAGAGGAAGTTGGTCGGAGGAACTCTTCATTAACATCCTTCCATGCATTTGTAGCCATTTTAGAAAATTTATCGACAACAACTTCTTTAGTCACACCATTCTCAATCATGTATGATTCGATGCCGGTAGCAATTTGGCCCCTTTCCTTCTCAACCTTCATTAAGATATGATTTAGAAAAAGCAATTAGATATGAGACTTAAACTTGCTTGTATAATTGACGTTTTTATATAAACAATTTTTATTTCATACCTCATAGGTGGCAATGTCATCAATAAGTCGACATATTATGGTGCTGGCCACAAGAATTTTAGGTTTATTGCTTATCCATTCAAAGTCTTCCTTGGTGACACGTTTGATCCCTAACAAGGATGTATGTGTGAGATAACAATAAGTGCTTGTGATCAAGGCATTGCTCATGTACTCAGAAAATGGTGGCAAGTATCCTTCAATGAACCACTTGGCTTCCACATAGTAAGCCCTCACAAGTTCTTTCAGCTAAAGCAAATTAATAGACGTTTCTATAAGTTAATAATTGCAATAAATTATATAAGATAATAAGATGCAACAAGAAAGGAATAAAATAGATATGAGTTACTGCTTCTTTTGCATAATAGATTGCGTAAGATCTTGCTTCCTTTGAAAGTTCTTCATCAAACTCCTCGTAAAGATTCAAAAGAGCACTATATATTGGTTTGATATACTCTGGTAACCGTTCAATTTCACTGATATCCCACCTTGGAAAAAAAAAAGACATTACGTTGATTACAATCGTGAATAAACAATTGCATTATGAAACTATTTTGTTTTCCTATTGTGAGTACTATTGAAAGATAGAAATATGAACCTTTGAATGGCCTCCGTAAAAACTTCAAGTTCTTCAATTGTACCATAAGCATCATATGTATCGTCTATTATTGATATCATTGCAATGGTTTTGGTGAACATGATTCGAGCAATTGAATATTGAGGTTCATAATAAACTCCCACAGCCCAAAAAAATGATTCTACCACTCGGTCTCTAGCATAAGGAAGCTTAGAAACAAAGTCCAACTCCTTCCACCACCTGCAATACATATAAGGAATTTTTATTCAATTGGTGTTCATGCACAAGCATAGAGCTATCAGCGCTATTTTAAGAGCATTACCTTGAGACTTCGTAGAGATCTTGTTTAAGTAACATTTGCAGTGAATTATAGTCTAATTTGGCAAACCTCAACAGCAATTCATTCTTCGACTCATCTTCTTCGTAGATGGTGATAAAATTATGTGCCTCAATTCTTGGGATCCCGAAATGGATGGGTTGCACGAGGGCATGAGCTACTTGTTTCTCGATGGTAGAACTTAGATGTGGCGCCATGGATTTCAGGTTGTCTGTAGTGAAAGCAATTGCATTTTCTAGTATATCTTCTCCATGCACTCTTAAGTATGCTGCTTCGTATAAGCTCAGCAAGCCTCTTGTATCACTCTTAATATTTTCTTTGAATTTTCCATTCTCGTCTATGAATTTCTTAAAGATGCCACAAGATATACGGTAGCCATGTTGCCTCAATAAACGAAAATGAAGTGCAACAGTGTATAAGTCATACGCTTCATCTGCATAATTTGAGTTAAGATTGAAGAAGCGTTCTAGTAGTTCGTCAGTCTCTTCTTCAAAATGATATGATACGCCCAAGCGCTCCAGTGTATCAATCAAATTCATAGTCTCCACCATGTCTTTTCCTTGAACTGTCAGCATGCTTCTCACTTCATTCTTTAACCCCTCAATCTCCTTGGCATATTTTTCTGCTAACTGTTCGGTTTTATAAGAACAACATATACAATGAGTATCCTAGAATCAAATTAATGTTACTAGCGACATATACTACGTACCAGGCAGTAATTTCCAATTAAATTTTCCCAAAGAATCTTCCTCAAACAATCTTCTATATACACAACAAAATTATATTTTAAACAAAAAAATCTTTTTCAGGACCTTTTCAAACAGTTTATGCTGAAAAATGTTACTAGTAAATCTAGGCAAATTTGAAGTTTCCATCCCAAATTATAAAATGAAAGGGTTTCCAAGTATATACTTTTTATTACAGAGACGTGCACCAGGAAAATGTACATATCTAGGGCCCATATAAAAAAGGAAGGGATCAACACCTTGGTATCAAAAGAAAATTTGATAAATTGTTCACCCCATAAGCTGGGAGAGAAGTTTGCGACTGGACGAACAATCTCTGTTTCACAGTTTGTGGCATTTTCAACAAGAGCAGGTGCCAGACTGATTCCAGCCATTCTAGTATATAGAATAAGAAGAAGTTATAATGGTATGTAGCAGAAGAACAATTTATATTAAAACTATAAACTCTTGCTGGTGAATCGGTGATGGACACTAAAGAGCTACTTCTATTTATAGTTGAAATGAATGGCCACTATGATACTCCATTCAATAGCATGTGGCTATTCGACTACTGTTCCATACATTAATGTTATTACTATTCTTCATTTTTGACTGGTTGGACGAGGAGGAATACAAACAAGTTTTATTAATCTCTTTCACCAGTTCCATACGTTAATGTTATTATTATTCTTCATTTTTGACTCACGTTTTCCCTTGAATTTAAGGATCACATACTTGGACAAGTAACGTATTAAAATGAAATATTATGGAACTGGACACATGAAATATTAAAATCAAGAAAAAAAAAATTGAAATTGAAATTGTGTTCGTTGATTAAATATGTCGTTGTCAATCTCTTTCGATTACCTAAACATTGAAATTGTGTTCTTTAATTTATTATTTGATTATTATTTTATTTTAAATTTATTTTTATTTATATTTATATATTTATTTATTATTATTATTTTTTATTAATTTTTATTTGTAATTATTATTAATTTTTTTATTACAGTTTTTTTTTTTTGATTTATTTAGTATCTTTTTTATTTATCTAATTTATTTTTATTTTTATATTCTTTTATGTTTATATTTATTAAATTTATTATTAATTTTTTTATTTTTTTATCTTTAATTATTTATTTTTTATTTCATTTTATCTTTATTTTTATAAATTTATTTAATTTTTTTTAATTTTTAATTTTATAAGTTTTGTATTCTATTTAATTTTTTATTTTTTTTATTTATTATGATGAAATTATAGATTTTTTATTTTTGTGTTATTATTTTTTGTTTTATTTATTGCTATATTACTTAATATTTTTTTTTTTATATTAGTTATAAATAATAATAAATTTATATTTTAGTTATTATTAAGTATTTTTTTTTATTTTTATAATTTTTATATGTTTTTTTTATTTATTATTTATTTTTTTAATTAATTTTTTTTAATTATTTTTAATTTATTTATTTTAATTATTTTATTATATTTATTTTTTTTTATTTTATTTAATTTATTTATTTTTTATTTTCTTTTTGTAATTGTTTTTTTTTATTTTATTTATTTATATTTTTTTTATATTTTTTATTTATTATTTTTTTTTTTTATTTTATTGGTAATATTTTAATTATGTTATTTTTTTTATTATTATTATATTATTATAATATTATATTTTTTTTTTAAATTTTTTTCTTTTTGTTTTTTTTATTTTTTTTTTTAATTTTTTTTATTTTTTTATTTTTATTTTTATTATTTTTTTTTTTTTATTATTTATTTTATTTTTATTATTTTTTGTTTTTATTTTTTATTTTTTTTTTTTGTATTTTTATAGATATAATATAATAAAAAAAAATTTTTTACTTTTTATATTAATTTTATTTAATTGTTATAATTTTTTTTAAAAGTTTATAAAATGTATTATTATGTTTATTTATTATTATTTTTATTTATTTATTTTCATTATTTTTTGATATTTTTTATTTTTTTTTTATTGTTTGCACTATTTATTTATTTTCACTTATTTTTTATTATTTTTTTTATTAATTATTTTTATTTTTTTTTATATTCAATTATTCTTTATATTTATTTTATTTTTATATTTTTTTTATTATTTTTATTATTTTTATTATTTTATTATTAGATTTGTTTATTTTTTTTTTTTTATTATTATATTTTTTTATTGTTTTTATCATTTTTTTTTATATTTTTATATTTTTTCTTATTTTTATTTATTTTGTCATATTATTAATATTTATTTTATATATATTTATTTTATATTTTTATTATGTATTTATTTGTTTTATGTATTTATTTAATATTTTTATTTTTATATTATTATAATTAATTTTTATGTTCAATATAAATTTTTATAGTTTATATGTTTTTATATATATTCTATTTTTTTTTTTATTTATACTTTTTTTTATATTATTTTATTTTCTTATTTATTATTGTATTATGTTATTTTTTTATTTATTTTTTTAATATTTTTTTTTATTTTTTTATTATTTTTTGTGTTATTTATTTTTTAATTTATATTTTATATTGTTTTTCTATTTGATATACAAATTTTTTTTTATTTTTTTTTTTTTTATTATTAATTTTTTGATATTTTTTTTTTTTTTATTTATTTTTATTATTTTTTTATCTTATTTTTAATTTATTTATTTTATGAATTTTTTTTATTTATTTTTTATTTAATTTTTATTTATTTTTTATTTTTTTTCTTATTAAATTTTATTTTTTTTTTTTTTATTTTTATCATTAATGTATTTTTTTATTATATTTTTATTTATTTTTATTTGTTATTTTTATTTTTTGTTTTATTTTATTTTTATTTATTTTTACATGTTATTGTTAATATAATTATGTTTTTGAAGAGATATTATTTTGTTAATTATTTATTTTTTTTATTTTTTTTAAATTTATGTTTATTATTTTTATTTAATTATTGATATTTTGTTTTAATTTTTTTTTTTTATTTTTTTTTTTATATTTTTATTTTTAATAGTTTTTTATTATATTTTTTAATGTTTAATTTGATTTTTAGATTATTTTTTTATATATTTTTTTATTTTTAATTTTATATTTTTTATTATGTTTGGTATATTTTTATTTTATTTTTATATTTTTATATATTTTAATAAATTTGATTTATTTATTTATTTTTTATATTTTTTTTTATTTTTATGATATTTTTTTTATATTTTTATTTTTTTTTTATTATTAATATTTTTTTATTTATTTTATATATTTTATTTTATTTAATTTTTTAATTTTATTTAATTTGATTTTTTTTTTGTTTATTTTTTTTTTTTTTATTTATTTTATTTTATTTATTTTTATTTATATTTTATTTAATATTTTTTTATTTTCTTATTTTATTTTTATTGATTTTTTTTTTTTTTTATATGTTTGTATTCTATTTATTTTTTTATTTGTTTGTTTATTTATTAAATATTTTAATTTTAATATTTTAATTATTAAATTTTTTATTTATTATATTTTTTTTTATATTATTATTAGTATAAAATATTTTAATATTTTTTTTTTATTTATATTATTTTTTATTTTTATTATTTTTTATATATTTTATTTTTTTATTAATTTTTTATTTTTTGTATATTATTATTAATTTTTATATTTTATTTGTTTTATTTTTATTTATTATTTTTATTATGTTATTATATTTATTATGTTATTAATTTTTTTTTATTTTCTTTTTTATAAATTTTTTTATTATTTTATTTTTTTATATTTATATGTTTTTTATTTTTTTTTTATGTTTAGATTTTATTTTATTTTTTGTATTTAATTTTTTTTTTATATTTAATTTTAATATTTTTTTTTATTTATTCATTAAATATTAAATTTTTAATTTTAATTTTATTTTATTTTATTTTATGTATTTTTTAAAAAAAAAAAAAAAAACTTTATTTTTTTATTAAGTATATATAAAATGTTAATGTTAGATTAAATTTAATCTCTTATATTCTTGTGGTAATCTGTTAGAGATAGGTTTTCTCATTGATATGTTTTTGTATGTGATTCTGAATATTTTAATTCTTTATTCTTTATCATCAAAACTAAGATCAAAATCATATAATTCTAGCAACATGATTATAATTAATTACAATTGGTCAGATTGTTCTATATTTCAAATGTTCTACTTCACTATTTTTTCACTATCTCAACCAGGAAAAATTTATAATCTATTTTTATTCCTTAAAACCTAATTTGTGAAATAATATTTTTTTAATCAAAAATAAGCAATTGTAAGGACAGTTTTTTGATAATATCTAGAATTCTTTTACGAAAATTTAGGTCCTCTAGTTTAAAACTATCATAAGTTTCTGTGATTTCTATTATGTGACTATAATCAATAATGTTTGTGGGGTTTAGAGATCTAAAAGGTGACAATTCTATAATAAAAATCGTAAGTTATCCATTATGAAACGTCTTCAAAGTAAACAATCCTATAAAAATTCTTATATAAAATTTTCAAACAAATTTTCAGACAATAAATATCTTCATAGCTTAAAATAAGGGCCTTACCACGCTTCGCCAAATAGCAAGAATGTTATAAGTTCCTGGTCACCTTCGTCACAAGAGTTGGCCAAAGTCCAACAGCATCAAAGCAAAACGGACACATAGACACTTAAAACTCTCAAACAGACTCACTGTGTAGAACAACACTCAAAGAGTAATAAAGATTTATTTCAAACTTAAAGATTTTATTGATCTGATGATAGCTAGAAAGCTATTATACAAGATTTTTACAAGATGATACTCCTAAGAGTGGTTTCTACTCTTTCAGGGAAAGTGTTACAAAGACCATTTGGAGAGAAAGATTTCTTTTTTTTGGATTTTTTGGTCATGCCTCTTCAAGTAAGAAGGGTCTTTATTTATCAGAATGGGCTTGCACTTCACAGAGAAGCTTCTAGCCAATCAAAGTTTTACAACACAAAAGTAAAAGTACAATAATTTCTTAAAAGTGGTTGCAATAATTCAAAGCATTTGTCTGCTAGTGTCGACAACTTTATTTCAGCTTTTAACAGCTGTCTTTTTTCTGTTAAGGATCACATGGTGCTGTACGGTGATGTAGCTTTACTATCGTTCTTTTATTGTGGACGTTTTGTGTGTCTCATCAATCTGCTAGCTTCTTTTATGCATTCCCCACTCCCGAGGAATTGATCGTTCAAGATCTCACAAATCTTATCTTCTAAAATTTTTGATTCTTTGTCTCATCTGCAGATAAGGATCCAATTATTACTCATTACATACACCATGTATTTTTCTCCATAGAAAAACTGCATGGTTGAGCAAAATTTAATTCCAAGGAGCTCGACTTGTAAATCATCCATTTTTATTGAGAGTGGGCCATCTCTTAAAAAATCTGAATCTCCTTGAGTGGATTTCCATTATTTTTTCGAATTGTGACAAGATGATGTTCTCCATACCGTTCTGGTTCTTTATACTCAGGACTGATAGTATAGAATCTCAATTCAACTGGTTGTTTATCACTGTATTTTTTGACACAGTTAACAAATTCTCTGTCAAATTGTTCAAGTTCTTTTAGATCTGTCCCTGGGAAGAGTCGATCTAAGAATCCAAATGTTGCTAATTTCCGAACAATAATAGGATCAGCACCTTGAAATGCACTAATCCTTGGATAAATCGCCGTTGGAAGAGCTGTTAAGTAAGAGAACTCTTCTCTAAAATTATAAATCCATTCTTGAGAATTGTTAATACTCCTTCTCCATAGGATGTAAATTGGTTCTCAACTGATGAGTGTAATTATTCCCTTGGTGATTTAAGGTCACCGCTGTAGACGATTTTTTATTTCTTGGATTCAACGAATAACAGTAGGCGTTCCAATGGGATTGATAAGGATGTTTCACCCAAAAGGTGAGTTGCTCCTTTTTCCACTTGTAAATTTTTACAACAATTGTCATACTGGAAGGTGATTGTTGTGGACCCTTTTTTACGACTTTTTCCTCTTGCGAGGTAAGAGAGTCATTTCTCTTAAATTTTGATTCTCCACTTGAGGTGGATGTATTAATCTCCCGAAATGGGATGTGACTAGCCTATCGACTGTATTCACTTTTTTGTAAAGGAGGGTATTCCCGGCTGCAAGTTACAAAAAAATAAACATTCTGTCAATTTTTCAAAACTATTTTTTCTTATTTTTTTTTTTTTTTTTTTTTTTTTTTTTTTTTTTTAATTTTGTTTGATAAATTCCACAAAGTTTGTCGAATATCAAGATGACCCTCTTGGACAGCAAGATAATCTGCATTAAAATCTGTTAGCATAGTTTTTGTAATTCCTTGGTAAATGCTTCAATCTTTTCCTTATTCATGATTCTCTTCTCAAGAAATCAGCAAATAAGTTTGTATCTTTCCTTTAAATATATTCAAAGTTTAAAATTATAAAAAGAAATAACACTTGCCATCTATGCAATCTTATATGTATGAGTGTGGAATTTGGTAATGATTATTTACTAATCCATTAAGTTGAGTATTAACTGTTTGAACAATAAATCTTTTGTAGCAAAAAACATTTTTAAAGTTATTTATTCCTTAATAATGCTAAAATTCCTTTCATTAGTTGAATAATTACTTCAGCATTATTAAATGTTCCACTAGTATATCTACAAACTTTCATTTAAAATCGGTTTTTAATAAAGCACTCCAATATAAATCTGATGCATCTGTTTGTACAATAACTTATCATTTTCATCAGGGAGTCTAAGTTTAGGTAAATTTTTACAATTTTCTTTTAAATTTTTAACACAAAGAGTATGTTCATCATTCCATCCTAACTTATTTGATTTCTTAATAATCTTGTAATTTATTTTCTTTTTTTCTGCAAGAGTTTTTTCTATAAATCCTTCAGCATAGTAAAGTTTCCTACAAAAATTTCTGAATTGCTGCTTATTTTCTAATTTTATATATATATTAATAGTGTTTATGTCCAAAGTCTGGTTCTCATTTACTTATGTATCACAATTCACATCTTTCTTGGGTCTCGTAAGAAATCAATTTCATTTTTTGCTATTTCTGCCTTTTTTTTTTTTTTTTTTTTTTTTTTTTCTTTTGAGCAAAATATAGCAAGGCTTCTAAGATGTTTAAGATGAATCTTCATAGTTTCTGTAACAAACAAGTATATCATCAAATAAAACAATAGCAAATTATACGTTTAAAAGCTTGATCCATTCTTCTTTTGTAAATTTGTGGGTTGGTGCATTTTTAATCCAAATGACATAACTATCCAATCATAATGTCCCTGAGGGGTACTAAATGCTGTTAATGGTATACTATTTTCTTCTAACTTGATTTGCCAAAATCCAGATTTACAATCAAATTTTGAATAATATTTTTTTATTCTTAGCTATATTTATTAAGACTTCTTTATTTGGTAGATAATATCCATCAAATTTAGTATTTTTATTAACTTCTTTATAATTTACTATCATTCTAGGTTTTCCTCTTTTTATTTCCGCATGATTTCTAACCATAAAGGCTGGGCTACTATGATGGCTATTACTTCTTCTTATAAGTTTTTGATCAAGAAGTTCCGGAATTTGTACTTGAAATTCTTCTTTATCTTCTTGATTATAAAGCATAGGTTTGACTCTAATAATGATTGTAGGTTCAAGTAATTCTATTTTAGCTGTAATTTTAGATTTTTCCCATTTTTCAAGTGGATTATCATTATAATTTTTTGGCTAAAAGATCTTTTATTTGGTCAAGAGTAATTGTTCTGATTGAGTATTTGAGTAATTTTGGTATAAATTCTATCTTTTCACCACGCTGAGCTGGTTGAACTCTGAATGGTTTAAATTCTCTAGCAATTTTTAGTAAATGTCCACATGATGTTCTTAATTGAATAGTATAAATATTTTGACTATATTGACTAAACTGTTGTAAAAAGTCATTTCCTAGAATAATATCACAATCATTTATATTATATTGGTAAACATTTTTTACAGTTACTATTTTAGATCCTATGATAACTTCTATATTTTCATTTTTGTATTTTAATGATTCTTTTGCTCCAGTTATTCCTTGTAAAGTTAATTGTTGTTTGTTTTCTATCCATTTTGGTAATAAGAATTCTTTAAATACAGTTATTTCAGCTCCTGTATCTATTAAAGCACAAGTAGTTATTTTTGTTTCGAATACAGTTATTTGTATATATACACTTATTGGAAATTTTATTTCTCTACTCATTTTTCTTTATGACAATATGTAGTTATTCCTTGATGTATAATAAGAATTCCTTCTTTATCTATTTTATAATTATCTAAACTATCTAAGAAAGAATTTCCTAATAATATTGGATGTTCATCAAAGTTCATATTATTATCTATATAACATTCTATGTTTAATAAAAAACTTCCAAGTTTAATTTGAACTTATCCTATTATATCACAAGAGTTTATTTTTCCTTCAAAATCTCTATAACTATAGGGTTCTACTTTTTTCTTTTTAATTCCTTCATCTATTAGAGAGCAAATATGATTTTGACTTACTCCAGTATCAATACGTATTCTACTTTCATTTATCCATTTATTTCCATTAAAGAATTTTCAATTTATTCCATAGACATTACTATTTTTATTTTGTTTTATTTTTGAAATACTATGTCTTGAAGTGCTACTACTTCCAATAATTATCTTATTTTCTTTATAAGTTATTTGTTTTGGTATTAAAGGTTGATCAATACTTATGGCATCATCATGTCCTATCTCAAAATTTTCTATTTCTTCTATATTTTGTTCTCTAAGTAGAATTGCTTCTCCTATATCTCTAAATTCTTCATCAATTTCTATAAACGGTTTTTCCATGTATATATTTCCATAATTACTGTTTGTATAACAATATAATCCTTGATATAATATAGTAAAAACTTTATTATCATCTTTTAGTATTTTATTAGGCATTTTAAAATGTAGGTTAAGACAATCATCTAAATTTTTATCATTTATATGTACACTATATCTTGGATAACAAGTAAATTTTAATTTTTTATAGGCTAAGTTTCTTTTAATTATTCCCAAATTTCCATTTTCTGTAGTTATACATCTTTCATCTTGTAAATTAAGTATTATAGGACTATTAATTCCTTCTTTAAAACATGATTTTATTATTATTTGTACTCCAGCAAGGTAGAGATAAGATATTTTTTTTTCTGGTTTTAATTTTCCTAGGAATTCATTAATATTTCTTTTTGTTATTAGATTTAGTTTTATTTTTCCATGTGTATGTTTTACATCTATGGCTTTTTCTATTTCGTGATATTCATTGATAACTAGCTTTTTTTTAAAGGCTGAACCCACCATACTGAATAATCTATTTTCTCCTGGAGGCTTAAGATTTAATTCTGCTTTATTTTATTTTTTAAAATTTTTCCCAATCAAATTTTCATTTTAAGGCATATCCTTCTATTCCTTCGTAAACTTCAGTTTCTATATCCTCAGTATTTTCAATTTCCATAATCTCTAGGGCTCTGATACCATTTTTGAGGGAGTTTATGCAAAAATACAATTATTAACAAAAATACAAGATCAATATCGAATGTTTTGGACTTAATTAAGGTGGAAAGAGTTGATGGTGAAAATTTTAAATTTTAATTCCAAAGGGGGGTGTCGAATCCTAAATTAAAATTTTTAAGGACTAAAATAGAGTTTATTTTATAGTTGTATGACTTGTTTTGAAACCATTTATATTGAGGGTATTTTAGGAATTTTAAAGCTTTAAAATGGTCAAAGGCCAAAACCAATAAATGGCCTTGTTTTTTAGGCTATTTTCAAGTATTTCTCCTTCCTTCGTCTATCTGTGAATTTTCCCCCTCAATCCAACATCTTGATTTCTCACAAAATCTGTTTTTTTTTTGTCTGATTTCTGAAGGTTTTGGCCAGTGTTCCAATATGCTGAGTCTACGAGCAGATTCAAATAATCGTACTGGAGATGTTCCTGGCTATATCGACACAATTTCATCACTATGAGAACTGTACGTGTCTGTCAATAGACTCTCTGGACCCATCTATGGAAGCATTGTTAACCTCATTAACCTTTTCACTCAATGAAAATGAATTGACAGAAACCATTCCTCAAGATATTGGGCGGCTCTCCAACCTCGAAAACTTGTTCCTTCATAGAAATCTACTAAATGGCACTCTGCCCTCCATCTCTTGCAAACTGTACAAGACTCGTGATGCTGGATTTAAGAGATAACTTCCTTGAAGGTGAACTTTTTGCACTCCATTTCTCCAAATTCATTCAGTTGACCTGGGGAACAAATTGAAATGACAAAACCCAATATTTTCCAAATGAACTCGCAGCTTTCCTAATTCTTGATTACTCCCTCATTTCCCAAGGCAGTGAATTCTTTCCTTTCTCCCGCTTTATCTGAAAATTGACTAGTGATACAAAGATAAAAAAAAACTAAAGCAATTTAATTTTTTCTCGCCCAAAAAGCATCTTTTCATTTTCCAATCCCATAATGTTAAGCTTGTGGACGAGGAAAGAACCTAAATTTGAGTGTTGAGGCTTGTAATGGTCAGTGGCGGTGGCGGTGGGTGGCGTGGATTTTGAGTTTGAGGAGGTAGGTGAGGGTAGAGAGGAAAGAGAGTAGGGTTGTCGTGGGTCACTACGATTCAGTTCCAAAATTTTCGAATATTTAATAAATGGATCCGTCGGGTCCAACTATAATTATGGAACTGTTAGGGTTCGGTTCAATATCATAATTAAGTTTTTTAATATTTACAGCAACACTACATAAAATATAACTAATGACATTTCATTCGTAACTTTTACAAATTAACGTAGTCCAATTCAAAAATATATAAATAATTAGTTGTCGAATAACATTAATTAAATGCATACAAATACCAAAAAGTAGATATTAATATTAAAATGTCGGTGATCCATATTAAAAAATTGAGACCCAAAACTTAAAATTATAAAATGATCTGATTTATTTAATTAATTTGTTAATTTATTTAGAAATAAATAAAATAATTTAATTAATTCAATAAAAAATCATTTAGTTTCGGTTCTTCGTCTAGAATCGAGATCCGATCCATACCCATCGGTTCTCGATTCGGATCCCCGTTCGGGTATTTAACTTATGAAGAACCACTCGGTTCAGTTTGTTTTGGTTCGAGACTTTTGGACACCCCTAAAAGAGAGAATTGTGTAGGAAAGAGAGAACCCTGTGTGTGTGTGTTTTTTTTTTTAATTATTTAATGTGACAAATGAAAAGTTACTCTTTTGTCTCTTATTAAAATATTAAAAATATGGTCAAAGTTAAAATTTTGGTTAACTGACAGAATTATGGATGTAAGTCGTTCAAAATGGTTTCACCTACATCATTTGGAAATATTAGGGGTGACGTTGCAATAAATCAAAGGTTTGTAGAAGTTTGTTAATATTTCTTCTAAGATTTGGGGCTTTTGCTGCAATTATCCCTAATAAAAAATTCAATTTGTTCTATATCAAAATTCAGATGGCCCTCTAGCATTATACAAAGGGAAAACTCTCTTAAGTACATGGATTCTTTCATTGAATTTCTACCGATACTGCTGTGGTAACACCTGATTTGCAGATAGAATTTTTTTTCTTGCCATCTGCCAATCAATCTATGCAACGTGAAACATTGTACAGTTTCTGTAAAAATTCCCATGTACCTGTGTTATCTGAACATAGATCTGGATGGATCGATAATTCATTGAATAAATAAAAATAAAATTTTAGCCAACTGAACGTAACGAAATTGTTTTCACGTCCACAGTAGATATGATAAGACTGTTAACTTTCTAATGTGTCAAAGAACTTTACTTACGGTTATATCTAAATGCGAGAATCGTAATTATGTTTATGCTGAATGCAACTAGACACATTTCATGCTAAAATGTCTTGCTAAAAAGACATTCCGTACAATTTAAGTCAACTTTTCCTACCAAATAGACTCGCATTTCCCCGGCTGAATCATCATCACAATTCAACCACAGCCTTGTCTTTTTTACTCACGATTTTGCATGTAAATGGTTTCTCAAATTTACATGTCGGGAATAAGATTTAATGTTTGGGAAAATTGCAGAAAAAGGTTCGCTAGCAGACTTTTTTTCAAATCATTCAATTATTACAGTCGTCATCCCTAATCTTTTTAACTATTGTATATGAGGTCCTTTTGAACAATTTACATCCAAGAAATTTTCGATTGACCAAGAGAATAAGTTTGACCATATTCTAATCAATTGAAAGTAGGGTAAAATAATAAATATCTATTAAAATAATTAAATAAAAGAAAAGAAAATGTCCACCCCACCGATGGAGAAACCAAATCAACGATCCCATTCCTTTGAGGGTGATTTGAGGCGGAGTGGACAATATTATGATTTTAGGTGGGGGTTTGGGTTGAGGTCGGGGAAGATGATACGGGTTTTTCCCTTTTATTTCTTTTTGTTTAATGTGATTATTTTGATTGTAAGATTACTATTTTACCATTTTGAAATTATAAAAACACGGTCAATTTCAATTGGTAGTCAACTGACGACTTCTTTAATGAAATCATCCAAAAGGACATCATGTGCAACGGTTGAAAATGTTAGAGATGATGGCCATAACTATTGAAAAGTTTGGGAAAAGTTTGTTAGTACTTTAAAGATTTGAAACCATTACTGCAACTATCCTTTAATTTTACATTCATAGAACAGAACAAGTGTTAGAACATAGATTCTTTATTTATAAATAATATCTTATGTATAATAAATATTTTTAAATTTGGAAGATAAAATTCTGTAAGTCTCCTCTATTTTGATTTTGCTTTTTTCAGTAAATTTTATTGTTTTTCTCCCATATTTTATTTAATATATTTTTTAAATGTATATGGTCAATCAGATTTTATGGTAATAATTAATCTCTGTTGTAATAGTATTTAAAAATGAAAGTTTAAATAACACTATAAACAGTTTAATTTTTTTTTAAAATTATAACCGAGGAAAATTTCTGTTTTTAATTTTAAATTCATCTTTTTTACCTGTACTTTGTCATTGATAATGTTTGTTAATTATTCCTTTATTTTGTGACATAATTTATGTCAGTAAATTAGAGTTACAAAAATAAGATTTATTCATTTTTACAGAAGATTGACTCGGACATTTTGATAGAAAAATAAAACTAGGGAAATAAATGGAAATGATCCCAGACAATACGCTTGAACCAATTTGTTTTGAAAAACTATAATCACTCAAGATTAATTGTTAGAAAATAATATTATCTCTTTCTTCTCTTAGAACGAAGGAAAATCTTCAATAATTTCTTTGTGTTCCCAAACACTTGGATTCCTATAAACATGGGGGACGTTTAAAAAAAATAACAAGGGTGGGATGTAGGTACAAAATGTAAACACGGATTATATAACAAGTCATGAATTTGGGGATGTGTCATTTTCATTGGCGGTGGCGATGGTTGTGATGATGGGTGTGGTGTGGTGTGGTGTGGTGATTGTGATGTTTAAATTGGATCGATCACCTGACAACGTGTCTAAACGCAAACTAGATTAGACAATGTTTGTAGCGAAGGCAGACAAGACAATGATGTTGCAGACCTTGATATGGAGATCAAAGAGGGAGAAGAGCCATGTGTCGTAAAGAAACAAGAGTATTCTCCTTCGCCTATTGGTCTCAACAAGTCCATAAAAAAATTGATCACCGCATCATCCCCAATCTATCAAGCTCGAATGGAATTCCAATCCCACGATATGCCTAATTTTTTTTTTTTTTTTTAAAACACAAGTAAAGATAGAACATTGATTCTAAAAAATTGATCACCACATCCCCAATCTATCAAGCTCGAATGGAATTCCAATCCCACGATATGCCTAATTTTATTTTTTTTAAAAACATAAGTAAAGATAGAACATTGATTCTAGTGGTAGTCATTTGACAAGATTCGACTTCATTTCTGGAATGTGTCAATCGGGTTTGTAAGTTATCAAAATTCTTATGAAATGGACTGGGTGAATGAGATGAAGAGGATATCTATTTTTTATTTAAAAAAAAAAACGATTTCTCGAGTGTAACTATTATTGTCAATATTTAATTTTTTTGGACAAAAAATGCAAGATGGACAAATGTTTATAACCATTTGAGCCAATTATGAGAAAAAAGAAATTGAAATAGATTTTCTTAAATTTTGTATCTTTTCCTAAAATGTGGACATTAGACGACCGCCATATTTGTCTAGACGTTAAGCTGTCTATGCAATAGATTTCATCATTTCGGCAATGAATCTCGCACCTTTTTAACAAAGAATATTTCAAGCACACTAAAGATCATTCAACTCGGATGGTTTATAAATGAAGCCCCCTCCTTATAAAGATGTACTTCCTTAGAATGAACGGTAAGGATCAATTTGATCGTATGTGTGATATTAAGTCTTGAAAAATCTCTACACAAATATCTAAGGGAATATTAGTTGTGTACAACATTCTCACATATTTCTATCACTTTTCCTACATTTTCTACTTGGAACTAGGGTTGAACAATGAAATTGCCAAACTTCAAAATCGAACCGAAATCTTTTTTTTTTTTTTTTTGAAACCATTGGTTTGAATTCAAGTGAATCCGCCAACGTTTTGATTTTGAATTGAACCAAACTGCTTCGAAGTTATTTGTTTTAGATTTCAATATTTGCATAACATTCTCAAACCGTTAACAAAAAAAATTGAAAAGAAATTAATTTAAATTTTATCCAACCCAATTAAAATTAAGCACATTCCAATTAAAAAGACACATTCATATTAGCATAACACAATTAAACTCAATACCCAAATAGATAATTGTCCATCTCATTAATTTATTTCCAAGTACTCATCGGTCATCACAATTATATAAATGCAAAACTCTCAAATTGGGCGAAGTGTTTAAAAACTATTGCTGAACCATATTTATCGACCTTCCATTATAATTTAGTAAACAATTATATTTAGATTTTAATTCAAACTCTCATATTTATTTTCCGCTTACTAATAGTTTTCTTGAATTTCAGCTAAATTTCCATATCAATTCATCCAATTTTTTTATATTTTGATAATTGTTTGCTATTTTTTTTATACATGTGTTGTTTTGTTCTAATTTGTGTCATGCTTCATTAATTTTTTAACGGACAACATTTTTATTTATTTGCAATTCAATTTTCTAGTCAGGTCACTCAATTAAGTATTTATATTTTAAATTAATTTCTAGATTTACAAATAATTGCTAGAATGATTTGGTGGATTACTTAAATGTTCGATTTGAAAATTTGACCAATGAACATTTCGATACATTACTTTGGTGGAAATTAAATACAAATAAATACAAAGATTACCCTCAAATTGCTAAAGATGTGTAAACTATTCATATATACATAATTGTTTATGAGTCTACATTTTCTACTAGTGATTGGATTCTTAATTCTTTTAGAAGTTTGTTGAAGACAAATATGGTTGAGGCGATGATTTGATTCGCCAATTTTGGCATTGAATGATTCACAAAATGTTATAGAAGGTATTATCGTATTTGATCTATATTATTTTCTTTTATTAGTTGTTTCATATCATTTAACTACAATCAATGAATTCATATACTATAATTTTATATGAGAATGAATCATGAGTTACAATTACAGATGTTGCGTCATTAATATCGACTAAGGGGTTAAAATGTTTCTATAATATTGTTGCATTAAAATGATTAGAATTATAGAACTTTGGTTTATAATATTTTTAAAAATAAAATTTATGTTTTAACATGAAATTTTAGACTAATATTTATGATTTAAGTTATTCGATATATGTTATTTTTTCTTTATTAAAAAGTGATTTTAAATCAGACCAAATCGAAAAAAGTCACTTGGATTGGTTTGGTTTAGAAAATAAAATGGTTTGAAAAAATTTCAAATCGCTTTAAGTGGTTTGATTTGAATATTTGTTGTAAACCGTCAAAATCAAACTGTGTTCACCCCTACTTGGAATGATCTAAAGTTGAGCACATTTTCATGCATCTTAATATTTTTGGTATGCTTCTTCAAAAGTCTTTCACGGAACAATCTTCACAATTCAAGCAACTGAAATTGTTATTGTTTTATATGCATTCAATAAATAATAATTTATTTTTATAAAATAAAGAATTTATATTGAGTTTTTTTCCATGCCACAACATAAGACTAAGACTAAGACTAAGACTAACGATGTTCCAATTTAAATTGAGTTTCGTCGGTTTGTCGCTCGCTCGCTCGGTCGGTCGGCTATAATAATAAATGACTATGTTACCTCAAAACACCTAATTGCCTAATTGAAGTAACAATTGGGCCACACGCCATGTGAAGCTTCGTTATTCCTTTTTACCCAATTGAAAATTATTGTTCCATTATAGGGATCGCACTCTCACGCATTCGAGTCAAGTGGACTTAAAGTTAGACAATGAATTTGAAACAAACTTAGGGTGTGTTTGAGCCACATTATTTTGGAATGATGTATTCTAGAATAGTAGATTGATAGAGAATGTGTGGTTGAAAAAGAAGGAAAAGTTATTGATTTGATGAAAAATATTATTTTATTGTAAAATGTGTGGTTGAAAATAAGTAGAAGAATGAGAATGAAAAAAATAATGTGGATCAAACAGGGGCTTAATCAAGTAAATTTTAAATAATTATTTTTGTTGGTCAAATTGAAAAATAAGTTGCTCATTTTGTTGGACAATTTTCAACTTTATGAAAGCAACAGTGTGTCTGAGCCACGATATTTTGAAATAGTAAATTGATGGAAAATGTGTGGTTGAAAAAAAAAATTGACGTGATGAAAAATATTATTTTATTAAATATTGTGTGGTTGAAAATGAGCAAAATAATAAAAATGAAAATTTTAATATGTACCAAACATGCCTTAAGTAATCTTTTTATTAATTACAATTAAGAAAAATAAAATAAAATGTCAATCACTGCTAGCATTGTGAAGTGTAAGAGAGCGTGCCGTGCGACACGTTTGGAAAAAACAAAGGTGGGCGGTCACCTGCGGAGCTTAGGGGGCGGTGGCTGTGGGGTCTGGACCGTCTGGTCCACTAAACTTCTCTATTTTTCAAAAAGGATAATAGAAATAAGAATTTCGAATAATAATATTCAAAGATTATCGGTGGTTGTCCTTTGTGATATACATCTGACTCTTTGTTATTTGATGCACGAGCCAATAAAAAACTTTCGCATTAATGCATCAAATAACAAAATGTCATATGTATATCATGTATGACGACTACCGATAATCTTTATTATGAATATCATTAATTAAAAACTATATTTTCATTAAATTAAAGTCGCCATTGTTTAGTAGGAAAATATTAATTTTAGTTTTCTAGAAGTTTGGGTTCAATTTTTTAGCAATTTAAAATATTTAAAATAGATTTTTTATTTTTACATTTTTCAATCATCATTTATTTACTTTTCTCATTTTTCAATTAATATACATATTTTTAGAAGTCGGAATCTAAAATATTCAACATAATATGAATAATTTAAGTCGTGAAGTCGTGAGACTTACAATTTTATTAAATGCATTCATTATCGTTATTCTTAAAAAGTTAAAATAAAAATCTATCGGAACTTAATTTCAGAGTTTAATTCTTCAAAATAAAAAGTATCTCGCATTCGAAAACTCTCTTGAAAATGCTTTTATACCATCGCTTTGCTTTCTTATCTTTGTAAAATTTGTGCAATTAGCCTCTAAGATTTATAGCACCTTCATCAAATTCATTCCCAACCTTTAAAGTCGAAGTTTTCAGTCCCTAGTCTTTATAAACACACTTGATTATTAATTTTAATAAAATTTTGTTAATTCCCTTCTATTTTATCAACGGATTTCATGAACAAAACAAGTAGTTCTATTGTTTTCTTCAACTGCAACTCTACCAATTGCTTGTAAGCCACCAAGTTTTGGAAGTTCGTGTTAATCTATGGCGTGATAATGAATAAATAATGGTTATCACAAGTAACCATTAATTGTTAACACGAAATTAGTACAACTGAATTGAATTAAATGATCGCAAATATCATTTATTGACTGCTATGTCATCGATTTTTGTTAGTTCAAGTGACGAAATGGAATAAGAAGAAATTAACTGATTTAAATCAAATTAAAGTGTAGTTACTTGATTTAACCAAATTGAAGTATAAATTAAAATAGAATGAAAGTACAGTTACCGCGAATAAAAATTATCCAATATTAAGTTTATAGTATTGAAGTAAACACCAATTGTTTTTTAGGTGTCATCTTGTGTATCACACCCGAGATTTTGAAAAGTTACTTCATAGTAATTCGAGTAAAATTTGAATTCGCTAAAACGAGTTGGAAGTTTAATATTCACCTTTTTAATATACTAGTATGTAACACGTGCATTGTACGTAATTTTGTAATTGAGATGCGAGATTCTTTTTGTAAAAAAAAAAAAAAAACTTTATTCTAAAAAGTTTAGATTACTTGTATATGCTACATTTTCTATGCCCTAGAATTACTTTTTAATTAATGTAACTTTTAAATAGGTTATGATAAATCTTGAATTCTGAATTTTGAGAAAATCCCTAACAAACGCGAGACAAGATCATAAAATAATAAGATTATCACCATGCATACCCCCCCCCCCCCCCCCCTCTTTTTCTCTTTGAATTTATAAATAACAATTATAGAAATTCTCAAACAAAATAAAGGCGAATTATTAATCAAGTAAACATCTTGGTAGGGGACACTTCACTAGTATTACAAATATGATGCTAGCAAAAGTAGAGGGGACAAAATTTGACACAAAATTAACTTCCATTGAAAGTGGCTCACTGCAATTTTGACTTGGACTCCATAAAATATGTTTGGTTGATTTAATTAAAGTTGATGAAATATGTGATGGAAAATTATGAATCTCAACAAATGCCGTGTTTAAAATTAATTCTTAATTTTGACTTGAAATTTGATTTTATTCTATATCAAACATGCACAAAAAATGTATGATTATAATTAATTATAAACTTTGACTCAAAATTTTTATCAATTTTCACATCTTATTTGGTGAGGATTAAAATTAAATTTCAGTAAATTTTGATGTAAGTTGATGAAATGTGTGATTCAAAAATTATGGGATACATAAAATATGTAGTTAAAATGAATTGTTGATTTTAATTTAAATTAAAATCGAAAACAAGGGCTTAATCTACACAGACATGCTGCACAACTTATCCCTGAGCAAACAGTTCTAAGTTCTGCCATCGGACTTTCATTACCACACTCAACACACTGTATATCTGAGTTTCCAACTGCACAATGTTTCTGCTCTCTCTGTCTCTCTGAATTTCTTGCACATGCTTACAGGCTCAATTAAGAAACATTTCAATACCGACATGTCCCTCAAATCCACTCAAAATTCTCTCAAAGTTCACTCTAAAGCCACTTTGCAGCTTGTCACAAAGAGAGTTTCTTGATTTCAGATATTGTGCTTATATATTATTTAAATATTTCTGCTCCATGTGCAGATTTTGGTGTTCTCTTTGTTCTAAAAGGCAGCACAAAAAGGGATTTTTATGCAATGTTGGAATATGAATGGGCGAAATCATCAACAATAATGCTTTCCAGTGAAGGGACTGTTCAAGAATCGAACCAGAACCATCAGATTTGTTACCCTTGCTCCGCCGCTGAAACTGCTACTTTTTTGAACCCTAATCCCCATTTCACCACCACTGCCACTTCTCACCACCAGCACCCATTTCATCATACAGAAACCCTAAATAGTAACACTCAACTGACAAATCTCTATGACCCACGCGTTTATGGCAGCTCGTTAGCTTCATCCTACCCAGCGGAGGCTTCAATGCTCGGTCTTGAACCGAGTGGTCCGACTGGGTACATGTTGATGCCAAAGAGTGAACCGGTGTTTGGTGGGGTCGATTTTAATTCTAATGCTAGTAGAATTGGGCTGAATTTGGGTGGGAGGACTTATTTCGCTTCGTCTGAGGATGATTCTGTGAACCGGCTCTACCGTCGGTTCAGAGCAGTCGAGCCTGGTCTGGTGAACTCCCCTAGGTGCCAAGCTGAAGGATGCAGATCTAACCTCGCCCACGCCAAGCACTACCACCGCCGCCACAAGGTGTGCGAGTTCCACTCCAAGGCCTCCACGGTCATCACCGCCGGGTTGACTCAGCGATTCTGCCAACAATGCAGCAGGTTTTTATTAAATTTTTATTCGTAATGGAACCCAAATGACCAAAACACCCTCCCCATGCAGCAAATACTGCATTTCAAGCTTCTATCCCTTTGTAGTCGTTACAGATGCAATAAAAGTTTGCAATAACATTAACCTTGGTAAATTGGGAATTTTGAATTGACTAAATTACCCTTTTGCGGTGTTTTAAGAATTTTCACCTAGATATAGAGATAATATCAATCTATTCCACTCTTCATTCTGTCCAACAAACTTTTAGGAATTTGATGGTTGCACAGGGGCCCTGTAATACCAGGGGTAGGGAGACAGGCCCTCACCTAGAATCATGTTACTGGGACATAATTTTTGATATAATATCATAGTCGATTTTTTTAATCCAATCACGTCATGTCAACTAACAATATATTACTTCTCCTGTCAACCACTTTCTTTCTAAGTGGCATAACCCTGATTTCTATGTGAGATTTTGATTTTTTTTCATTAATTGGATTGAATTGCCACAAGCAGATTCCATACGCTTTCGGAATTCGATAATGGGAAGAGAAGCTGCCGGAAAAGGCTGTCTGACCATAACCGCCGGAGGCGAAAATCCCAGCAATCAAACCAGGAACTTAATAACAAGTCTCAGCATGTTAATGCTGGCCACGATTCATCCTCTGAAAACCGAACAAGTAACATATGTTTTTATCTTTCTTATTGACAATTTACATTGCTAATTTAACACATCGATCCATCTTTTCGCAAGTTTTTGTGAACAATTAGGTCACGATAATGCAAAAAAAAAAAAAAAAAAAAATTAGGACTTCATTTTTCTTGTTGGATAGCGTTCGGTAGTTTCTTATTTGGGGAGTTTTCGACATGGCTCTTTTTTTCTTATAGAAGAGTATGTTACGTCGGTTTTCTCTAAATTTCTCAAAGCTAGATAAAACACTTTCAGAAAATTATTCAAATGCATTCAAAATCAACTTATAGTCTCAACTTTTGGCCCTTAATGTGTTAGTACATAGCTGGTTTGTTTGATAGCTTTCTAAAAACATGTCTATCATGTATTGTCTGGTCGAATTGAGTACATCATTGATCATACCAAACATTTAATGCATCGAAGTAGCTATGAAAAAAGGAACTGTCATATGATTTCTTGGGGATTTTGCAGGGTCTCCGCCGGAGTCCGGGGTTCATTCGTCGTCCATAACTGCTGCGATTTCATCTCCAAATATATCACTTGATTGTTTTGGGCAGAGACCGTCGTTTCGGGGTGCCACCACAATTTCTTCAACGGCATCAACAAGTTCACTCTTTTTCACCAAAAAATGACTTCTCAGCATAAAAAAAATCTGAAGAATTTTGCCAGTTTGGCACTGATTTATCTTGTAATATCTCTGTAGTTTTTATTCCTATTTTCAATGTTAATTTCCTCGAAAGGCCGATCAAATTACATGCACATCATTATAAGAATATATGATTAAAAGTAGGAAAAATTTATGAATTTATATGTAAAATTATTTTATTAAGAGAATATATAATTAAGAATAAATTTGAGAAAAAAAAAAACGGATTTTTGAAAATTAAGGATTGCCTTCGGTAAAAAGAAAAAACCAATTTGTAAAATTACATTATAAAAACGTGTTTTCTGATGATTGCAGAAAATGTCAAAAAGTCAAATTTGTCTATTTTTGGTGGAATTTTTAAGTTGAGTGGGCCCACCACAATCAATCAATCGTTGTTGAGTCATTTTTCACAAGGTTTATTGTTCATTGTCATGTGAAGGAAGATGTTTCATATGTTGCATAGGTCCCCACGTAGACGATCGAGACCATACAAACTTCTACGATTGATTCAGGTCCATTTGGTATAATTTTTAAAATTTAAAAGAGAACATTTGAAATCTAAAATTAACTTCTCGATTCGTTTGGCTAATTTCATAAAAATATTTATTTTTTTATAATTAAAAGAGCTTTCAAAAACAGTTGGTCAAATATAATTTCTTTTAAAAACGCTTGCTTTTAAAATTAATTTTTAAATAAAATTATGATTTTTTTTTTTCAAAATCTTTTTTACAGGAAGAAAAATAAAAGTCATGTCAAACAAGCCCTAACTCTATTTTGAAATTATGCTTAGTTCTCGAAAAAATTATAAACAAGTTAATTTATAAATAAATAAATATAAAGTATTTATAAATTCATTGAAATAATTGATAAAAAAATGAAATTCGGTTATTTATAAATTTTGTCATGTTTTAGAATATCCCTCTAAATATAAAGTATTTATAAACAGAAAAATGTTGACAAATGCTCTGACATAACAAGTATTGGCAATATATAATTGAACGTAAATGCTGATTGTATCTTAAACAATCCAATGATAAATGTCACGTGACATTATGCCGAGAATTATATTATTGCAGCATGATTCAAGCTAAAAACCTTCCCAAAAATGTTCACGTGCATGTTTTGAAAAGAATTGAGTAGGGACCCAATTGAGTGGTTGCTAAAACGTTACCAACAATGAAAGAATATGGCCTCATGAAATTGTGTGGAATTTAGAGCTATGAGAAATGTTTTTCTTTATTTTTGTTCCTAATGTTGAAATTAAGGATGTGAAGTTGATTCAGTAGTTTCGAATTGGCACGTGCAGTGTCGTTCACTTGTAATGTATAGGTAAAAGGTTAAAGAATAAAGCTAGCTAGACACCATTTGAGGTGTCAAAATCGAGATCATTGATTTGAATAAGTATTGTTAAAATTAATGGTAAAATTGTGTGTCATGTCAAATAGTGTAAACATAACTGTCATGCATGATTTACGTGTAGTAAAACTGAAGTTTAAAATATAAGATCGCATCGAATTCTACCACGATGACTTGATTTTATTTTTAATTTACAAAATTATCAAGAAAACCAACACGTTGTCCCTTTTTCCACGTGCCCATAACAGAGTAACAATTTGTTTATGATTTTTTTATTTTTTTATTTTGGATTGATTGTTGATTAATACTTCCATTTTTAAGCTCTGGACCAAATTGACACGTATTTTAAAGCCCAATTGAATTTGGACATCATTATGTTGTCTTATCCTGGGCTGGGCTGCTATCAATCATTTGGTTTCACACATTTGTTTTTTATTACAAATAGTTGTGAAATTGGGACATTTCATAACTCGCAAAACAATTTCAGAATTAACAAATTTGTAAAAAACTTCCAAAACTCAGGTGGTACGTGATTGTGACCTATTTTTGTAAATAATTGCGACCTGTAAATTATGTGATTGTGACTTAGTATGATGTTTAATTGTGACTCAATCTATACGAGACATGTTCATTTGTTTTAGTGTGGATTCGATTTAGTTTGTTCATTGTGACCTTTATACCTAAGAATTTATCAGCACGTGACCTAAGAATTTTGTGTCTATGACATGTGATGTAAATATAAATACAATTTATGAGCTCTAATTAAGGTATATACATTCATGTGATCACCTGATATTTAAACGAAAAAAAAAAAATATTACTGTTTGATTAATAAATTTAACTTAAAATTTTGATTTAAGATAATTTTCTCTAAATCATAATTAGATGGGATATTTGTTGAAATTAACAAGTTAGCCAATAATTGCATTCATCAACTTCTTGTCCTTTCGCTTCAACATCACCATCGTAATCAACCGTCAATAACCCATAATATGAAGATCCACCATTTCACCAAAATTGATATATTTGTTACTAATGATGTCTACGTGTCAAAAAGGCAAGATGCCACGTCTACCTCCATTTCGTGTCAGCATCCACTATCCTCAGCCGCACACATTGAGTGAAATAAAGATTTTCAATTGACAAATATGAACCGTCCATTGCTAATCACACACAACCACGATCAATAAATGACAATAATTTTACTTACTTCATTTATACGATTAGACATTTAATTCAATAATATAATTATAAGTTGAAAGCTAGCAAAAGTTGATTGGTAAAGTACATTATTCATGCAAGGTTACCTTAAAAAACTATTGACAAAAATTTGAAATAAATAAATAAATTTATTTATTCAATAATACTCTCTATTTTAGTGTCAAAATAGATTTAAAAGAAAATTACTTATAAAAAAATTTGACTTATAAGCTAAACACGTGCGCAAACAGTGAGATTAAAGATTCTGCACGTGAAGAAGATAAAATAATAAATTAGGACGAAGTAGATGGAACGAACTACGTGGGAAGCATTTGCTTCAAGGACATAATATCTTGTACTGAGTCGTTACTTTGATGCTCCAATTAATAAATAATTGAATTAATGATCTAATTAATATTATGTAAAAAGGTTTGGCACAAAATTTAATGCGATTTATAAGTTTCTTATTTGACTGTTTAAACTTTTAAGGATTCGATTGGTAGGACTTTAAGAAGTCACGAACTACCTTTTGAACATGTTATAATAATTCTCTTAAAGTACTTTATTTAATTAGAAGCTTTTTATAGAAGACTGACACAAGGTAGCTTCTGCAATTCTACAAAAAGTAAAAAAGGGCCATAACACACTTTTACATGCGTATTTGGAATCCAATTTCATATAATCCCCTGTTTAATCCGGATTAAATCTGATTTTAATTCAAATCAAAGTCAAGCAATCAATATTAACCACATCTTTCATGAGTCCAACAACTTTTCAATCACACATTTCAAAAATTTCCATCACAATCTACTAAAAAAATAATAATCTGATTTTAATCCGATCGATGCTACCTCTACAGATACAGAAGCCTACCAGATACTCACAAGGGTGAGGTGGGTGAGTATTTTTTTAAATTTTTTTTTTTATTTCGTGGGACCCGCCCTCATGTGAGAGGGTGTAAGACTTCTATAATCCATTTGTTCTGTATAAATGGATTTTCCCTTTTAATTTACACCAAACACCCTATGCTTTATATTTATTCAAACGACGTACCTAAAATGGATGGAGAAAGAGTTCAAAAGTTCAATTTGGTGGATTTCTTACTCTTTTCCTAATGAGATAATTGGTATGGATAATAAGTGAACGATAGTTAGAGTCAATATCTCTCTTCAAGTCCCTCATCTAAGAGGAAGAGGATGCCAATGGAAAATAAATGGACAAAATTTAGCACGATTTAAGGGACAAGGAAGATAGTGACCATGAACCCTAAAAAAAATATCTTACACGGCGCATAACCACAAGGAGCTTGACGAGGGCATGAGATAAGATGTCTTCTTACCGTTTATACGAGGTCATTTAGTCTGGTTACGTTCTTCTCTCTTTTTTCGATAATGGAGATCGGATTTTATTTTCTTTTGCCACCTTATTATTAATATAAATACTCCGACTCAAGTGTGGTTTGATTAAAAAAATATAAAAGTCATATTTAATTTGGTTGTTGCTTACAAGCTGAAAAAGAAATGGCTGAAGAGCGTAAAAAGCCAAGCAACCATGTGGCCTGTGATGATAGTTTGGAAACGAAGAAAAGAGTAGACATGGAAGTAATTATATTGGGCCATAAGTTCTTATTTATTGTGAGTTTTCTTGGTTTTTAAAACAGGTACACATGAGGGTCAATATTTATTTTGCTTTCTTTTTAAATTTTCATGAAAAGATGCACACAAAAAATATGCATATTTTTGGAAAGAATTAAGGATAATGCTACATGTACATCCACTTTTTTACATAATATTTTTCCTACCCTCACGATAGGGTGTGGGGACCACACATTTGAGAATTTTTTTATCCATGCGAGTCTCGCACGCACGTGAGAGGGTGTAATATTTTCGATACAAAAAATTCGGTACAAATGGAATTGTCCAAGAATTAAGCTAATTTGTCAAAAAAATATTGACATCCTAGTTGATGGATGTATTGGTGGCAGAAAATGTGCATTCTGTCAAGGATGATCTCAATCATATATTGTAATAACTTTTATCAAAATTTACTAAAAATCTAATTTTACCAGATGTTTTGTTACGTGAGGTTAAGTAATGAAGTTTAATCTGACAAAAGAGATCCATTTTATCTTCATCATGTCGATCGGTGTGCCAAATTAATGTTGACTGACAATTGAAATTCTCATTAATGGGTGACACCGTGCCATGAATCAGAATATTTGTATTCCTTCATGATAGGATCGACTTATATGAATTTAGGTAAAGTAGCAATATTACATAGCTGGAATTTAAATAGAATAAGGAGGTAATATTGCTGGAGGTTGATAGTAGGAATATAGAGAGATTTTTGAGTTCGATCCTATTTCATTTGTCCTTCATTCCTCTATATAGGTCATTGGACATGAACTTGTATCACAAATTATTTCAAGCTACAGTGTCCGACATAGGCTGTGTGATACAACTCTTTTGATGGGATTTAATTGGTTGGAGAGTTTGATTGCAACAGAGACGCAGAATCGTGATGATATCTAAGCCTTAGGCAAATTCTCTATGCCATTATGACGTTGTCTTGATTGGTTAATTAGGGCAACATTGTTGACGTCAAGAGGGAACACTTCCTTTGTCACGTTGTCACGGTCTTTCCATATAATATATTTCATTGTTGAACTCCAAGTCTCCAACCTGTATTGAAGTGACCATGGGTTGGGCCTCTGAGCTGACCTTGTGGCTCTTCGACAAAAATGGTTCTTTCAACTAAGTCAAGATAGGCAATCAATTGATTCGACGTAGAAATCAGATTGACAACATGGATAAATACTATATTTAATTATGTCACGCAATCGAGAGGCAGGTATTGAAACTTGGATCATACTAAATTAAGGGCTTAATTTTGTTTGCTTTAAGTAATAACAAAATCATAATGAATAGTCTCTTAAATACTTTCAATGAATCTGGAAAAAGGTTGCGGCTTTAGATACCATTGGCAGAAAGGAATTTAAACGCATTGATTTCTCCTCGACACACTCAACAAATTAAGTAATTCTTTGTGTGAGGTGAGGCTTCCACGGTTGCAACAATGACAAAAACCCTACAACGAAAACCTAGCTACCATATGTGGAAACCTACATGTCACTTCAAAAATTTGAAACTTCTTATCTTAAATGTGTCCACAAATTTGGTATCTTGGATTGGAGACATTTAGAGCAAAGCTATGCCATTTTTCTTTGGTTGAGTTGTGTTTATCGTTGATGTACATCTTTAGGTATAGTAGGTCGGGACAAAGACCACTTATAAATTGCTCTATAATCTACTTGCTCGACTATTATGAAAGTAATCACATGGAATATAGAAATATTACAACGATGACGGCTAAACCAAAATACTTTAGTAAATTTTAAGAATTATTATCATAGTTTCATTATTTGTAACAACTTGTGACTAAAAACATAGGACACAAAACTATACTACATGAAAAACGACTTAAGATGAGACTATTATATTAATTACAAACACTTGAATGAACACTAGAAAACTATCATTTGTAATATGAACACAAGGACTTTCGAGTTCAAACCAACTAGCTGAGCTGATCTTTTCAATTCGTTCGATCAGCAGATTACATCCTTGAGAAGCTTGTATTTGCGCGTAGTAGGCCGGGGAGAAGATGTCGAACTCGGGTTTTTCGCAGCTTTTTCTGAACCACCCTCTTCATGATCATGTTCCTTGTTTTTGTTACCTGTTGATTTTGAATCATTATTTACCTGCATGGATTTTCTTGATGAAGAACCACCATGTTTTGAATTTTTTCCCTCACTTTGACACCAATCACATACTTGAATAGGCTCTGATAATTCACTGTAATAATTGCTGCAATACCTGTGAAAATTTTCAAGTGTTCAGGCCTAAGTAATTTAATTATAAATCACTCAGAAAACTTATAATGATCATAAAAAAAGATGCAGAAAAATCCACACACACATATGGACAGACGCACGTAAAGAGGTGTTTAATGATGGGGCGGGGTTGTGCGGAGGGTGCATACAGGTGTTGGAAGCGGTGGCGACACTTGCTGCAGCGGAAGAGTTTGTCGGAAAATCCTACATCGCCGCACATACAGCACACAGTCTCCATTGTCGATAAAGCTTGGATTTGATGAAACCAAATCAAGAGCGATCATTCACTCAAAAGGGCAAAGATTTGAAGAGAGAGAGAAAGCTTTGAAGAGGAAGAAGAAGAGTTGTGGCTGAATTCAGTGCTATAATTGCTATTATATAATTATTTATTTGTACCTTGTCAACGATAGATACAGATACATACAGGTAGACCACAGGTTGCTCATTTGCAGTCGTTTTCAGTTGGCGAGAAATTGATGAATAATAATACATCCTCTTTATTTCAGCTTAAAATATATTATATTTTACTTTTAAGTAATTTTTTTATTTATCACTCGTTCGAATAAATTATTTCTTTTCTTATTTATTTATAAACAATCATATTAAATAATTTGGAAGTCGGTTAGAGATTATTTTCAATTTATTCCTTTGGGCTTAAAACTAGCATATCAAGTGATTTTTTTTTTAAATGCGTAGTTAAAAATGTACGAAAAAAATATGTGAGAAACGAGAAAATTGTTATAAAATTAAAGGAATAAAAGAGAAATATAGTGAAAAAAAATAGAGAGAAAAGTGGAGAGTCAAAATCCAAGTGTGTATTTTACTGATAATCAAGATTCGTATTTATATGGTTCAAAATGAGATTTATAATTGTATTTATAAAACTATATAATCATCAGTATTTATCTTATAATTTTACAACAAAAATTGAATTTTTGAAGAATGTATAATTGAAAATGGGAGGAGAAAAATGATTTTTAAAATAACCACTTTCACACAAGCACTCAATGTTAAAATTTATTATATTTATTGTTTACAAATCATTTGCCATTTTGTTGTTATTCCTTAAGGATGAAATGTTCTACTTTGAAAATATATTAGTAAAATAAAAATTCATAGAAATCTTCAAACTTAAAACGTTTTTTGGACTATTTAATTAAATATATATTTAGAAAATATAAAAGTGTTGTTTTGGATAAGATTGATTAACATGTTTATCTTCTTATATTGAAGAGTACAAACTTTAAATCATTTCAATTGAAATATTGCCATAAATAGTTGGGAAAAAAGGATCAAATAAAATCCAATAATAAAGCTATCACAACAAAGTAGATTTTTTGGTATCCACGAAATCGAAAAAAAAAAACTTTTGTCCAACATTATGTTACGGTAGGAATGCTTAATTATTATATGTTATCTAGAGCAATAGTAAGAAACCGAAAAATGAAAAAGTAAAAACGTACGATATATTTGTGTTCATATACTCTCGATAACCCTCGTAAAGATCATATATTTGTGTTCATATTTGTGTTTATCTAACCTCACATCTCTCTTTCCTTGGGGAAAGAAAAATGAAACTTGTTTCAGTGTATTTTATATAGAGCAAAAAAAAAATATTAAAACGACGTAATACATAAAACTATTTCATGAATAATAAGTTCTTTTGTAATTTGTTGTAAAATGAACTAATACAAGAATATATTTCATGAATCTATGAAAATAAAATTCATTTCTAATAGACATACATTCTTTCAATAAAGCAATTTTATATTTAAATCCTAAATTTTTACTTTCGTTTTCATCACATATTCTTCAAAAAATAATATTGCATTTTTTTAAAAACAAAAGAAATGGAACTCAAACAAAAGCTAAGGGTCCGTTTGATTGCACCATGGAAAATATGATGGAAAGAAAACGAATTCCAGGGAAAATATTTGACTAGAACTTGTTTTACGGGGAATTGTAATTAAATGTGTTTGATTGGTATAATTTTCCATGGAAAATGTTGAAAGTTTGAAATCCGTTTGATTTCCTTTTTTATGGAAATTGTCCATTAAAGTGATAATATTTTCTACTATTGGGTTAAGAATTTGTTCCAATTACCAAAAAGTAAAAAAAAAAAAAAAAATTTAAAACAATTAGAAAAAATTACCATATTCGTTTGACTTTGTTTTGCATAGAAATTGTCAACAAAAATGAAAATATTTTTTACAATGGTTGATAGAATTGGTTGCCATTGCTAAAAAAAAAAAAAAAAATTGGAAAATGTTTTCCCACCTGAAAGGTTGGAAAACATTTTCCACCATTCGTGCATTAAAGGGTTGTACCTAGAAAAAGGGAGGAAAACATTTTCCGTGGAAAATTTAGCATATCAAACAGTCAAAAAGTGGAAGTAGGAAAATATTTTCCTACTTCCAGGGAAAATATCGCCGATCAAACGGAGCCTAAATAAAAATGACAAAATTTATGATATTTAGCCCATGTTTGGATCACATTAAAATTTTCATTTTTATTTTTCTACTCGTTTTCAAATATACATTTTCAATAAAATAATATTTTCCATCACATCAATAACTTTTCCTTCTTTTTCAACTACACATTCTTCATCAATTTACTATTTCAAAATAACGTGGCTCAAACACACCCTTAGTCTCCAGAAAGTGCACCTTTTAACATATTTTATACACTCCAAATCCAAATCTTGGATCCAAAAATCTTTCCTAGTCTTACATCAAATAATTGAGTGGATCAATATGATTCTCAACATTATACTTCAATCCCATTTCTTCTATTAATCATAGTGTTTCAGACTTTATTAAAAGGTCAATAAAACTAGACTGACTTTGTATCCCATTAGAATTTAGCCCCTTTGGTGGTCTTTAATTCGAAAAAAAATTATGTTTTGAATAATATGTTTTGTAGAATTTGTGGGTAAAAATTAGAAAAAAAAATTTGTTTTGAATTTACGTGTAGAATGTTTTATTTTGTGATTAAAAATGAATATAAAAAGCCAATTAAATTAAATTAAAGGTCACCAAACATGGACTTAATTTCCAATGATAAAAAAAAAAAAAAATGCATCCCAATTGTGTCACAACAACTAGGAGGTACGAAGTTGACGAGATTTCCTTTTAAGGACAATACAAAGCATGCGAGCTGAACATGTTCTTTCTTAGGCATGGTAAATAGTAAATGCTTCGAACCAAATTATTTTAGACAACTAAAAAAAAAAAAAAAAAAATAGGACAACTACGAGGTACGAAGTTAATGAATTTTCCTTTCAAGGATTAGCCCATGTTTGGTATGTATTAAAAATTTTATTTTTATTTTTCAACTCATTTTCAGCCACACATTTTTCAATAAAATAATATTTTCCATCACATCAATAATTTTTCCTTCTTTTTCAACCACACATTCTCCATCAATCTACTATTTCAAAATACATTCTTTCAAAATAATGTGGCTCAAACACACCCTTAATATTCAAAGCATGCAAACTGAGTGTGTTCCTTTTTTAAGGCATAGTAAACAGTAAAACGACATTTACCTTTGTGGCCTAGGAAATTTATTCAACAGGTTCGACCATACCATTTTTCCCCTTCATCGTGTTGCTGCCACTGATGTATCCTTTTGTGTCTAGAATTTGTTTTGCAAAAATCTTTCATAGCCTTCGCAACACACGTTAAAACGTCGTAAAAGGTCTACCGCAGCGATTTTTGACCACTGCAAAAGGTCTTTTTTGGTGTAGTGTGGGGTTTCATGGGTTATTGGGGTTTTTTATTTGATTCTTATTTGGTAAAAGCTGATGTTGCTTTAATTTAGGAAGAGGTTGGAAAGAAAAAGGAAAAAGAATTCATTATTTTGAAAAAAAAAAAAAATTATTTTTCAATTGAATTCTTAATAGTCCTATTTGTTAAGAAAATAAAATAAAAGTATGGCTAGGCCTAATTTCCTCTTATTTTTTTCGTTTACAAATCTAGTAAGTTGAAAATAATTACGCTGATTTACAGCATATATATACTTCATATATAACACCATAAACAAAGCTACACTCAAAAGCCCCAAACTAAGAACCTAACCGGACACAAATCTAAAAATTGAAAAACTCTCAAAAAAATTCCTATCAAAATCAAGTTTAGAAAAAAAAATAAAAAATAAAAAATCTTCAAATTATTGCAACGAAATTTTGCTTAGTTCCTACTTAAAATCTGTAAAAATAAATAAAATCAGAGCTCAAGTGTGTTTTATTGAGAACCAAATAATTCTGAATTTGAGTTTTTTGAGTATATATCTTGTTTGCTTTTGCTTCTTATTCACTAATTAGAAATGGATTTAAAATAGACAATTATATTTAATTTTGAAGATTTTGTAGCATGTTTGGATATGATTTTTAATCGTTCGCCATTTCTTTTAAGTTAAAACGACTTCTAATTTGGTCTGTTCTAATAGAACATTTTTGCCCAAGTTTATAATGTGCTAATAAGAACTGCTAATACTAATTTTTAATTCTCGTTATGACATTAAAGGAATAAAAGAGAATAAATAGAGAAAAAAAGTAAAGGATCAAAACCCAAGTGTGTTTTATTGAGAACAAATGTCTCATATTCATATGGTCCATAGTAAGAGTTACAATTGAATTGAAATAGATCTTCTACACCAGATAAGACTTATCTATGCTTATGATAATACTAAATAATCATTAATAATTATCTTATTATTTTACAACACTCCCTTTTGATGATTATTTGTACAATAATTATCTCATTGAAATATTGTTTGATAAAATCGGAACAAATACCAACAAATGAAAAAAGCGTACAAATAATTTGGAGTAATGAAATGTTACCTCGTTAAAATCTTGTCAAGAAAATCCAGTCGAACAAAATTCGATCGAAAGAAAGAGTACAACTACTCCCTCTGATTTCAATTCTTGTATCAAGGATCCTATCTTATATGTCAATATTTTCAATATTGATATCATGTACGTCAATATCTTCAAATAACGCCGCCTGCATTTGAAATTTTTATTAATCTTTGATGACTATAGTTACATGATGATTCAAAAAATAACTCTTATTGATCTTTCGAAAGTTTCATGCATATCAAAGTATTATTTTGAGAGTATATGTCTTGTAGGTTATGAACATTCATTACACAAATAATATACTTCGTTAAAACCGTATTAGGAAAAACCATGTGGGAAAAATTCTATTGAAGGAAAAAGATTGCATTATTCTTTTGAATACGTTACAAAAGTTGTATCATTAAAAACCTTATCAGAAAAATTCGATGAGACACAATCTCAATCAATGAAATAAGAGTACAATGCATATTCATTCTCCCTCATGATAATATTGTTGGAATTATGCTTGAGGCATATTAAATCATTCTAGGATAACATCAAAATATTACAAGATGCATCGTCTATACATTTACTACATTCATATCAAATTCCATGCATAAGAATATAGTACATCTGCAAAAAATTTGTTGACAACTTTTTCTTTTTTCTTTTTGATTTTATTTCTTTTCCCATAATGACATAATTTGTAGAAATATCTCAATTTTCAGCATATCAAGTAATAGAATCTCTTTCACGGTTTTATAATTTGTTATGTCTAAATACTATTCATCAAGAGTATACACCTCATTAATGGGATCATCTTTGCTAATTTCTCCATTCTCATTTGGAAATTTTTATTTTAGAATCGAATATCATCACATTTCAGGCATGCCATCAAATATCATATTAACTAATTGTCCTCTTGAACATTAATTCGAGTTGGAGCATTAAAGTTGATTTGCGAGATATTGTTGGTTTTTTTTGTTAGTAAATGTCTCTAAATGAATTATCTTTCAAACTTTTAGTTCGAATGATATTTTGCAAGAATTTAGATGATAATGCATTTGTAAATTATTTCAGTTTCTTAATTCCTCCCTCTAATTATATCGAGAGAATTGTCCAATGAGATTGACAATCATTTTCATTGCGTTTTAAAATATCCTCCATTTGAGATAATGGTTTAAACTACTTGTTTGTTCTCAACATTCTTTATTTTCCATCTCAGTGCATTGCAGTCCATCAATTTTACTTATACTATACTATCAAAATAATTTGATGAAAAAATTAAGTTCTAACCATATATATAGAGAATTATGATGTTTGACATTAGAGATGGCCACGAGGCAGGGCGAGATCGGAGGCAACCTCCCCCGCCTTGTTAACCTTTTAAGACAGGCGGGACGGGGCGAGGCCCTTGTCCCGTTTACTACCCCGTTTAATTTTTTAAGTTTTTGATAATTTATTCTATTGTCCTCATTCATTAGATTGAGACAAATAATTTTAGTTTTCATTTTTTATTAGAACTAATAAGATTTCGTGAATTTTTCCATTTAAAGTATTGAATTCTAAAAATAAAAATAAAAAATTAAACAGGGCGGGGCGAGGCAGGGCACCCATTACCCGTCCCCGCCTCGTCTCAAACCCGAATACTCGATTAAATAGATAATCTCATCTCCGTTCGGGGCGAGGCCCAGCGGGTATCGAGTTTGTTGAATTTTTTTGTCATCCCTAGTTGTCATGATGCACAATAACATTCCCTAAACATAAATGAGAAGTATTTTGATCTCGACTAAATTAATTGGAGACGTTTAACAAGCAATAGTGTTAAACCATTTATTGACTTCGTAGTTAACACTTATTAAAATGCTGAGATTTATGCTCGCTAACAATAACAATGCATAATGTCTTAATTGTATAATTTGAAAATTATGCTCAAAGTTTAAAATTTGAGCAATAATTTCGCAAACTTTAAGTTGCACACATCATGCAATTACCTAATATATGCTTCAAATCTATTATATACAAATAATATTTAGATGGTCAACATGGAGAATGACGGACCCCACTTATCATCCTGATTAATTTTCAGAAATATAAAAAATTTAATCTCTATTTTAAGTAGTGCTGATGATCAATTTTCGATAAAAAGAACAAATATTATATAGGAATTCACTGTATTGAAGAATTTTTAAGTTCTTCTTTGAATGTTTGAATTTTCAAATTCGCATCATTATTGATCCAGTGATAATCTAATTAGACATGCCAAACAATAAAATATAAGAGTTATTAAACTTCTTGTTTAAAACAATATATATCAAAATGGTTACTAAAGTTTAGTATAGCATACTAATTAAGAAATACTATTACAAACTTTGTAGGTTTCCTTTTTATTTAGTAAGAATAAATTGCTAACAATAGAAAGTTTATTCTTTCATTTCACACAATGTTGACTCTTCTGGAGTCTCAAAATAACATTCTTCAAAATTATTGATAGAAATAAACTATTGCATCTTTAGAAACAATTTAATTAGAATTGCAATTCTTCAGGATCAATACAATATTTACATTGAAATGTTTAAATTTTGATTATTCAAAAATAACCACATAAACATTCTGCAAAAATATTAATAAATATAAATTTGTACTTCGGAAAAAATCAACGCAATATTGTTAAGAAATATTGATTTATACTAATTGATTCAAACAATTCTTCAATATTCTTCTGCAATATTCAACTGTTTGAATCGTATTTCATTCAAAATATATATATATCACGCTCTTCAAAAATAATAATAGATTATTGTTTACCATAACAAATTAGTGTGAGGATTTACTCTTCAAGACTAAAAACATAATTTTTAGATTTTATATTGTTATACTCTTCGAGAGCAAGTAAAATCTAAGTAAAATATTAATGAAAATTATAATGTGCTATTTTGAGAGAACTTTATATTTTATTACTATTTTATGAAGATCGGTATTTTTCTAAACTATTGAAAATTATAATTCACGTTCTTCAAGAGCAAGTAATGTTCCTCTAAAATATAAATTATAATATTGTGCAACTTCATAGACAACAACGAACTATTATTTCGAAATATTAACTCTTCAAAAGTCATATATTTGTTTATTCAAGAGCAATATATATATATATATATTCGTGCTTTTACCTTAAAATCGATCAATATTATCCTGGAATATTGAAATTGTAATATCATACTCTTCTGGAAAAATTAATATTCTTTTAGAATATTAACGATGTTGTACTATTTCGGTAGCACCAACAAACTATTATTTAAAAATTTTAACTGTTATTGAATATGTTTCATTGCAAAATATTAATTATTTGTAGAGTTTGCTTCTTTAGGAGCAACAACATGATCGATTTTAAAGTGTTGGAAATATGGAATATTGAATGAAAAGTAATGGAAAGGTCATCAGTTTCATGGAATCAATTCACCTGTTATCAGTTTCTATTGTCTTCCATCCGTTTGAATTTCATCAATGCTATAACTCCTTCCATTTTCATCAATGCTATAACTCCTCTCCATTCAATGCTTTAATGGGTTGGCTCCTCATCTATGTGTATAAATAGAGGAGCACTCACTGAGGAAAGACACAACTGAAGACAACAAACAAAACAAGGAAAGAAAAATCCCGTTTATTCCTTTTCCAGTAGTTTCCTCCGTTTCCAGTTTTTTCCTTCTTCCTTTGCTAAATTCTTTGAGAGATAGACACAGCGGGTTCATAGGCGGTTAACATAGTGCAACGGGAACCGACGACCGATTGTATCCTGGGAATCGAACACCGATCAAAACCTCGTGCACTCCGGTGAGGCGGCGAATTCGATTTAAGGAAACCGTGTGAACACGGGCCTTCGGTTTGATTGATTTACTTTGATTCACCATCAATTTATCCTACATAAAGTTTATAAACGTACATAAAAAATATTTAATCACATTGTGATAGGACAATAACAAGTATATATATCAATATCATAAGATAATATTTAATCAATTTATATAATCACATTTTTTCATACAAAGATAATAATTTACATCATTAGTTCTATCACATAATCACAAAATAATGTTTACTTTAATTTAATATGTAATTAAACTACTATAAAACATTACTTTTAACAATTGAAGCATTTAATGAGATGTAAAGAAATTTAATGGAATATGCATCCAAACACTTACTTACATATTAATTTTTTTTTTTTTTTGACACAAACCCCATGCACCTGAATTTTAATAGAGGAAAGCAATGATTATGTTACAAGACATGCATGCAAATTTTGTCATAATATTCAAGTAAACGGAAGACATAGGGAATTTTCAAAATTGAGTGCAAGATATGTAATATTCTAATCAAGTGCAGAATTGGGAATTCGGGTGCTGAGACGTGTAATATTAAAAAATCACAAAGTGAAAATTGGGTGAAACTTTGGTGTAGAGAGTTTTGGTCGCTATTTTTTTTTAAAGAAACATAGTAATTAGATAAAAGCTTTCACGCTGATAACGTGTTATGAAATAAAGGAATAGAAGATGAATGTAGAGAATAAATAGAGAAAAAAGTAGATAATCAAAACTCAAGTGTGTTTTATCGGAAACCAATGTCCCATATTTATAGGGTTTACAATAAAAGTTACAATTGGAATGAAATAGATCTTCTAAATTAGATAAGACTTATCTATGTATAATGATAATATTAAATAATCTTCAATAATTATCTCATTATTTTACAACAACTCTTACCTTTTTATTATTGTTGTGTTTGATGTGAAACAAAGTTCTGTTTAAAAAGTGTAAAAATGTTCAATTTTCAATATTAATTTCATCTCCAATTTCAATTTCATTTTTCACTTAAGGGTTTCGGTTTATGATTATTTATAATATTATAAGAATGGTGCTGAATTTGACAGTATATTTGGAGTAAGTGTCTTTAGTGTTGGCATTTACTTTCTGGTGATGGCTTTATTTTTTAAAGATTCTGCTTGGTTGGCTATTTTTTTGTAGTGATATCATATTTGTTTTGCATTAGAAAGTGATACATTGTTACTCTTTTTAATTAAAAGATTACAAGACTTTTTCTAAAAGAATGCTTAAGCTTGAAATTTAATCAATATATACATCTTACTCCCTTGTTTTTTTGTTAGATATGAATTAAGATTTGTGTATTTAAAAAAGTTACATAGCACGTCACTTTTTAATTAAAAAGTCACACATTGTATAACTTGACTCCGTAAATTTGATAAAAATGTATAAATGTAATTTTTTATTTTTTTTGCAGATATAGATAAAAATTAATATTCTTATCTATCATAATGGTAAATGGAAAAAAGACAATTAATGCATAGATTTTAAAATGATCAGAATCGTTTTCCACGTCTAAGTTACATACAACGAATTTGAGGAGATGATATTTCGCTAGATAAGAATTAAGATTTTGCATTAGAGAAATTACATTATTTGTCACTTTTCAATAAAAAAAAATGTCACAATTGTGTAATTTGAGTTTTTCTAGTAAAACATTTTTTTTTTTTGGGGGAAACATTACAATGTGATCATAAGAACTTTTTAAAATAAGTTTTTTTTATTTTTTTTATCTACTATCTATCTATCTATCTATCATCGTGTTCGATTTTGAAATAAAGCATTCATTTTGCTTCTCTTGAGCATCAAGCCAATCAACTCAACTCATTTTTCAAACCACATTTCTCTTTGCATTTCATTTTACATATGTACCTTGGCTTAAACAAAGACACCCAAAAAATCTTAGGGGCTGTTTTATTTGTATTTCAGTTTTGTGTTTGAGTTTTGATTCATTTTGGGTTTTGCCTTTTGAATGTCTATTTTGAAATTATTGAAAATGTGTTCTTTTTGACATTTTGAAAAATTGTTTTGAAAACACTCAAAACGCGTTTTGAAAATTTTGGCTTGATTATAACTGAAAACATCTTCGTTTTGGATCTTCTGTGTAAGTTTTTAACTTGTTTTCAAAAATGCATTTTCGAAAATAGGAAAGAAAACGTATTTTCACTGTTTTGGAAAATCGAAAAAACAAAAAATGATTTGAAAATGATAAAGAGAACATGTCCTTATATTCCCAAATTCCTACCACAGACCCCTTACTAAGCTCTTGTTTGACCAGTATTCTTTGAAAATTTAATTTTCTGCATACTCATTTTCAATCACATATTCTCACAATAAAATATTTTACACTTAAACCCAATTTTTTCCTTGTTGTTTAATCACATGTTCTCCTGAAAATCACTATTCAATTTTTTCCCCCATAAATATGGTTGTCAAACAAGTGCCAAAGTCACGTATTGTACTACATGTACAATCTAGTTTGACAATATTGATTGAAAACTCACACTTCTCAACATAACATTTATCCCTTTCAAAAAATTATTTTTTAAATCAATGACCCGAATTTTGACAACACCGCCATTGTTAACCATTATTGTCAAGTATGTATGATTGTATGGATAACATAACTGATAATTTTATGTCACCTAAAAGTTTGGACATAGTGTTCAATATTTTAACATAATGAGCCTAATTAAGGCTCAAGTAAATACGTACAAGTTTAGTCCATAACATTGGACCTTAAGTACAATACCAGACAACCAAACACGTCCCTCTTTGGCCCAACCCAATCCAAATCTTGAACAGGCGAATGTATTAAGGGAAAAATTCATTAATCCTACTTTAAGTTTACCCTATTTCAAAAATGACAAAACATCTTTCACATTTCAAAAATCAGATTTTTGACCTATACATACACATATATTTATATTTTTTTAATTTATATATACTAAAATATAAAAAGATATATATATATATATATATATATATATATATATATATATATATATATATATATTATATATGATATATGAATTAATTAACCCACCCAACTCCACCACCCCCGCCGTTCTGACAACTACTCCGGCGAGTGTTCCGGCGACTACTCCGATTCCGGTGACCGTTCCGGTGACATTTCCGATTCCGATGACCATTCCAATGACTATTTTACGGTCACAGTTCAAAAAATTTGGAGGTCACAAGTAATTCGTTGGTCACATATTTCAAAATTAGTTGGTCACAGATCAAAATTTATAGGTCACACGGTCACAGACTTCCAAATTAGTTGATCACATATTTTTTCACGGTGACAGATTATATATTTTTTAGGTCACAGATAACAAAATGGTTGGTCACAAATTATATTTTTTATCACAGGTTATCGAATTTTAAGGTCACAAATTATATTTTTAGTCACAGATTACTTGTTGTACGGTCACAACCCATGTCACAAGTCAGGTCACGGGTTATTTTCAAATGATCACAGCATGGTTGACAGAATATATCGCACATGGCTCAGGTCACAGCACATGGCTCAAGTCACAGTATAGGTCACAGAACATGACTCAGGTCACAGCGTTGGTCACGGGTCAACTGATGGGTCACATACCACCAGCCCCCTCCAATGTCTCCACCGCCACTTGCGGCCACCCCCACACGATGGTCGACGCCGCCACCACCACACCACCACCGTCGCCAACAACACCGTCACCAACAATCACCTCCACCGCCACCCTGAAATCATCACCACCAAACCCACCGCCAACGCCAACATAAACACCAAAAACAACTGCACTGCCCACTGCCATATATCCACCACTAGGGGTGGGCGTGGGTTGGGTTGGGTAGGTTTTTCCCCCAACCCATACCCAACCCAACATGGTCGGTTTGACATAAATTCAACCCAACCCAACCCATGTAAAGATTGAAACCCAACCCAACCCAACCCAACCAAATGTTGGTCGGGTTGGGTTGGGTTGGTCGGGTTAGGTTGGGAGTTGGGACGACCTATGAACAAACATTAAAGCCACCAAAGTACTAAATTTAAAGCAACATTAATATATTGCGTTAAAGAGAGATGGATTGGAAGATAGATCTCATCCAAAATCACAACCAATGTTGATGATTTGGTGAGACGACGCCCGCCGCGTGAGAGAGATGATGGAAGATATGTTAGTTTTTTTTTTTTTTTTGTCTCTCACTTTTTTTTTACCGGGTCTCTCACCTTTATTCTATTTTAGTTTGGTAAAGTTTTTTAGTTTTTTAATTAGTGGGTCGGGTTGGGTGGTTTTTGTCGGGTTGGATGTGTTAACCCACAACCCAACCCAACACAACCAACTTAACCTTGCCACCCAACCCAACCCAAGAAAAAAATGGAAAAAACCGACCCAACCCGATCGGGTTGGGTTGGGCGGGTTGATCGGGTTGGGCGGGTTTTTGCCCACCCCTATCCACCATCAAATCTAACAAAACCACCTGATCGTCAGATCCACCACCACATCCTTAGAGCGGCCAAAACCTCAACTATCCAGCAAACCTCTTCAAACATTAAACCACGCCACCACTACTCTCGCGACACCTCCACACCTATTCCTCACCAACAACAATCAATAATCACCACCAACGATCAACCCAACCACAGTTATCCATCAGATCGTCCTCTTCACCAACAAAATCATTGTTTTCACTACAAAACACTACACTATCGGAACCACATCCATAGCCGCCATCGCCACCACTTAAAACACCACACCAAACCCACGCCAGATCTACCCCCAACCGTCGGATCCACCTGCATTAGTCGTCGAGCATCGTGAAGGTGTCGTTGCGACGCTGCCACCGCATCAGTCGGCACAGGGCGCTGCTGTAAGATTGATTGAGAGGGGTTTTGTGAGAGATGTCGATTCTATACAGAGGGGATTTCAATTTCTAATATCCTCCACCGATGCTGACGAGATAACTAGCGGCTACACCAAGCAGCCACCACAAATCACCAAAAACCACGGCAAAGAGGATACAAAACACACAATAAGCAACGTCGCGAGGTTTCTGTAGCGGTAGCCGTAGCATCTTCAAATCGGCGGTAGCAACTTCAAATCGGCGCAGCGAGGTTGCTGTCGCGGCGATCGTTGTGGTGGCGCTGCTGCTTCAGACCGACGCCGCTTGATGGTGGCGGTGAGGAAGGGAGAGAGGCGTGAGAGACGGAGAGAGCAAGAGACGAAGAGAGAGACGTGAAATTAGGTTTGAAATTAGTTTAGAGGTGGGGTGGGGTGTATGTATATATTAATTTTTATAATAATATTATTAATATTTAATTAAATATAAAAAATATGTATCTATATATAAAATGTCTGATTTTTGAAAGATAAAACTTGAAATCTGATTTATGCATTTGAATCTTGAAAAGTAGGGAAACCTGTAATTACCACATGTATTAAGCCTCCGTCTGGCCAATAAATTTATAAATTGAATCAAAATCAAATGTTAATAATATATTTATAATTACTACTCATTAAATTGATACGTGGGCTCCACTACTATTCTGATAAAATAAAATGAACTTAATACATTGTGTTCTACCAAAAGATCCAGCTAATGACGGCTCAGCCCAATTGCGATCTCTCATGTATCATGTATTAGAGCAACCAAATGTACAACGGCATTGCATTTCAAAAAATCTTAAGTTAAGGCACTGTTTGATTGCCACGTTTTTCATGAAAATTGTCACATTCAAGAAAAAGGAATTTCACTTTGTCGTTTGATTGCAATGTGAAAATGAAAACCAAATTCCCAGATATAACCACTTTAAGCTGCATTTTCTTTGTTTTCATGGAAAACAGATTCCTATGGATTTGGCGGATTTTCATTTTTCAACTAACATGGAATTGAAATTTTTTTCCACATTTACCTATCAAATGGACTCTAAATGTTTGAATAGCCACTGAACTTTGAGTTTTGTCACGAGTTACTCATGAACTTCTTAAAGCTTCCCAATGATCACTCAACTTTAGTCTATTGCACTCCATCACTCATCAAACGAGTTCCATTTCTCATTCTGTCCACATGGATGACAGAATACCTACGTGATTGTTAATTTCGTCCAATTGTTAAATAAAACTTTATTTAAACGCTTATTTTTCATATTTTGAGTGTTTTTAGAATTTTCACTAAAAACGTCAAAAAACTATATTTGAGTTTTATGTTATAAGTTTAAATTTATTTTCGAAAAATGTATTTTAAAAATTACCGGACCAAACACGTTTTCAATGTTTGCAAAATTGGAAACAACAAACCAAAACGGCAAACACACTAGTTATAAGAATGATTTTTATTACACCTTAAGAAATGTTATGACAGGGACAGTAGATGGACGTATGGGGTTCATGGTATATTCCATTTATCTGCCTCGTAGCTAACTCTTCATGGATGAACAACAGTTTTAAAATAACTAGTTGCAGTAACTTACAGAACAGTAAAATATAGAAAATAAAATTTATCGATTGATCGAATCTCATAACAATACGATATAAAGTGAAATTGCCTGCAGTACTATGATCAAATCACTTGTGAATCACAAAATATGAGCGATGGTCAACTGCCTCTTGATCCCACTTTGTTTGCAAAAAATCATTGAACTCATTTGAATTCAATATTCCTCATCTATCAGTACGAAAACACTTAACAAATAACCATGTTTCTTTTTCTACCATAGTCTTAAAGAATTTGTAAGAATTTAAAGTCTCTGACTTCTCTACCAAGAAATACACCCATTCTTTTCTACTATAATCATCAATGAATAACAAAATGTATCTCTTGTTGCTATTAGATGTATGAGTGATCGGACCACAAATATCTACACGAATAAGTTCCAACTTCTGAATTGCTCTCCAAGTATTCTTTTTTGGAATAGGGCCACGGTGTTACTTCTCGTTGATGCAATCAGTGCATGTCATACTTGAGGCAGAGAGTTGAGGAAGTCCACGTACCATGTTCTTGTACAGCAAGGTTCCCAAACCTTTGTAACTCAGATGCCTATACCTCTGATGCCAAAGATGAAACAATTTTTTTAAGTGTTTTCGTACAGATGCCTATACCTCAAAAGATTATTTCTCAACTCTGCCATTCAATACACGATCTTAACAGAAACGAGAAAGCGGCCCACTTAGCAGAAATAAAGCCAAGTGGTAACAGAAACTTAGAACAATTCAAATACAAGTAGATGCCCCTAAAGACTAGGACTTTCCCTGTAGACCAGAACACTATTCTAACAAAAAAACTGCAGTAAATTCCTTCAGCAACTATATCAGAAATTTGGTATTAAAATCATAACCACCGAGCAATAGTGTTCTCTTTCACTTTGTTTCTGGTGGCGGTGCAACATTGTAATTTTCTCCATGGAAGGCGGTGACTGGATTTCTGAGATTTGGTTTTAGGGTAGGATAGGTCTAGGTCAGGGTTGGGGTGAGGTAGGGGTGGGAAGATCAACAATTCCATTTTCATTTCACTCTTTTTGTTTTGTTTTAATTATTGTAATTGTTTTATATGGAAAATGACGAATTTACCATTTTGATCTCTTTAAATTTGGTCAAAAATACATTTTATTGGTCAACTAATAGTCCAATTAATGGATTTGGACCCCAGTGCTAATTTTTCAAAGGTTTATGATCATTGATAGCACAAACTGAAGGTTAAGGTAAAGTCTGTAAAAAAAAAAACCAAAAGTTTGGGATTGCTACTGCAATTTTTTCCTAAATTTTTTGTTGTGTTGGGATTTTCATTGTTATGTCTGGTTTGATTTAGCATAGAAAACATAGCTATTATTTTCACTTGTCTATATTTTGACTAAACCCCACAAAAGAAGGATTTATTTCTCTTATTAATTGGAAAATAGAAATTTGAGAATTATTTCTCTTATTAATTGGAAGATAGAAAATTGAGAATAATTAGTATTCATTTATACAAAAATGTACCAAGAGAACCTTTTCCTTATTATAATACAGACGGCTGACTAATAGAGAATTGCCAGCCTTACCCTAGGACATAGCATCCAATCTAAAGTTATCTCGTGCTACTGCAGTTTTGTTTTGTTTCATTATAATAAATCATAGTATGTGACCATACTTTAAGGAAAAAATATCATTTTCTTAAAGTTACGAAACTATGTTATCGAGTTTCATTGGAGAGAATTGTCACGAACTTCTAAGTATTCTCTACCTACTCATCCGTGTCGATTTCAAGTACAAGTCCCATTCTTTTTTGAAGTCGTTCGAGATTTTCATAAGAGTATGACGATATCAGCGATTCATTGGCCTTTACAAATTTACTCAATTAATGTCTTTACTCCACTTAAGGTCAACCGAGTTAGCACAACACGTTAACAAACTTTCAGCCCTACCACGTCCGGGATTGGTGGGCGTGTGTAACATATTTAATATTAATTAACATAACCTTAAAACAACCTTGCTTCACTTCTCCAATGGTATTCAAGTATAATTTAAATGCATTTACAGCTCACTTCACGTGCATCTTGAAATGTTAATATTAATTTTAAATTTCCATTAACAAATCCCAGTGGAATATCTAATTTTTTTTGACATTATCATAGAAATTTATTAATGTGATACTATTGAATGAGCACATGACATTGCACGTGCCGAGAATTTTGCTTCGGGATCACAATTTTAAATTGCACCCCCCACTCCCCCTCACATGCTTCAATAATGTCTCTTCTAAGTTTTTCCCCAAATATTTTACTCCAACAAACCCAATCCAATCCAATTCCATTCAATTTGAACCCACTCCACTCCACTACAACCAAAAAAAAAAAAAAAAATGTATTTGTGCGAGAAATGCACAACATATAACCCCAATATGATGAAAGTCGTCGCTTCGAACTTTATTATATAACCTTAAATTCAGTACAAATTTGATCGCAGATTTCATTGAATTCACTTCCCAAAAAATACAAGTGTGAAGCCTTTAATAGGGAAAAATAAATAAATAAATAAAATTGCGTCGTTAGTCTCCAATTTATTATTTAGTAGCAAGTCAATTTTCAATTTTTTGAACTAACGGGTTGATTTTCAACATTTCATTATAATTACATAATCAGTCTTTAAAAGCGCTAACTGTCCAAATTTCCATCAAATTATCACATGATTCATAGAAAATGATGATCGACTTCATATTTTTATTTATCGATTTAAGTTGGAAAATAAAATTTAATTTTATGTAAAAAAATAATGAGGAATGCACCGTCCTTATCACATTGCATGGTCTCATTCACTCCCCCACGTTCCTATGCCCCCTTTCATTTGTCCTTCCATTGTACTTAACCCTATTTCAACCCCTTCATCTCTCTCTCTCTAAAACTCACTGGCTGGAGAACTCAGAATCTGAGTCAACTCACCTCCCCAAAACACACGCACACAAACAGATAAGATTGAGTAAGAAATGGATGTATATGGAGTAACCGGAATGGATGATCTACTAGACTTGTCTAATGATGAGATTTTCTCTTCCTCTACAGCCACCACTCATTCTGACCTCCAATGCCACGCTTCCTCCTCATCTGCGGCGGCGGCAGGTTGCTTTGATGCACCTACTGCTAACCACTCCGATTTCCCCGATGTCTTCTGTGTTCATGTAATAAACAAACAAGATTTCACTAAATAGGCAAATGCAATTATAGAATGTACAATATTTGCTGCAAATGAATATTGATTTACAGTTTTCACTCAATTAGAGCTGATTTTTAATTTTTTTGTTAGAGAGATGACGTGGCTGAGCTAGAATGGCTTTCGAACTATATGGACGATTCAATCGCCGATTATCCGGCGAATTCCATTACCAACGCCGCAGCAGCATTTCGTGATAGCTCTCGGAGCATACGCTCCCGATCATTTACCTCCACTAACACCGCCGCTGCCGGCGACACCACATGGAGCTCTACATCACCACCAAATAACAATGCAAACCAGAGAGAGAATTTGATTAACGGAGGCAAAGAGAACGCTGACAATGCGCGTAGATGCACGCACTGCTCATCAGAAACGACGCCGCAGTGGAGGACCGGGCCGATGGGCCCGAAGACGTTGTGCAATGCCTGTGGCGTTCGGTACAAGTCGGGCCGGCTCGTCCCCGAGTATCGGCCAGCTGCTAGCCCGACATTCGTCCTCACTCAACATTCTAACTCTCACCGGAAAGTCCTGGAGCTCCGACGCCAGAAGGAACTCCTCCGTCATCAGCAGTCGCAGAGATGTAATGACATCACTTTCAGGTTTGATGACGTCATTTAAAATAACACGTGTCGACATTACAGAGACTACAGTCCCTGTAATGTGGAAACATATTTGATTAAGCTATACAAGCTTGATTGTTGACAATTTTAGTGTTGTTAAAATTCCAGCGGTTAATTTGAAAAATAGTTTTTTAAAATTGATGAATGTAATGTTGTCAAGTATGAAGTTGTCAATCGAGATTGTTAGATAAGATTATACAAATAACATGATTCTAATCTATTTGTATCGAATGACGATATGGTTGACAATATACGAGTTGTTAGAAAATGTTGATGGCAAAAGCGAGTTTGTCAATGTCATTGGACGGTTTGTTGACGAACCGTGCTATTTTGCCCGGGTCAAACCCGGGCGCCCCCCTTTCTCAAGCAAAGGGGCTTTGCCCTTGTTGACATGTTGTCAACATGATTATCACTTACGATTGTACACTAAACGTGATTGAATTTGGAATACCCTAATTAATATTTTGTTACCCTTTTGGCCTTTTCCTAAATTTATGAGAAATTTTAGATTTGATTTAACTTTATATTTTTCTTTTTCATGTTAATCCTCTGTTCAATTGTGGAAGGAAGTCATTAAAGTTTCTTACTTTCCATTTCGTTTTTGGGAAATCTCTCTCTTGCTTTTATTACAACGCGTTCTCTCCAACTGGCAACTACCATCGGCCCAAAGTGTGAGGAAAGAATAAAAAATAAAAGTAAGGGTTGGGTGGTGCACGTGATAGGGCTTGAATAGAATAACGTTTTTTTGGTAAAAAGTGAGGTCGTAAACGAGAACGATAAGATTGTTAAAAATTTGTACGTGAAACGTATTTTTTTGTCACGCCATGTGGGGATCTTCCATTTATACAAATAGCATTACTCGAAAAAATATCCTATGTAATATATAATGTGTATCAATTTATGCATGTTCGTGTTTTTATTATTTTATCGAATAATTTTATGTTAGATGAGATAATATTTGACAAACAATGCTAACTTTTGCCTGAAATATTAGAACAGAAAATTCAAAGAGATCAGAAAAGATCTTAATCATCGTTTTTAAATCCAACTATTAAATTTCTCTTGCGATAAGATCGTCAAATTTATCGACATTAACATCGATAATCGATACTCAACTTATATGCTATGTAACAAGTTTTTATTTAACATAAAGAAGTAAATTTTCCTTCAATCAAATCGTCACCAAAAAAAAAAAATAATAATAAAATAAAGGAGGCTACAATCAACCATTGATGAGTGACAATAGCAAAATAGTGACACAGCCACATCTCGTCTTCGAAATTATTTTAAAATATCATTAAATAGAAAAGCATTTCAAGCAAAACTATTGACGACAATAATGATTTCTCTATCTATTATAAAACTCTATATTATTTATTATCACGTGATAATTTATATCGAATCTCGAAATCGACATAAATCACACACACGTTCTGATGATGACCAATCATCAAAATGGAATAAGGAAATAATAATCTGAAATCAGGAATTAAGAAAAACGATCAATTAACTAATCAAAGAGTTTTGGCATTTTTTTTTTTTTTTTGGATATTTTGTATTCACAAAAAAAAAAAAAAAAAAAGGGAAGAAATACAGTGCAAAAAAATTTCGAATTCAACCATGCTATAACTTTATTCGGAATCATCAATCATTTAGGAAGAGGTAAGGAAATATGATCTCTGTGATAATCAAATTGATTTCTCTCCAGTTGCATTCAGATTTAGAGCTTTCACCTCAATAAAAAGAAGACAATACCCAAATTCAACTATTACCATAGAATTTCTATCTATGGAAATGAAACCAAAATTGGAGAAATTCAGACAGAAATCCCATAATTGCTGATCTTCGCGACTTCCTTGGTGAGAAAGTTTCTTTCTTGCTTCGCCTCTTTAGCTAGGTTGGAAACCTAAAGGCAGAATATTCATAAGAACGAAAAACTTTCTAAAAAGAATCTACAAATCTAGTCTGTACATTCATTTGTAATTTAGATCTTTTTCGAGCTCCTGTAAAGAATAGAGATCACTACTGCACAAAATTATCATATGCTTTATGTGCAATGCTGCAGACTGGTACCAGCTTAATCCAGTCAAAATCAATAAGATTGGGATCGTTTCCATTTTTTCAGGACTAATTGATCATTTTCAGCACGTGTAATATAACAAGACAGATATCCGGTTTTCAACACTAAATTTAGATGTAGGTCATTTTCTTCAAGAGAGAGTGCATTTTGATCAAATATAATGTCAAATATAACACTATTCAATTGGATATGACAAAAATGAACTACACGTGGTTATCATTAAACTTGGAGCCAGCTGATCAACTCTTTTTCTCCCTTCTATCCAGTTCATTGCTGAGTTTTCCGGAAAATCTAAAGAACACAGATACTTGACTACTCCCTCTTCTTATCACGTCACTCTTATAGATAGGACCCTCTTTAGGTCTATGTAAAAACATGTTCCAACCATCTAACTAGTACATCCCCTAATTTACCCTTAATAGACGCCAGCTTCAATTGTTCAAATATTGAAAACATCCATACATGATTTGTGATAGTTTAGAGAATATCCAAGCTTTCTTTCTAGTTGATTCAAAACATCATATCCTCTCATAAAACTTTTCTTTCTGCAGGTAAAGATGAAAAAGAAAAAAAATCAAAAGGTCATCCAGAAGTTCATGCCTTTGGTGGACCTCCAGGCAAAGATGCCACAGTTTTACTGAGAGAAGCAACCGTATCTGTTTTCCCTAGACAATGTTCTACAAATATGAAAACCATGACTAAATCTAGGCTCCTAAAACATGAAATCCTAAATTAAATTATGTACAATAACATCACATGTAACTCATGCTTAAATCCAAGATTCACAAAATTATGCTGCAAAGCCTACTCCACAAAATTATAGAGAAGGTCCATGTATGTGTGCGTAAACATCCTAAGTCTAAATAATAAGGAGTGTAAGGAACATGAAAGAGGCTTACTTGTGAACGAAATTGGGATGCTTCTCTTCTGGGAAGCTCCTTGAGAACATCCTTCAAGCCTGATACAACATCAACTATCAGATACCATACCCTACATATGGAACATCCTAAAAAATGAAGGAAAAAAATGATTGCTCGACACAAGTGATCTAAAAATACATGGATGCTCAGATACATGTTTACGTACCCCCAGCTTGTCTTTCTATTTTATATGCAGAGTTAATGACACTTTGAATTTGCTTTCCTGTCTGCCTGTATGAGGGAAAAAAAACATGAATATAATCATGCAAGAAATAGATGACAACTAAATGAAGTTCAATGGTAAACGACATTTCATCTGTGAGCACAAACCTGAGTTTTTTTCTACCTCGTTTCAACTCTTCTTCAGCTTGAGAAGCACTTTTCTGATTTGATTAAAACTAAGTAAATAAGCCACTTCATAATAGAAGATTGAAAGAGACAATTCTCCACTAGGGGTCAGAGATAATAGTTAACTCAAGAATAAAAGAAAGAGAAAAAAAACAATTTAAGCATTTTTCCAATGAATTTGAGTCAGCTAAAGCATCAAAATCAAATTTCCCAAAGGCAGAGAGACAAAAAATCTGCTGTGACTTGTACATAATGACAAATCTCAATCTCTCTCTCTCTCTCTGGTGGAATGTACCTGTCAAGGATATTGAATAAGATTCCAGAGATCATCAAAGATTGCGATTATAATATTTCCTTTTAGTGTAGGATTACTTTCCTTAGTAATAGATTCTAGATTGCATAATATTTCCTTTTATGTTTATTTCCTTTTACAGTTATTTATAACCCTATAAATAAGGTCTTTTACTTTGTAATAGAAACAAGTTTATTATATACAATTTATAATATTCTTCACATGGTATCAGAACAGTTTCGATCCTAAACAAATTAACCTTTGAATTTCGTTTTCGACGAGCGGCCTTAAGCCGCTCGTCCGGCTACCAATGTTGTTTTTCTTTTTTATTTTCTTTTCGGATGTATCACTACAAAGTCGCATCACATTCCGGTGCCCACAACTCAGTTTCTGCAGTTTGTTTGGAGTTTCTTCAGCTTTTGGTAATCTGGAACTTGGTCCAATTTATTTGGAATTTGGTTTAGTATGTCCAATTCATCTGGAATTTGGTTTAGTTCATTTGGAAATTTGGTTTGCAGTTTGGCCCAGTTGATGGGATTGAAAATTTGGTTTGTTTTGGTTCTCGTTGTTTCTTTGGAGTGTTCTTGAAGTGGTTTTGGAGTGATTCTTTGTTGTTGTTGGTCTCTCGTCGTCAGTACTTTTCGTCGTTGGTTGTTTTGATTTGAATTTCTTCTTCGTGGGCACAAGTATTGTCATCGTTGTCAATTCATGATTACAAATTGATGACTTTACCAGCATCAATTTGAGGGGGGATGTCAAGGATATTGAATAAGATTCCAGAGATCATCAAAGATTGCGATTATAATATTTCCTTTTAGTGTAGGATTACTTTCCTTAGTAGTAGATTCTAGATTGCATAATATTTCCTTTTATATTTATTTTCTTTTACAGTTATTTGTAACCCTATAAATAGAGTCTTTTACTTTGTAATAGAAACAAGTTTATTATATACAATTTATAATATTCTTCACAGTACCGACCATCGCTACTTGAACGAAATATAGAGTGAAAAACCATAAGAAGACTTTGGGTTTTGCATTTTTCTTTCGCCGTGGAAGTAGCTGTAGAAAAGCCTTTCAAACTTAAACCTTCTAAGAACCTTATACTGGAAAATGAGATGAACAACGGAGCAAAGTAAAATGATTAACCCAGAAAAATACATTTCAGAGCTACCTAAAGTCAATTGTTTTTATGTCAGAAAAAGTATAGTGTGTCTCCACCATTCAAGACTACTTCATCCACTTTATCATTTTATGTTTTCAACCAATTCTCAGTGATTCTGTTCAATTGGATATATTAAAGGGTGTAAACATAAAGGTATAGTGTTCTGTTTGCTGTTATAGTATGAGTGGAGGAAGGAATAGGAAAAATGCACTGCTGTTACCATTTATCCCTCTTCCAAGCATTAAAAAGACATTTGCGACTTCTCTGTATTATGTCGTCCAACAATTAAAGCATGCTGTAGTTCCATTTTGATCATTTTGACATATGTACCACGATTGGCAATGATTCAAACATAGGCCCCAGAGACAAAGAAGAAAAACCACATTCTTAATTCAAGCATAGTATATTTTTTTCAGACACAAAAGACAAAATTTTCTTTTTAGTCTTGGAATATAAATTAACAAAATATTTCAAGCATTGCCCCTAAAAAAATGAGCATTTATTCATGATCCCTATATCAAGAAGTGGAGGGGGAGAGGGAATTTAAGGGAAAGTAGACGACAATCTTCCCAATCGAATAACCACTAGCTCAGTCGACAACAAACCCCTGAGCTGGTTAAAGATACAAAGGAAATTAAAAAAAAAAAAGAAACGCGTTTTATGTGTCTTTCACCTCGTTTATTATTATATCATCAGCTTCTTCTTCTTTTCTTTTCAGTTTGAGGGGATGCAATTGAGAGAGGGAGGCAAAGAGCAAACTCATCAAAGTGCTATAAAGGATTGCAGCATGAGGCATAAAAAATATACAATGTCAACTAAACAGTCAGTTGAAAAAGGTATTACCTCCAACTTTTCAGTTTCCGCCTTCAAAAAATCAATTGATTTTCGCAACTCCTTGACTCTAGCATCAGCCCTAGAAAGCATCGCCTGGACCCAACTCTACTGATTAACATGATGTTTCCTTACTTGACCAGTACTTAAATGCTACGTAGATTTTCTTCATTACGCAAATAAAAATAGAAACTACTTCGACTATAAGTTTCCACCTTTTTCCTCTTTTTATCAACATTATTATGCTACTAGAGTATCAATAAAAACTTTCCCAGTGTCTGCATCTGTATCCAGTAAACTGCCTTTTTATATAAGAGCTAATTCAAGTTTCTGTTTTTTTTCCGTTATTCACATCACAAGAAATCTAATTCAGTGACGTACTTAATCCACACAATCCACAAATTCAAAATGTTTTGTGGCTCCATTACCTCTTCACTAATAAAAAGACGCATTGTGCTGTAGTACAGGAATCGCCTAGGCCCTGCAGAAGAAAATGAAAGGAAATCCCGTGAAAAACGAGAACGAAAGAATTATGAGCAAAAATTATTGATATTCAATGTTAATACACAAATTGTATTAGTAGACTGAGATGAAAAAGGCATTGACCGTTTACAACGTACTTTTAAAGCCAAAAAATCCTAAACCAAGAACAGCCCCTGTTGTAACCAACGGGTGAGAAGCAGCAACAAGAAGACCCTCTGCTTAACATTGATCATACAGAAAAAGGTCACAAACTAGGACGGCAATGAGAGGTTTCACATAAAAGTTTTTGATAGTGAATTTAATATCAATAACATGAATTATAACTTTGAACAGACCTTTAATCTTCCCAAAAGCAAAATCCTCATACACGCTATACTCAGACTTGACCTCTTGCAAAGAATCCTGTAACAAGGTTGCTCTCAATCAAAAATATTTTTCACGGTAATCAATGACTAAGAAAATAGAATTTTAGGCTCAAGTACAGCTTCCAGAAGCCCATATACTAAAAGAAACAGAAGTTGCTGCAGAATCAAAGAAAACAAAACCCTCTGCTTAACTGTTGGCATTCTACAAGACGGTCAAGTTACACTCCAAAACCAAAACTCGGCATGAAATGCAGCCAACTTGGATGCATCAAACAATATTCACTAGTCAAATAAGTGAAATAACTAGGCCAAACTAATTAAAAAGATCCTTAAACTGCAATTCTCTTTCCCATCAAGGTCAGTTTGGTTGCCAACTTGCCATGGAAATGTAAGTTCACCTAATCTTTTATTAGCTTCAAATGCTAATATGAATAACTTTTGAGAGCCTAGCCTATAAATAATGTAAGTTCACCTAATCTTTTATTAGCTTCAAATGCTAATATGATTAACTCTTAAAAGTCTAGCCTATAAATAAATCAAACCAAGCAACAAACAATTCTCTTATTTTAAGATCAAGTATTTCAAGCAAAAATCAATCACTGTCATAGCACACATATTAGGCACAAATAGTCTTCTCAAAGATTTTTGAGGCAATCAAGTAGAAATTATCTACCTTGAGGTTAAGAATTTTATAGTTAGCTAGCTATCCAATGTATTTACTTACACACACATTTATATACTTGCTTATATCCACATTAAACACACACACATAAAAAAAAAAAAAAGGAAGAGTACATAAATCATCAACTAAGATTTATGCGGTTGTGTGGCTATTGATTGCTTTCACAAAATGAGATGCTCTCTGTGCTGATAATGCCAGAACCAGGTGAGACTTCTAAAGAATAAAGTACAATCAAAAGTAGAGTTTGACCTGCTCTGCAATCTTTTCTCACGCATGTAAAATTTATTTACACATATAACCAAATGAAAATAAACAAGTCAGCTGCACTATGCTTTACAAGTATTAAGTCTGCATTGCCCAATTTCAATTTTATCAGCCACCAAATGGAGAGTGCTTCAAGAGAGCAAGGAGAAACACTGAAAATTTAAATTTATTGTGAACAAAACTGCCAGGTCTAACTTCCTAAGGATAAGGTCCCCATAGTTATGCATAATGTGTATGGATGTGTAATTTTATGGATGGGTGCATAATATTACTTTTTGCACCATTATAGATAAAAGGAGTTCATTTCTCTTTTTAATTTTTTGTCAGATTTCATCAGCTAATAATACGAGCTAAAAAAAATGCTAAGCCTATTATTGAGGACAAGAATATGGGGAAGAATTTCTAGTAATTAAGACCCACTATTTTAATTGGGACCTAAACATGGATGAATAATACAAGTGTCATTTAAATAGTTGCAGGGAGTAATAGAAATTTACTCCATGACCAGTTACAGGTGCACAACTTCTAAAGCATAATCTATTGCTCCAAATGAAATACCTTCACTTCCTGAGTGTAAGTATGGTTATTTCATTACTGTAGCATTACAAATTTCAAAAATAAATGCCTAATATACTCTTTATTCTTTCTTCTTCTTCTTTTTCAAATTTTACGAGGAGACTAATAATAAAAGCAATAAACTCCGAAGCTCATTATGATTAAGTTGAATTGTGCAGCGGAAGTGGACAATAATACAAGAGCCTGGTAAAAGTGTACAACTTATGAAGCATAACGTTCAACAATCGGTACCTATTACTCCAAATGATAAGCGAATCAAATATGTGTATGTGTATATATATATAAAATGCGGTTGAATTCGAACGCTCACAATGGTTTGATTGAAATGAGCGGCGGATGTGGTAATAATGCGATTGACTCTCGATCTGGTGCTTTGGATTGCGTTCTCGACGGATGTTTCGATTGTTTCCTGCGCAATCTGAGCTTGCTGCACCGCGTAATCGATCCACGGATAATTGTTAGGTTTTTCTTCCGGTGATTCGCCGGCAACTATTGCCATTGTTTTCCTAAGTGCTGCACTTCAGATTTCTGAACGCTGTACCTTTACCCTTTTTCTCGCTTTTTATTTCTGTTATTTATTATTACCAATTATTAATTTGTCTCGGGTTGAACCGGATTCGGTAGTGGTATAGCGGGTTGCTTTTTTAATTTTTCATTTGAAAAAGAAATTCAATAAATCAATCAAAAATATTTTTAATTGTAATGGTTAGCTGGCATAGTTATTAAGCCCCGTTAGATATAGATTAAGCCCATGTATGGTACACATTCTCCTTTTAATTATCATTCTTCTACTTATTTTCAACAACACATTCTTCAATAAAATGATATTTTTCATCAAATCATTAACTTTTCATTCTTCTTCAACCATACATTATCCATCAATCTACTATTTCAGAATACATTCTTTCTAAATAATATGGCTCAAACACACCCTAAAAATTTCATTTTCATTCTTCTACTCATTTTCAACCACACATTCTTCAATAAAATAATATTTTTCATCACATCAATAACTTTTCCTTCTTTTTCAACCACGCATTCTCCATCAATCTATTATTCCATAATACATTCTTCCAAAATAATGTGGATCAAACACACCCTAAATCAAAATGAATCGAGTACAAGTGTAATGGGTAATTGTGTTATCTTTAGTGTGGTTTTATGTATATTTGTACATTAACGAGTTCATATTCTTCAACGTCAATTTAACCGCAGTCTAAAAACTATTGACCAAATATGTTGACTTTTTGAAAATCAAATCCTCGAAACATATAATTTTTTCTTAACAAAATAAAATCACCCTTCGCCATAATGCAACTTACACTGATAATATTAATCGATTCACATAAAATGTAGCTTATGAGTTTGCTTATAAGGCACTCTAAGAGCGTGTTTGATGGAGTTAATTACCTCAATAGTCACAGAATTTTACCGAAAGTTTCCACCAAGTCACTGAATTTTCGAAAAATCACCTCATTGGTCACTGAGCTTTAAAAATCACTCAATTGGTCGCTAAACTTTGCAAAAGATTTCTACGGGGTCATTGAACTTTGCAAAAAGTTTCCAGATAGTCACTGGGTTCAGTGACCATCTAGGAAACGTTTTACAAAGTTTAGTGACTAATGAGGTGATTTTTAAAGTTCAGTGACCAATATGGTGATTTTTCGAAAGTTCAGTGACTAATCACGTAGTTTTTAAAGTTCAGTGACTTGGTGGAAACTTTGGCCAAAGTTTAGTGACTATTGAGGTAATTAACCCTGTTTGATGCACATTTTTAGGAGAGAATGTTTTTTTTTTTCCTTTTTTTTTTTGATGTGATGGTGAATACGTGATTGAAAAGGAAGAAAAAATTATTTATGTGATAGAAAATTAGAGGTGTCAATCTGAGTGGTCCGGACCGGGTCGGCCCGCCAACATATGAGCCCGGGTACAGCCCGCTTGAAAAAAAGCTCGTTCGCTACGAGTTACGGGTCGACTCACAATTTTGGACTACAACCCAGGTCCACCTGCTGACCCATCCGGGTCAAGCCCATGCTGGTCACGGGTCACAGTTTGTTCCGGTTTGACCCGTATAATTGTATAAATAAAATTATAAAAATATAGAATTTTTCATATTTATATCAATTTTTTTTAAAAAAAATGTAAATTAAAAATTGAACAAAATGATAAATTCATATTTATACCAAGAAATGTTTACATAGAATTCAAATTTAATGTTACATGAATTATTTATAACTTTGAAAAGTTAAATTTAACTTAAACAAATAACAACTAAATGCATTTCTAATTACTATTATCAAATATTTATAGTATAAGTATATCCCAACTAGGTTGGTACCTACTTTTATTATAATTTATAATTTAAGTACATCTCAATTAGGTTGTCACCTACTTAACTATGTTTTTTTATTTTATTTTTCACGGGTCACGGTTAACCGCGGCCCGTGAAGGTACAACTCACGAAGCTCGCGGGTCACATCTCCTTGACCCGTGAACCGCCCGCTCGGGTTACGGGTCAATCCGGGCCGATTTTCACGGGTCGGTCGGCCTGTCCGTCCGACACCTTTATAGAAAATATTATTTTACTGAAAAATGTGTGGTTGAAAATGAATAGAAGAATGAAAATGTAAATGTGACTCAAATAGGGGCTAAGCATACTTCAAAAAGAATATCTGCGGAAGAAATCATCTATTCGTATGACAATATAGATTACAAGAATCATAACTAATTTGACAATTTACGGTTGTAATGGCATTCAAAACTGCATCAATGGATTTCACTAAGGCCCCGTTTGATTGTCAAAGGTTTATAGGGAAGTAGGAAAATCTTTTCATTTTTTTCAACTTTTGTAGTGTTTGATTGGCGAAATTTTCCCGGGAAAATATTTTCCAACTTCTCAATTTTTTTTTATTGTTTTTACAATTGGAAAAAATTCTAGACATAATGATAAAAAAAAAATTCACTTTTATTAACAATTTCTATATAAAACAAAGTCAAACGAATGATATTCAGTATGATTATTTTTTTTCAATTTTTTTATTTTTTTTTGGGCAATTGGAACAAATTTTAAATCCAATGGTAGAAAACATTATCACTTTAATGGACAATTTTCATAAAAAATGAAATCAAACGGACACCAAACTTTCAATATTTTCCATGGAAAATTATATTAATCAAACACAAATAATTACAATTCCCAGCAAAACAATGTCTAGGAAAATCTTTTCCCTGTAAAACATTTTCTTTCCACCAATTTTCCATATTTCTATCAAACCAACCCTAAAGGTTGAGTAATAACAAATGTAACTAAAAATCCATCTCATTTACCACCTCCTGGTCTGAAAATCTACAGAACTGAAAAAACGGAAAATGGTTCTTTTTGAAAGATGCAAAAAACACCAAAAATTTCCAGTTGTCAATTTGATTTTTCCAAACTTACAAAAAAAAAAAAAAAAAAAAACAATTCTAACAGAAAATAGACTCCTCGAGAAAGGTATAAATTCCCAAATTAGAAATTGACAATGTTGCTGTTAGGAAGCAAACATGAAACTATCTTAAGCCTCTCTGCGGACAAAGTACAGCTTGCCCATGACATGAAGAACAGCAACAAAGGCAATAAAACCAATGCTCATTACAAGCACAACATTGGGAGAAATCTTGAGTCCCGGGGCATCATCTGTGTAGAACTGGAGCATGGTTCCACTTGCTCCACCTGAAGCCCCACCACTAGTTGTTCTTCTCCTACGCAGATTAGCAGCAGCTGCTGCAGCAGTTCCTCTCTGGGGGGCAGCTCCACCGGTAGCCATTTCTGCACCCATCACATCAAACTTCAGAACCCAGAACTTCTTTACTAATAATGTATAGTTCAGATTAAAGATACCCAAGGAATAAAAAAAAAAAAAAGGTTCTCGCGTAAATTGTAATTGGAGAAAAGCAACAGAGGGGGATGATGCCAGAGCAGATAAATGAAATCCATAGGTACAAAACTTGAACTTATCAGCAACACTCACAGACAAGTTATACATGGCTATTCAAGAAGTTTCAAGAGCACTGTAACAAGTGTTTTTATTCCAATGCTCCAATAATACAGCTTTATGACGTTAAATTTTTCCAACATTTTCAGAGAACCGCCAACAGAGATAATATGTGCCCAATTCATATCATTTGGTTCATCCACAATAGGTCAACCCTCCATCTTATACACAAGACATTAGCCATCATAAAATTATTATTGGAGGTTTTTCTTATATCATGGCGCAGGAAGAAAGAACAATGTACAAATTTCACACATGTGGTACTGAATACATAGGGCTACCTCATCTTGTTCCAACCAACGAGGTGCTCAATGTCCCCACAGTTCTAACTTTCGATATGCTATGAAAGTCTTATTAATTCATATAAATGTACAGCCAAAGATGTTTTACAAATGCAACTAAGATCTTTCTATCCGAGCTTCCATGTGTTCGTGCATCTGACTTCTGAGGCAGATATACACACATGGACAAACCCATGCATACATATGGATGCATGTAATCGGGATTCGGGAACGTACATTTATTTATTTATTTGGCTTATTAGCACAAAACGTCCCTACGTTTGACAGTTTGTGTGCAAAACGTCCCAACGTTTCATTTTTTTGCATTTTGCCCCTATTTCAACGTTTCAGTGTGGAAAACGTCATTTTCACTATTTTTCAGTGTAAAATGACCAATTTACCCTCAAATTTAAATAAAACAAAGAAAATGAAATGAAAAATAAAAAAATAAATTGTAATTATACTCCCAAACTTTTTAAAAAGTGCAAGTTGGTCCAAAAGTCTTAAGCACAAAACATCCCTACGTTTGACACTTAATGCGGAAAACATCCCTACGTTTCAAACATGTTTGTATTTGCTCAATAACACAAAATATCCCTACGTTTGACACTTATTGCTTAAAACGTCCTTACGTTTCATTTCTTTTTACATTTTCGTCCTTATTTCAACATTTCATTGCGGAAAAACGTTATTTTCACTATTTTCAATGTAAAATGACCAATATACCCTCATATTTAAATAAAACAAAAAAAGGAAAATAAAAATAAAAATAAATTACAATTGTGCTCCCAAACTTTTTAAAAAGTGCAAATGAGTTCAAAAATCTTATTAAAACATTCAAACCATCAGTATTTTCCTCATCTCTCGACTTTATCCTCTCTCCACCACCTAAACCAACAGACCCCACCATTCAAACTGTTAATACTGACCACAACTATCAGCTCCAGGATTGTAGAGGGAGGTGAGATGGTGGTGGGGTCTGGTGATTTAGGTGGTGGAGGGAGGATAAAGCTAAGGGAGAAGGAGAAGACTGGTGATTTGAATGTTTTGATAAGATTTTTGAACTCATTTTCATTTTTTAAAAAGTTTGGGAGCACAATTGTAATTTATTTTTATTTTTATTTTTTTTTGTTTTATTTAAATATGAGGGTATATTGGTCATTTTACATTGAAAAATAGTGAAAATGACGTTTTTCCGCAATGAAACGTTGAAATAAGGACGAAAATGTAAAAAGAAATGAAACGTAAGAACGTTTTACGCAATAAGTGTCAAACGTAGGGACATTTTGTGCTATTGAGCAAATACAAACATGTTTGAAACGTAGGGACGTTTTCCGCATTAAGTGTCAAACGTAGGGACGTTTTGTGCTTAAACCTTTTAATAAGACTTTTGGACTCACTTGCACTTTTTAAAAAGTTTGGGAGTATAATTACAATTTATTTTTTTATTTTTTATTTCATTTTCTTTGTTTTATTTAAATTTGAGGGTAATTTGGTCATTTTACACTGAAAAATAGTGAAAAGGACGTTTTCCACACTGAAACGTTGAAATAAGGGTAAAAATGCAAAAAAATGAAACGTTGTGATGTTTTGCACATTAACTGTCAAACGTAGGGACATTTTGTGCTAATAAGCCTAATTTATTTACATGTATGTATGTATGGATGAGAGTTTGTATTTGCAAGGAAAATTGGAACTTTACTGTACATTTTACACTTCATAAATCTTTTGACCATCCTATGAGGTCAAGACGATCAATTAAGTCACGAAATCAACCAAAAACAATCAAATCATAACTAATAGATTCAAAATTTAATGCATTTCCATAGAAAAGGTAAAACTAATAGCGAAAAGAAAAAAAAAAAAAAACTTCGGTCTATTGAACCCAGCAGATCTTAATTTTCAGATCTGGTGACTCAGATCAAGATAAACGTTATCTCGATGCGTTGTAACTCGAATTCGATAATCAGAAATCCAAGATCACGAAATTTTTTAAGATTTTGAATACCGTTCAATTACTAATCGAAACCAATCCCCACAAAAGATTTAACTACAAAAGCACATATACAAATACATATAAATATTCAACATTTTTATATACAACTAATCCTTTTTTTTTTTTTTTTTTTTTTGTTGAAGGCAAAAATTCAACTAATCAAGATGAAAGATTTGAAAACGGAGTAAGAATCTGACCTTTATTCCGCGAAATTGATTAATTAAGCCTCTACACAGATCAAACGATTTTTTGAGAGAGATTTCCTTTTTCTTATTTATGATTTTGAATATTGTTTTTCTCTTTTTGATATAATTTTTTATGAATGGAAGACACGTAGCCTTTACCAATTATTTTCAGCCACGTAGCCCACTGTTGTATTGGGCCAAAATATTTGGGTGGATCATATTAAGAAGCTAAGAAGAATGGATTAGTGCTTGGCCCAGAAATAATCAACTCGGCAAAATTGGCAAGAATCCTAAATTTTATAAGAACGTTGAAAAATACCTCTTTCTCAACTTTTTATAAGTTATACCTTCTTCTCATTGATGACCAATATTTTTCAGTTTATAAATTTTATAACACTTCATTTTCATTTAAAATCAATTTTCTATTTTTTTGAAAACAACATTTTTACACGAGTTACACATTGTGTTACTTATACATTACGAGTAACATATTACATGCATTGCCCTATGTTAATATTTTTTTTAAAGAAAGTCAACATATAACATGTTATGTTACTATATGCCAGTTTTTATTAGCAGACTGTCTTATAAGAGTAATATATTGTGTTGTCACATGTTACTAATTTATTTTATTTTCCTAGTATATGTTGTATGACACTTTATACTTTCATTAAAAAAATCACATTGTACATGATTGTTACTTTTACAATTTGTTGAATGAACGACATCCGTAGAAAACCAAGAATTGCCGTCAACAAGCATCACCACCATTATAACCCCATATTGCTACCTCCTTACTACCACCATCGTTGCCCTTGCACCACCTATCACCATGCGGTATCCATCCCCCACCATCAATGCGCTTGGTTCTCAACCCAAACTATAACAACCAGTCCACCACTGACTATGAAACTGCCACCATCATATAAAATAATATAAATAATTCGAATGGAGGAAAGAGCGAAGGCAAGTGACTTTGATAATTGCAAACAATCTTGAATCAAAGATGAAATAGCAATATTATGTGGTTATGCAACCTAATCAAAACTGCCATGGCCACAGGAACTGTACATTGATTAGAACAAGTTTTTTATCCATATTATTTTGTTTCACACAATTATTATATTTTCTAGTTATCAGCTCTATTAGAAAAAATTAGGAAACAGTTTATACCATTTTGATAACAGCAAAATTAGATAACAACTCACATACTATTTATTTAATTATTTTATTTATTCTTCAAATTTAATTACTAGAAGCCATTATATTGATAATTTTTTTTTTAACAAATTTTATATTCATTTCCTTGAGTTCTAACTTAAATAAATAATTGAAATATATATATATAAACCATTATTTTATTTTTCTTTCAATATTGTGAATGGAAATGCTTGTCGTATTTGAACTAAAAAGTAGTGTTCTGTTATGCCTCAACTGACGAGGCTCTAGAAGATTTTGGGCCCGCACTCCACATCATTTGACCAAGAGGCAGTTTGCCGAACCCCATGAAGAGGCAAAATCGGTATGGGAAAGTTGAACCCATCTGGTTGAAGTCAACCCCTTACATAGAACTGAACTCTCATGGCGGGAGCTGTTGTGACTTGTGAGGGAGACTCGGCAAGAGATCTCTCTCTTATGCAATCTTTAATAAGTGATTGATGTGACAATTCATTGACACATTTCTAACCAGTCAATTAGGTCAAGTTTAAGTCTTTCATCAAAATTATGGATAGCAAAATGGTACTAGCATTAAATGTTTATGATTGATTGATGTCATTGATGAGATGCCTCAACTTATGAGGCCACGTATATTTCCATCCCATGGCTAATACTCATCTTATTCTGCTATGAAAGCTCACACAATGTGTCGTTTTAGAGACATTGCAAGTTTAAACTCTCAAACTATAACTTTGTTTTCCTTATTGTTATCATTAAAAATTCCGTCAAAGCTGACTTCCTTTTTATATTGGGGGCTCGCGTTTACAACACCTTTCACACTCATACATATTACGTCAACTGATTGATTGTGAGAGTGCGCGCAACTAACTCCACCACTGGAAGAAGCCACGTGTGGCTAACAATATGTCCAAGTGTGCATGAATCAAGCATACGTGAACGCGGGAGGCCTTGTGATCTATTGGCCATGTTAGATGTATAAAATTCGAGGTCAACATGTTCATTCCATAAAAATTACAAAAATCATTATTTTCCAGCTTAAAATTAAATTTTTATTCATTTTTAGTTGGATTATTAACTTTTTGTCATTTTACAACCTAATAACTCTTTAGAAGTTTATGCATAATTTTTTTGATCTTTGCTCTCTTTTACGTGATTAAGCTCAACAAAAAAACAAATATAGATTGTTAATAAAGATATCTAGATTTTTTTTTGAAAAAAAAAAAAAAAAAACATGCAAATGATGAGAAAATGTCAATAATCTAATCAAAAGACCCTATAAAAACTAATTGTAGAGAGAGATATGAAAGAGAGTGTTTTTGAGACCCAATAAAAAAAATGCAATTGAACTTATATTTTTAATGAAATTCAAGTTGCATTAAATGTAACGTGTTTGATTGCAAATATGAAACTTGTATAAAAATAAAATAAGTTATAGGCAATTGCATGAAAATTGTCAATTAAATGTGTTTGATTGTCTTCATTTTCAATCTACAAAAATGTTGTAGTTTTCCATAAAGCTGAGTTTTTTTGGAAGTATAATTTGCTTATAAAATAAAAACTCGCCCCATAAAGAAAATATTTTCCTTATTTTTGAAGAAAATATGATTACTTGACCAACTTTTGGAAAATATATTTCATGAAAAAATATCAACCGAACACCTCAAAATACGAATTTGGGTGAAAAAATAATATTTTTCATGAAAGTTAAAAGCCAATCGAACACACTCTTAGTATTTTTGAGGTCATTGCTGTAATTTGATTTTGGAGAGAGAAGTTAGTGTCGGTGGAGGTTACCAAATTGAGAGGACTTTAAGATTTGCTGAAGAAATCAAATCAAGCCAAAGAGAAGAAACAAAACATGATTAAAAGTTGTAAATTTCGAATTTGATTCCAAAATGAGAAGTTTTAATATAAAAACATGTTTGCGGCAAAAATTTGTAATTCACGTGGCTTGATGTGTTGGTTATCTATTTGATTTTATTATCTTTTAATAATGAAACCAAATGGTCGATGATAGATTTTTTTTAATGGGATCATTCTCTGTGTAGTATCTGAAGAACTCGAGTCACTTCTATTATGCTATTCACAATCTAATATCAAAAATGAAAACTGTCAACCGTAAAATCTGAAGTCCGATTCTATAACATAAATTAGTTCAAGTTGTGTACATTGCAAATGTAAATTCCCACTTAATTGCTCTCTCATAAATAATTGGGTAAATTACACTTGGGGTTCCAAACCTTAGAAGGCTGTGAAGATGGGTCTCAAGCCTTTGAAGATTGTGAGGATGAGTACCATACCTTTGATTTTTAGCACTTCGAGTGTCAAACATATGCTTTTGAGGTCCTTTCGTAACGGAAAACTGTCAATTTGACCGTTAAATGTCAAAATGTGAGTAAAGTAACAATTGTACCCTTAGCTCATGTTTGGTACACATCACAATTTTCATTTTCATTCTTTAACTCATTTTCAATCACACATTCTTTAATAAAATAATATTTAATTTTCATCACATCAATAATTTTTCCTTTTTTTTCAACTACACATTCCTCATCAATCTACTATTCCAGATTAAAACATTTTCCCAAAATAATATGGTTCAAACACACCATCCCCGCTCACACCCTTTTCCGGTGACGACTGATGAGGAGGAAATCCCCATGGTTTCGCCGACAGACACAAGTATCTCCCCCATGTAATACGCTCACCCACCTCACCACCGGTGAAAATTTGATCAAAATGAATGAGCGAGCTCCATGATGAATTTAAAACCTAAGTCCGTATGTTTCTTGATTTTAACGTTTTAATTGATTAATATATTTGTTAGCTTCCACATAGTTTTTTTTTTAATGTAGTTAATTATAAAATAAACAAATCACATATTTTGGTCTATTTGGGAACTAGGAATATACATGTAATGATGTCATTTTATATAAATACTTCTCATGGATGCCCCAAATTAATTCATGAAAAGGCACTCCTCTATCATTATTGTTTTATTGATCCGCTGGTAATCCATGACCAAGTCGGATAACAAATCATTCATATAATTGATAGAAATCTACTATTCTGATTTTCTTAATACAAGCAAAAATCTTAGGACATGTTCGGTAGAGATTAAAATTGAAAAATTAGCCGTTATAGTTGATTTTTATTAGACGAGTGAGATCCAATAACGATCATATTTTTAATTTTAATTGAATTTTAAGCTGGAACAAACAAGCTCTTATTTCCGTTTTGATAATTATTTACTTATCGGATGATATATTTTGTTGGCGAACACTTTAACAAACGAAAGATCAGTAATTTGTGAAGAAATTTCACTTTTTTTTTTTCTCGTCATGACTATCTTTTTTTCTATAATTTAATATTCTAAATCGAGCTTAATATTATCTTAAATTATATTGATTTTTTTTTCTGGTATTTTTGTTTTCTTCTACGGATTAATAAACATCATGCAAGTCTATTTCGATTTGTTAGAACACAACACAACCTTTTCTTGGTGTGTAATTAAATTTTCCTATATGACAACATCAAGAGATCTAAAATCAAACAATAAGTTTGAATTAAAAGAAGAATCACAATTAAGGGTCAATAATTAATTAGTAATAAAGATCCTACAATATATTAGAGTAAATAATTGTGTGGAAAAGCAGCTTAAACCAACCGACAGACAAGGAGAAACAAGGATTAGTTTTCTTGGCTTGGAATTGAAGGAAAGTGAATAGTTTTGGCAGTTAGAACCACTCTCTCTTTTACTCTTAGTGGACGAATGAATGAGAGAGAAACACTCCTCAGTCAATAATTTCAAGAAAAATATGTATGTAAAGATTGTATATACTTACCTCCACGGCGGCGCCACCACTAAATGGCTGTGGAAAATGTCTAGTTATCACTATATATCATGCCCTCCTCCCACTTGTCACCAACTCACCGTACTCTCTCACTCCTGTTTCTCTCTCATCCACAAACCATCACTCTTAACTAAAAACTAGGAGTAATCTTGTTTTCACCATACAACCCTACAACAACTTCTACTTTAAGAACAAACTCCATCCCCATGCGTGTTTTTTCATTCACAATTCATACTAGTTTTTCTCTTCTTTTTTCTTTTCTTACTTTTTTATTTTTGGGTTCAATTTTCTTGAATTCATGGATTGCATTGAGGATCAACAACCAACTTTTAAGCATTATTGTAGGGTATGCAAGAAGGGTTTCATGTGTGGGAGAGCTCTTGGTGGGCATATGAGGGCTCATGGAATTGGGGATGAAAATGGAAATCTTGATGAAGAAGATCCCACAAGTGATTGGGAGGATAAGAATGATAGGACAAGTAACAAGAGAATGTATCACTTGAGAACAAATCCTAATAGGTTAAAATGTTGTAGGATTTGTGAGAATTGTGGGAAGGAATTCTTCTCTTGGAAAGCTTTCTTGGAGCACGGAAAATGTAGCTCCGACGCCGAGTCGCTTGTGTCATCCCCGGAGTCGGAAGACGAGGAGGACGAGGGAGGTGATAGACGAGGAGGTGGCGGAGGATGGACTAAAAGGAAGAGATCATTGCGTGCAAAAGTAGGAAGTACTATTATTAGTTCAGCTTATCCATCAAGTGAAGATGAAGACCTCCTCCTTGCAAAATGCCTAGTGCAATTAGCCAACACACCAGTGGAATTGCCGACAACGGTGGCGGAAATGGAGTCCTCCATTTCTGCTAGTCGGGAGGAGGAACGACGGAATGCAATGGCCAACTTTTTCTCACCTGGAACATCAACTCCCTTGGACAAGGCTAAACGGGTATCATCCAATAATCCTAAAGGCATGTTCGAATGCAAAGCATGCAAAAAAGTGTTCAATTCTCATCAAGCATTAGGTGGACATAGGGCAAGTCACAAGAAGGTTAAAGGGTGTTATGCAGCCAAACAAGATCATGATCATCAGCTTGATGATCATAGTTTAGCTGATGATGATGTGATCACACATGACGATTTTTTCCATGCATCCAAATCACCATATAATTCCCCTAATTTGCCATTTGAAAAAGGCTCTACTGCATTAGTAGGTGCTGCAAGAAGGAAATCAAAAGTACATGAATGCACTATTTGTCACCGGGTTTTTTCCTCTGGTCAAGCATTGGGTGGACACAAAAGGTGCCATTGGATCACTTCAAATTCATCTGCAGACACAACAAAACTCCAATTCCATCATGTTGAGCCCATCAATCACTACAAACCCGAAATCAAGAACTCTGACCAGGCCCTTGATCTTAACCTTCCAGCATGGGCTGACGAGATGTCGGGTTTAAGACGGGACCCGCGTAACCCATTGAGTTTCGAGGTCTCAACCGATATACACCTACGTCCGTGGATAAACACCGGCGTTGCCAAAAATATCGATAGCCATCTTCACCAACGGAATCAGATAAACGAAGATGATAACAAGAATAAGAATAACGGGTCCCCAGTCGACGGGAACAACAATAATAGCATTAATGTAACTCACTATGTTGATGATGAAGCAGACAGTAGGTTGAGATTAGCAAAATTGAGTGACCTAAAGGACACGAACATAAGTGGAAGTTCATCCCAATGGCTTCAAGTAGGAATTGGTTCAACAACTGGTGCCACTGCTGACCCATAATTTATACATAATTTTTTTTTAAAAAAAAAAAAGCCAATTTATACACAATCATATATAGAGTATATAATATTTTTGTATTTGATAGATCCTAATTAAATTAAATTATGATTCAAGAATTGCATTGTTTTTTTCCCCTTCTTATGTTCATATAACAATTTATTTTGTTGAGTCCAAAGTGATTCATTCACAGTCTAGGTTATTTTGTACATTTGAATTAAGCACACATTTTTTGATAAATCATATTGTAAAATCTATTTCTTTCTCTTATACTTTCATTTTCTATTAGATTGTCTTGTTGAGATAAATTGAAGTCTTGTTTTTAATGACGTTTTTTCACCAATTGAAATAATTTTGCAGTCTGAGAAACAAATTTCTTTGTAAAACAAGGCATCAGTGTGGGAGCTTTTTATTTTTTATTTTTTGTATCTACTTATATTAAACCAATTTAAATGTTTAGGACCGGACATTTTTGTAGTACCTTTGAACAAGTTAATGTTTCCTCTAAATTTTTCACAATATTTGTTCAGAGAAAATTAACAAGACAAAAAGGAAAAAAAAAAAAAAAAAAAAAAAAAAGATAGAGAATTTTACGGACTGTCAAAACATTTTTTTGTCATAACATGACCAAAATGGATATTATGGTATTATTTTTAAATATTGTTAGCATATTATTATATAGCCCATGATTGAGCTATATTATTTTTCTCATTATCATTTTCAACCACACATTTTTCAATAAAATAATATTTTTCATCACATCAATAATTTTTCCTTCATTTTCAACTATATATTCTCCGTCACATCAACAATAAAAATGTATTCTTACTCCTAAAATATGCACCAAACAAGCTTATAACATGATCATCATTTAATTATAAATTTGAAAGTGTACAATGGTTTAATGAACTAACATATAGAATATTTTAACTAAGTTTTACTTGAATTATAAAAAGTATATGCTTGCTTTAATAAGTTCATAAATTTATAAATATGATTTTTTTTTTGTAAGTATGAATTTGTTATTTAAATATTTATAAAATATAAACAATTAATTTAAATAACTTAATTCATTTACTAACAAATTCTTCCAACAACTTTTAGGTTTAAATTTTCGCTAATATGTATATTCAAATTATTTTTTTGTTACCGCGTGTTGATTTCTCCTGTCGTCAAACTAAAATGACGACGTTTAAGCATTTCCCAATTTGTTTCCCATTGCAAACTTCTCCTTCCTTTCCATTTCCATTTGTGTGTTTGCTCGTAGAAGAATTTGGCAAACTCATGTAGTTGGAATATACCTCAGGTTTGGATTATGTTTTCTTCCTTATATTAATTATTCTTCGAATGCTCTAGAGTTTTAATCTGGCTTAGCCTCTTCATCTTCTTCGCATTTTCGTCGTGTATCACATCCCAAAGCCAAGAAAGAGGAGGAATGCGATGGGTGAAATGCATTTCTCAGGATGTGTGTACAAGTTCTTCTAATGGGGAGTCGGGGAAATACTTAGGATCGTAACTCTCATCGTTGCAAGATTCAGTGGTATAAATTATCCCCTGATTATCCGAGTTAAATATGGATATTGATAAGTCAGATGAGTCATTGTCATCTCTTAGTGAATGGAGTTCATGATTTCCAAATATTGTAACACGTTTGATATTGATATTTTGATGTTTTGAGGTAAAATTTGAATAATTGAGGAGTATGACTTAGTTAGATTGTGGAGTAGTTGATTGTGTTTGTGAAGTGCAAAAATCGTAGCTAAATTTAAAACTTAATCTCTTATAAAAATATAGGTTGCATTTAAGGTGTTTGATAAAATGACGAAGTGTAAAATTAGGTCTAAACGCTGATTGAGTTAAAAATCTTGTGCTAGATGTTGTGGAAATCTTTAACCTTCACTATTTAAATAAGAAAGAAAAAAATTATCCATGAGCACGGAGGCATGGAGACATCGTGTCTCCATGGAGACACACGGCCTATGTCTCCATCCACCAAGGAGACACCGTGATGTCTCCATCTAGAACGGAGACACTGCGTGTCTCCATGCTAGATGGAGACCATGGAGACACACCGTGTCTTCGTGAGGCACGTGACACGGCACAACCGTTTTTTTTAAATAAGTCAACACCACCTAAACCCACGGTTTCCACACTTTTTTTTTCTACATTACTACCAATAACAATGTTTTTTCACTAACATTCTAAACTACAATTCCATTTCCTTATAATTTTCAATTCCTATAACTTTGAGTCTGAAATTATACATTCTTTTGTGAAGGAAGAAAATATGCAACTAAGAAAGAAAATTCTTACATGTAGTAAGATGTTTCAATTTCTTTCTCTGTCCACATTTCTCTATTATGTGCCTAAGTGTCTGTTACAGGTATATAATCAGAGACTACTGGGAAGACATTGGAACAATAAAATCATTTTATAATACTAATCTGGCTCTTGCACACGAGGTTTGATGATAATGTCCTTTCCGCCTATTGTAATTTCTAAGCTCGTGTATTTTTGAGACATCACGTGCCTATGCTTGTAGTTTTTTCACTTTGGCTAGTATTTGTTCTTTTAATATGGATGCTTAATGTGAGTAAATTTCTCTACTTGGCAGTTTCCAAAATTTGAGTTTTATGATCCAAAGACATCTTTCTACATGTCTCTGCTCTTTTTACCACCAACAAAGATTGACATATGCAAGGTAAGCCATAAAAGCCAGTATTTCTAATGATTCCATTTTATAATTAAGGTTCTAAAATTTTATTCGTTTTTTTCTAGATTAAAAATACAATAGTTTCACACGGTTGTTTGCTGCGAGAATGCATCGTTGAACACTCCATAGTCGATGAACCCTCTCGACTGGACACTGGCGTTGAATTAAATGTGATTACATCTTGTTCTCAATTTTTTTCTTGAAATATTTAGAAACTTGTTTGATAATCAATGAAATATGACCAAACATCACTACATGCTATTACATAGCCAACTACACTAAAGCACGTGCATTGCACATACGTACACTAGTATTATTAAATGGGACAAATTAAATTGCACTAAACGAATAAATTTTCATATTTTTCTTCAAAATGATACTCTCTCCGTCCTAATTATATAGGTCGTGTTTCATTTTTCTCTTATCCCAAATATATAGACATATTTCCTAATGTAGAATATTTTGTTGTATTCATTTACTAATATACATTTATTAAATTTTTTTCTACTTAATGTGCCAACTTCTTGAAATCATCCAAACACACACATTTTTCGGGTTAATTACCCAAATAGTCACTGAACTTTGGCCAAAGTTTCCACTAGGTCACCGAACTTTAAAAACTACGTGGTTAGTCACCGAACTTTCAAGAAATCACTCCATTGGTCACCGAACTTTGCAAAATGTTTCCCAGATGGTCACTGAACCTAGTGACCATCTGGGAAACATTTTGCAAAGTTCGGTGACCAATGTGGTGATTTTTAAAGTTCGATGACCAATGGGGTGATTTTTCGAAAGTTCGGTGACTTGGTGGAAACTTTGGTCAAAGTTCAGTGACTATTTGGGTAATTAACTCTACATTTTTCATTTTTTGGAAACATGGAACAACTTTCATTTCTTCTTCTTTTTCAAATCTTTATTAATTCCAACAATAATTTAGTTTTACATACTAAAAATTAAATAGGGGTAAATTAGGAGATATTTTGACAAAAATTAATTTTCCAATGACATTAAAGAAACTTTCTTAATCTGTGTGAAAAATGAAAAAACCTATATAATTGGGAAGGATGAAGTATATTAGGTATATCAACCTCATTTTAAATTATATGTGGCTCAAAAACTTGTTAGTGAATAAGATTATTAGCACAAAACATCCCTAAGTTTAAAGTTCATTGTGTGAAATGTCCTCACATTTTTATTTTATTTTTTGCATTTCCACTTCTATTTTCACATTTCATTACAAAAACCATTATTTTTATTCATTTTCTCAATAAAGATATGTGAAATGACGAATATACTTTTATATTTAGATAAAGCAAAATGAAAAAAAGAAAGAATTAATTGTAATCATAATCCTAAATTTTTCAAAAAATTACAAATGAGTCCTAATTAGATAATTAATTTTTTTTTAAAAAAAAATTTCAAAAATCACTTACCCCACAGAAGCCGATTTCCGTGGTCATTTTAGCACGTAACCGTTAAAATTACAAATATATCAAACGGAAGAATTCGGGAACCCTAAGGGTGTGTTTGAGCCACGTTATTTTGGAAGAATGTATTCTGGAATAGTAGATTGATGGAGAATATATGGTTGAAAAAGAAGAAAAAGTTATTGATGTGATTGAAAATATTATTTTGTTGAAGAATGTGTGGTAGAAAATGAGTAGAATAATTAGAATGTGTACCAAACATAATTAAGTTTTTCCATTGGATCAAGTTTTTGAGTTCATGCAAGCGCTTTAGGGTCCGTTTGGTACGAATTCTTCAAATTCTACAGTAAATCAATTCTCATTCTCAACCACACATTCTTCAATAAAATAATATTTTTCATCACATCAATAATTTTTTTTTTCAACTACATATTTCCCATCATATCACTATTTAAAATCAATTCTTCCTCCAAAAAATCTCTCCCAAACAAGCTCTTAGGGTCCGTTTGATTGCAAATGTGGAAAATGGGTGGAAAGAAAATGAATTCCAGGGAATTGAAATGCCTAGAATTTGTTTTACTGTGAATTGTAATTAATTGTGTTTGATTGGTATAATTTTCCACCTGAAAAATGTTGAAAGTTTGGTGTCCGTTTAACTTCATTTTTTATGAAAATTGTCCATTAAAATGATAATTTTTTCTACCACTGAGTCTAAAATTTGTTCCAATTATCAAAAAGTAAAAAAAAAAAAAAATTTAAACAATTAGAAAAAAATATCATATTCGTTTGACTTTGTTTTGTATAAAAATTGTCAAAAAAAGTGAAAATCATTTTTGCAATAGTTGATAGAATTTGTTGTTATTGCTAAAAAAAAAAAAGGTGGAAAATGTTTTCCCACCTAATAGGTGGGAAAACAAAATCAAGCTTTTGTGCATCAAATGATTGTACCTAGAAAATAGGTGGAAAACGAATTCCCTGAAAAAGAAGACGCATCAAACAGCTAAAAAGTGGGAAAATGGCCATAGAATTCACGGCGTATCAAACGGACCCTTAGTGTCATCTACTGAGAAAACCCAATTGGAAACAAGCGGGAAAATTAGTAGAAGAGAAGTTAATATGGATCTGAAGAGAGGAGGAAGCTTAATTATCGATGGGGGTGAAGAAATTGGTGGGTTTCCCACAAAGCTAGCAGTGTCCCAAAGCTTCATCCACATCCAACCCGTAAAAGTAAGCCTTTATCAAACCGTCGGGTACCATCCTCCTCCACCAGTTGTCGCCTCACTTTCTCTCTCAAATCCCACCAGACCTAAATTCTAGACATGGATGAAGATAATGAGATTTTGGGTTTCTGGGTATTACCCAGAGGGATGTATGTCATATATAATTTCATTTACTTCCCCAAAAGATGCATATGTAGCATCTGCAATTGAATCTGTGTAGTGTGGGAGCGATTTCTTCCGCCAGATTATCAAAATATTACTGCGAAATTGGTGTCTCCCGACGATTTATTGGTCTGAAAAGGAACTTTATTTTCGTCTTTGTGATTCTCCTGTTCTCCTCGACAGTGCCACACTAGTAATCCATTCATAATAGATTTTTTTTTTTTTAATATATAATTTAGAGATTTTTGGGAGCAATAACGATCACTTGTTTCTCCATTTGCTATAATTAGATTTACTTTTACTATGAGTTTGTTAATTTATGCTTGAATTGTAATTTTTTGAAAAATCTGAAATTATGATTGTAATTAATTCTTTATTTTTTTATTTAATTTAAATATGAGGGTATATTCGTCATTTCACATATATTTTTTTATTGAGAAATTGAGCTGAAAAAATGATTTCTGCAATGAAACGTAAAAGTATGGATGAAAATGCCAAAAAATAAAACATACGACATTTCTCACAAAGAACTCCAAACATATGGACGTTTTGTACTAATAATTTATAGTGAATATATGTAACACTTAAAACTAAAAGCGTGGAAGTTAGTGCGATTCTCCAAATGTGAGAAAATGTCTCTGAAATTGTCATGACGCTCAAAAAATGCCTCTAATATTCTTTCGATCTTAAGTTTTGAGAACTTTGTAAAGGTTAAAGGTTTTGTGGTTTTGTTCTACAAGAAGCCTTAGCTTTAGGCCTTCTTAATAATGTACTAGTGGTTCTCATTATATTGTTTTAATAGAAAGTTGAAGTTTGCCCCCTCAAATGAAGTAAATTGATTTTTAATTATTTATTTTAGTTGTGAGGATTGATTCAATTTTTACTATATATTATCATGCGACTCTCATAGAATTATGCTTTCAAATTTTTAAATAATATCTAAGTAAAATCTAATTTCATAAAGTTAGACATACGAAGACCACCTGACATTTGAAGGGTTTCCATAATTTGCAATGGTTTATACAACTGCAATGAAATATCGATGGCCATCTTGCTTCTTAAAATGTTGAGGACCAACGTGGTATTAGAGCAATCGATTGGGGACCAATATGGAGTTTTCTCATTTTCTTCAGATTTAATAAAAACGGGGAGGAAAAAAATGAGGGTGAAGGGGAAAAGAGCAAGAAGCTAAAAGATGAGGCTTCCAAACAAACCTTAAATTGGAGCAAATTCTCTAACAACAAAATGCTGAATTCTAACAATTCAGTGTTGCAGTTTGCAAATTTTGTTGCAAATTGATCACGAAACCCTAAAATCGACATACAAACACACACAAAACTCACCATAGGAACAAAAATCACAAAGCTTCAATGGATTACCCTGCTAATTACCAACAACAGGCTTACGACCCCTCGTCTCAAATCCAAGCCTACGATCAATCCGCACAAGCTTATTATGCATACCATCAATATAGTAATCAACAGCAGCCGGCCTATTACGGTTATGCTCAGCATCAACAAGGAGAACCCACCCCACCTGGGGTTACAGCGCCACAGCCCGTAACACAACAAGCGGCAGAGCAAGCCAAGAATTCTTATTACTACCCACAAGCTGTTCCTTTGAATATGGATCCGCAACAAGGAGGAAATGCTCCTGGAGGTGGATATGGAATTGGGGCAATGCCCACTGGACCCCACCAACTGGTATGAATTTTTTCAGTATTTGTTTTTAATTGCATATTGGGTTTCTGTTTTATGTTGGTGGATCTTCAGTTTGATGCCTGATGGGTGCTAGACAATTGTAGTTTTTTATTTTAAATTTTATTTCTTTTGTTATTTGTTCCTGGATTGATTTCAGGGTGGGTTTTCTAATTTCTTCTCTCTAGAAATATAACGGCTCATTTCTTATAACAATATTATATTTTTTCGGCCAGTGGGCGTTTGCGTTTATTGCTTTATGGTGTGCTAATTACTCCATTAATTTTACATATTTTATCAAATTTTTCTATCAATTGGATTTGGGTAAGTGGAATGTCAAGTGACAAGGTGTGCATGTAGTCTTAGTAAACATAGATAGAGGAATAAATCATGGAGTAAGTTAGTAGGTTATAGATAAGAAAGAACCACCATTGTCCCATTACAATTTTGGGTTTCAATTTTGTAGAAAGGAGATGAGAACTGTTTCATAAAATCTGGAGCAAATGGTTCTCAATAAGAATATGTATAATGTGGTACTGGTATGAGAGAATCCGTGGAAGTTATCCTTGATATCATCATCCACTAAAGAATGCTAACGCTATGGATCCAGTACGTGAATTCTTGTTACAAATTTTATTGAGAGATGAAATTTTTCGTTGTTCTTATCTTACCACTGAAAATCATACATATATGATTTCTTTTATTTCAGTACTCACTTACAACCATATACGAATGTGCATGAGTGATTGTTTCTAAAGGAGATGGATGGATTTGTGGTGTCAATATTCTGGTATATACGCTGCGGTATATTGTATTGATTGAAATCGTATCATTTTCATGTAAATGTGCGCCAAATAAACTGCTTGAGCTTGGTATGTGTACGCTTTGTTCCAAGCTTGGTCTCTTGCATAAGGGAGCAAAGCTTGAGCCACTCTGAATCGACACTTTTTCTGCTCAGTTAATTATGCCTTAAATCACACAAGTTTATACTGCTTTATATGAGCTTTAGATAGGAACTAGGGAAGGTTCATCTAATTGAGAATGTGTTGGTTCTATCTTCAAAGCTTCTATAAAACAGCATATCAAAAGGATATGATTAGCTGAGCTGATAGCCCATTGTCTAGCCGGACAAGTTAAAAGGTGTGCTTGAGCCTAAGCTACTAAAGAATTATTAGCTTGGTTCAAGCTTGAGCTTGACCAGCTTGCAAATTGCTATAGTGTCTCACCAAACCAAGCTTGGACAGCGTTCTGAGATTTCTATTGTCTTATTATAGCAGTGCTTAAATTTGTTTTTGTGCTTTGCAGACGTGCTTAGTCACAGGAGTCTGGCTTGGTTGAAGATTTGTGAGTGTATGGATTTCTGCTTTCCCTTTTTCCTTTGTGGGTGGTGTTTGGCATGCTCGTTAGCAATAGGTTTCAGAATATTGGTCGTCTAAGAAGCATGTGCATACATGGATGATACACTGACACGTGAATTTTAAAAAAAGTAGGGTGCAGAAATGAAATTATGTAAAATAATGTAAAAATGAAATTATCTTTTTTGTTTTTTAAAAAAAAATACTCGTTTCATTGTAATTAGAAAATGAAAAATTGATCCAAATAAAAACAAGAAAAAGATTTTTAATCAAAAAAGTTTAGGCCCCGTTTGGTATTGGATTAAAATCCAATTAAAACTGAAAATATAGCCGTTATGAGGTCTCACTCGTCTAATAAAAGTCAACAATAACGGTCAGTTTTTCAATTTTAATCCGATTTTAATCTCTACTGAACGGGTCCTTAATTCAACTAAAAGAACAATTCAAGTCGGGATCCAAAAGCATCCCCCAATGAAGCGAACAATGAAGTGAACTGTTCATTCAAGCCCATATGCCCAGAACAGATCCAAAAGCTTCCCAGTCCATTTTCCCCTTCCCAAACCCATCGAATTTAATAGAAGAATCATTTGAAATCCATTTGATCTTTCCCACGGCTGCATACATCCTATAAATCTTCCAATTCCCCCTGCCTCCAGTTTCCCAAAAGCCACACTCCCTCTCCATCTCTCCCTCTTGTCCCATGCCACACCCCCCCCCAATTTTCCCTTTTCATGTCACTCTCTCTCTCTATTATTAACGTTGAATGGCTCTAGAGCTGTTGATCTTCATGCTTGGTTTATGCCTTAGAATGGTCAATAATGGTGAATGCTTCCTTCAGTCTGGACATTTAGACTTCTCTCCTTCTAGAAATTCTTGCTTCGATTATGTGAAGTTTGATGGTAAGTTTTTCTGATTTTATTTGTTCCTTTTCTGATTTAATTTCCCATGTCTGGATGTTTTGCTGCCTTGTTGCTGGTTGAAAAATAAAAATAAAAAAGGACAAGCCACGTGGCGTATCCAAACGTGTTGCATGTATGCCTGTGTGTTGGACACTGACACTCCCGCATTAATGGTGTGTCCGTGCTTCTTATTTGCTTGTGTTATTTCATGAGTAAAAAGAAGACTTTTCTGTCAACTTGGCCAATGAATCTTAAAGCAGCTATGTTGAGTGCTAGAGTGACCTGTACATCAAAATAGTAGCCGCTTTTGAGTCTGTTTGTAATTGCTAGAGTTCAGTTCGCATGTTAGTATCCAAGCTGTAATAATTTAAATTTCCAAATCGCTTCTTTTGCTTCAACACTACTGATCTCCAGCTCATGAATAGAGGACATTGAGACACTTCTTTGTTTCTTGGAGCTTAGCTGTTTTGCCTTGTTAGGTAACATTACATAGTGTTCTGTGCAATTGAGGAGCACTCAAACTTCTCTTCTTATAGGATGATTTTGAGACTTGTGTGGGGTTATTATATTGAAACTTCTTGAAGGCTATTATACCTCCCTTGCCAAGGGAGGTGGATGCTTGGCTACTAATTGCTGGAAATTTTCTCGAAAAGATGGGTTTTTGCCTCCTTGACCATTGAAAAAGCTTCTGATTTGCTTCACAGCCTATTGATGAAAGGATGTTAATGCAAACAATGCATTAATAAAGTGAAGAAATGGACCTATAAGATTATTTGTCTTAAAAGGTTACATGTGGGTGCATTTATTTTTATGCCCTAAAAGGAAAATTGTGAAGGTTGTTAAATAAGATATTCAACAAGTGAAATTTAATTAATTTTTGAAGTAGTTGAATTATTTATGTACTTGACACACACACAAAACGGCATAGCTTTCTTTTGCAATTTGAATAGCATTTGGTGGATTAAGAATATCCATGGCATGAAAACTGGTCTAATTTAGGATTTAGCTCTTAAGAAATTACCTCATAATTTGTCATTAGTGGGACTCGATTATCAAAACCTTCACATGTTTGGCACATTTATGAATTCGTAAAGGCCAATTAATGCCTTCACAAAAATATTTACGCTTCCTTCCAGATTACAGAATCGAACTTACCCCCCCCCCCCCCCCCCCCCCTTCTTATTACAGATTTAGCCGTTCCTTTTCTTGAGGTCTCTTCAGGCATTAGAAAGATTTTAGTACCTTCTGAAGACGAAAAATTAATTATCTATCCTCTATATTGATTGGTGCATTAATTGAAGATATAACTCTCTCTGAATGTCTTCAGCGAGACCTCTCTCTACAGTGGTTGGATGTACAATGCTCATTTGTATTTTTGTTTTGTAGTCCAGCCAATTGTTCCATAATCCATTAACTCATTTATTAACCGCTATTCCAATGAAATTATTTTGCATGCGAATCCATTACTTTTCCCTACTTTTAACTGGGCATTCTTCAAAAAAATCACTTTTCACAAAATTTATTCTCAAAAAATGTACATCAAAATAGTGAGCAACAGTGTCATCCATGCTATTAGTATTCAATTTGGTTTTTCATCCTTTGTTAGTTCAGAACAGTTCTTTTGTTCTTCTGGCTTGTCCATCCTCTTTACCACTCGCTATTAATTGTCATGCAGTGTGATAGGACATTTCTTTTAAGAACTTTTGTGCAATTCGTAGCAATTCCTATTGTGTATGTTTTCATACAACGCCACTGATTTCCTCGAGTACAGAGTACATTTATGTGGTGATTTCCTCGAGTACAGAGTACATTTATGTGGTGTTGATACCATCATGTGGGTTCCCAAGAACTGATCCTCCATGCACACACCGCCCCCCACCAGGAAAAAAATGAAAGAAAGAAAAGAAAAAGTAACACTATGCAAAAGCAGTAAATGTAGGAAGGTGAATACAGCTATATTCTTGAAAATGCATTTCATAAAATTTTGCAGATTACACAAGCTTCATATGGTGGTAATGGCATATTGGATGGCGGACCCTCTCGAGGAACTCAAAGCCAAGTTGGTCCTAAACCAAATGTTCCGGGCCGTCCATTTCGTGGTCGAGGACGTGGTAGGGGCCGTGGTAGGCATGCATCAATTGCAACTCAAGTGTCCATGCCTGCCGCGGGTGTAGTTCATTCAGCGCCAGTTTGGCCACCTCCAAAAATCTCATGGTGTGAACTATGTAGAGTCGACTGCAACACCCCTGAAATTCTTGAGCAGCACAGGAATGGGAAAAAGCACAAAAAGAACTTGAAAGTTTATGAAGAGTTACAAAGACTTAACAAAGACCTGACTGGAGGACGGAATGAGCAACCATTGACCTTTGAATTGAAACCAGAAGGTTCTTCGCAGCCTGTAGAAAGTGAGGGAGATGGGACTAAGCAACCTCTACAAGAGAATTTACTTTCTCAAGCTGTCGGAGAAGAAAACATAGTTTCAACTGAGAATCAAAGTGTTGAAGAGGTAGAACCTAATGAAGAATTGGCACAAAATCTGAGGACAAACCATTATGAAGGTCGAGGGCGTGGTTTCAAGCGTAATATGAGGGGTGGTGGTAGAGGGGGTAAATGGATGAGGTTTAATGATGGATCAAGAAGACCGATTGAGCCTGCTATGCCCAAAGGATTTGTTCCCTTGATATGTGAATTGTGTAACGTGAAGTGTGAATCTGTGATTACCTTCCAAGGTCATTTGGTGGGAAAGAAGCACCAGTCGAATGCTAAGCGATTTCAAGGCCACCAAGATATTATTGGGCAAGCAGCACTTCAAGCTCTTTTCCCGGCACTTCAAGCACTTTATCCACAACTTCAAGTTCTTTGCCAGCAGAACCCTAATGCTTCATCTTCTGTCGCTCCTCTAATTCACCCGCAAGGTTTTCCAGGACCCGATGGTAATTTTACACAGCCAGGTGATTCTGGGTGGACTCAAGGTCAAGCATCAACAGTGGGACCAGTAGCTTTAACGGTGATGCCTCCACCTCTAGCCATGGAAGCTCAGGACTCGCAGACCAGCAATCTTCTAGGTTTGGCATCAGAAACCCGTCCACAAAATGCTGCTACAAGTGAACCATCAAATCATGTTCAGTCAAACATTGATCATTCCAGTGACAGTTTAGTTGTGGCACCAACGGAACATGTGGCTGCTGGTTCTGAGTTTGTTTCTTCTGGAACGCACACGGAATGAGCTAGTTCGATGTCATAGTGTGAATGTGCTGCCCGATCAGGTTGCTCCAGGTCAGACACTTGAACATGACATGTTCAGTTGCAGAGTTAGATGGATGTGGTTATTCCAAAATGCTGCGTTTTTCCTCCAGTCTGAATTACTTTCTTTTAAAAGAACAGAAACAATTTTATGTCATACCTAGTTGCCGAAGGTTTATGCAAAACATGCCTCACCAATGCCCCCATCTTTACTTCTTGGATTTCGTTATTTCTTTTTGTCTCGATATCTTGTAATGATGTCATATGTGTTCCAATGAACCCTTGGTGGAATTACAAATGTTCCAATGGAATAGTTTACATTTTGCTACGGTTGTCCATTTATTTCTGTAAATAGTTGAGCTTTCCAATTTATAAATTACACGCTTGGCATGTTTGATCATGTGAATTCGATAATACTGTATAGTTTTAACGAAGAAAAAGGAGCGAGAATTTTGTTCGATGGACTTTTTTGACTAGTAGAAGGTTGTAGAAGGTCGACCAGTAACTTTTAGGATGAGTTAGAGCTGGTAAGCGATTGATAGGTGAAGGATTAAGCCGTTGATTTTGTTTAGCATTGTAAACATACAATCAAAGGCACAACAATGAGGGGCCATTGTACAAAACCTAAAAGTGACATTTTCTTAACAAAAGTTGGTCATAATTTATTCCATTTTCAAACAACTAGATTTGATGCTTATTTGCTTGCCTTTATTCTTTGATTTCGAACTTTTTGTGTAGACTAGAAATGACGTAAATTCAAATTGTTGGATAGAATGCCCATTTCATCTAGTTTTAAAATGACTGAACTACCCTTTATCAAGCAGTTCTTTTGACATTTGAGAAAATTTCCTAAGGAAAAGAAAATGAAAAATAGTTTTCTTTAATTTTTAATTTTTTTTCTAAATAATGGGTCTTCCTTCATAAGTCAATCTAAAAAGAAGAATGTATCGTATACATGCGCACATTTCCATCATTTGGATCCAACTATTGTAGGGGTCGAGTTGACAAAAAGGGACCATGTCAAGAAAAAAAAATTATATTATGATAGGATTCGAGATAGACAATTTTAAGGATTTTTAGGCAAAGAAATAACTTTTTAGTCCTAGGTTTCTTCCCAAGGACAAATTGGTCTTTTCATATATTAACGCTTTAATGAGGATGGTCGTGGGCAGATGAGCCGTGGGCACAGCGTATCTAGCCATTACGCTATCTACCATTTGAAAAAAACAACAAAAAATCTTTTAAAAATGGAAACGACCGTTAAGCATCTAAAAATTTCCTATTCAAAACTACTTCACTCTACATCTGCTTCTGTAATCAAGATTTCTTCAAAGAAGAAGCTGATATACATTTCTACTAATGGCGACCGACCGCGTGTTCGCAGACGAAGAAATGTCAATCAACCAAGCACTCGGGTACCCGGAAGCCTATGCTAAGATCTGCGGAGACCCGAGTACCAGGTCCTTCAGCCATGGCCCTTCTTTTACTTTCACTCCGTATTCTCTGCCACACCAAGAGGTACCACCGTACCAATCAATCTCTTCACTCTTTCTGCTGTTTTATGAGATTTAGACTTACATTTTCGGGGTTTTTTTTTCAGAAAAGTAAACTTTTTTGCGGTTTTGGAGGTAACAATTCATTGTGATTTTGAACTTAGTTTACGACTAAAATCTGAAGTATTGTTTTTTAAAATTTAGAATTCAAGGATACAACTGAGTCAAATCGTCTATGTAACTTTTGAAAGTTTTTCTTGCTGAATCTTGAATGAGTTGTAGTATCTTTAGACTGTAGTTGAATGCACTATTTTAATTGTTACATTCTCGATAAATTTCAGGTTTTAGAGGGCAGTTTCTTTTTCTTTTTATTATGTTCTTCTATGTAATTGCTCCATAAATCTTACATCTATCCATATGAAGAAGAGATCGTGTATCAGAGGGAATTCTTATTAGTCCAAATGATACTCTAGATTATAAGCTCATGACCCTTGCCCATTCTCATGTTGGTTATAATTTACTGCAAGCATCCTCCTTTAATCGGTTTTGGATCACAAAATGTGAAAAATAGGATGGAAAAGTATATATATCTAAGCCTATGTTTGGCTCATGTTTATAAAAACTCAAGCCACTTTTAATCCCATATTTTAAGACAACCACAAATAATATTCACTTATCTATCATTCATTTCTATCTATTTTAATTTAAAACGCTTCCCAAACATGCTCTTTCTTAAAGCCTTAGAGCATGCATGCTAAGCTAAAAAGTATACTAAAAAAAAAATGTGAAAATTTAAAAAGTTTCCCCTTTTTTTTACAGTAAAGAAATATGTACTTGATTAAAAGAAAGAAAAAATCAAATACTTCAAACATGTTTTTGAAATAAAATACGTTTTTTTTTAAAGCTCAGCCCAATAAGCTCTTATTTTTTTTCTATCAGAACAGCCTTCTGACCCTTTTGTGGTGACAGGATTCAAGAGCAAAGGAATTAGATGAGATGTTCCCAATCATTGATCCCAAAGCAAAACCCACAACAAAGCCCAAGATTTTTCTCGGTCTTCTGTGGAAAAAGCTCAATCATCTTGGGTAAACAAATTTCATTTTGCTATGTTATTCTTAGAAATGAATAATCTGTAAGAATTAAAAATAAATGAAAAAGTTTTTTATAACACTTGTAATTTGAAATTCCAGGAATGCTGGTTTTGATCCAGAAATATTTCGAGTAGATCCATATGGAAATGTTCTGTTCTATCATGCAGATTCAGCATCACCCCTTGCATGGGATATAGACCATTGGTTCCCTTGCTCAAGTAATTACTACTTAGTTGTCTTTGCTTATAAGTGATTTCTCGCTATGCGCATGAATATAATTTTAGATTATTTTAAACTCTTGATGCTATCCAGTACTATCCAATCTTCTCTTCCAAACATGTCATGAAAGCATATGAAGAGATATAACTATGCATGTTCAGTAGTTCTTCTTTAATATTGTTCAGTATTCTCCAATTCTCCAACCGTACGTGTGATCAATATATATGAAAGAGATTTAACTTGTGGTTATTCTTGAAAAAAAATGCAGGAGGGGGTTTGACCGTTCCAAGCAATCTAAGAATATTGCAATGGCAGGTGTGCAAGAAGAAGCATAACAAACTAGAATTTCTTATACCATGGTGGGATTTCCAAGTGGGCATCTCAATTAATCAGTTCATGTCCATCTTTGCTTCGTCAAATTCAGATTTCAGGTTGGTAGCTTTCAACTTAAATGCAAATATAAGAAAGCACAAGTGATGCTGCTACTGATGATAATGCATAATATGTATATTATGTATATATAGGCACAGGGCATTTTCATGGTTATTTTCTGAAGGTGAAAGTGAAGAACTGAATGCTTCACAAACAGTTGATTCACATGCTTTCCCTCAACATTTCATGGAATCAAAAGAAAAACTAGGTTTGGCTCCGGCTGCTGTTGTACTATCTCGCAGGGGATCTTTCGATGCTCCATTGAAATCAACTGATCTAAATAGAAGACCACGATCAAGTACCCCAATCATAGGTTCGTAGAGTGGAAAAAAACTCAACTACTCAGTTAGAGAATATAGCAAAATACCCCAAGCTCTAACTGCGTGTTTGGTATACTGTATTGAACTGGACTGCATAATACTCAACGGAATTTAATCTTCTTTCTTTATATTGTCCAGTCGTAATCTAATCTCCCTTATCAAAAATGCTATAATTTTTGCTCTCTTCACACCTTCACTTGATTATGCAGCTGCAAGGAAATTGAAACCTCTTCTGAAAGAAAATGAAGATCCGAATATGGTGAGCAACAACCCGTATCAGGCCATTGTTATGGCTAGAGATTCATTGAAACAGAGAGAAGAAACAGTAAAGATGCAAGCAGAAAAAAGGAAATTAGATAATGATGTCCATGAATTGCAGCAGAAGACTGATGAGGAGAAAGCCAGCATCCAAGAACTGGAATTAGTGCTTATAAAGAGAAGAAGACGAGCTGAAAAGTGTCGACGGCTAGCAGAGGCACAAACTTCCTACAGAGCAATGTTAGAGAAGATGATTCGGGATGCCATGCACCAGTAAGATCATTAACAACCTAACGCAAGACTTTTGAAGTTTAAATACAATTATGACTGCTAAACTTTATAGCGAGATTTCATCTTGGTCACTAACGGAGTGATCAAATTATAAGAAATAATTCAAATAAGTTTACTGACTTCTGACTTGAAACAAAATTGAAGTTGAACTTTTGCTTAATGTTTTAACCCATTGTTTGATTTTTTTTCATTTTTTTTATTTTTTTCATCTCGGAGGAATGGTGGAATGAATTTGTAATCAATTTGTAATCAACAAATTGAATTTTGAATTGTTTTCATTTTTGCAGGAGTGTTGTCTATAAAGAACAAGTGAGGCTGAATCAAGCAGCAACTAATGCCCTCTTGGCTAGACTTGAAGCCCAGAAAGCAATTTGCGATTCTGCTGAAAGAGAACTACACATGAAATATAAAATAAAAGACGAACTAGAGAAGCAGATAAGACCAGAGTGGGAACAGGCAAGGAAGAGATCAAGAATGGATGATACCCTTCAGGAAGAGAAAGATGAAAGGCTGGTTTTGTATTTGCCAGAAAACAAGACAAAAGTGCAACAACAAATTGAGATGAATGATACTTCACTGGCCCCGTTGCACAAGGAACTGTGGAAGTTCCTGGAGGGAGAACAAAAAGCTTCCGATGCAAGTTTACTAATGATTAAAGAACGAGAAGAAGAACTCGACAAGGGATGCAGTGAAATCAGTGACAAAATTAGCATAAAGAAGCACGAAAAAAGCGACAAAACCATGGTTGTGACAGAAGATGGTAATCCAGTTGAAAATAGGCTTGAAAAGGTGGATAGACGACAAGAGGAGACGGTATGCAACATTCAATTAGCAATTCATCGTGAACCAGATGAAGAGAAGGACGAAGAGAGCAGAACGGAAAGAGGGAAAGGAAATATAGAGAAGAGGCTTCAGTTGCTGTTGGAGAATACGCAAGAAGATGATGTCTTCAATCCTAAAAATTCCAATGAGAATGGAAATGAGGAATTAATTCAGAAGCAGGATCTTATATCTCCAGAGATGGAGATCATAGTTGTAAGAGCCAAGGAATCAGAAACTATGAAACAGTCGGAGAATGCGCTAGAAAATGATGTCTTAAATCCTAAAATTGCCAATGAGAATGAAACTGAAGAATTAATCCGGAAGCTGGATCTCGTTTCTCCAGAGAGGGAGATCATAGATTCAAGAGCCAAGGATTCACAAACTAAAGAGAGTATGGAACAGTTGTACAAGATAACCAATCAGCAGTTGGTCATGGAGAAAAATAACAAAAATTCTAAAATGATTATTGAAATAGAAGTTAAGAAGTCGCTCTCGAACAACGAAATAGAGAATGGGAAAACGAATTCAATTGCTAATGTAACCAATAAAACCACTCCCTTAAAGAACCCTCCTTATAGACTCGAACCACAGAGAAGAACCTACACGAATGTATCGGGTTCAACTGTTACAGGAGTTGGACAACCCGATAGCTTTGAAGAAAATGCGAGAATGGGTAAAAGTCAAAAGGGAAGGGAGCTTTCGACGTCAGAGAGTGCCAGGGCATTTCGGCGAATCCCATCTTCTCCATCTCTGATTTTGGGAAGCATGAAAAAGGTGGGTTGGACAAGGAAAAAGCCTTTGGTACGTGATGACAATGATATCGATGATGTTCGTGTATCCCATAACAGCTTCCTTAAATCACCAATCCAGACAATAAAGAGAGCAGTGAAGATGATTTAGGTGTGTGTTTCATATAGTATGATACCACGGTGTGATTTGTTGAGAGTGCTGAACACTTTCTGGCTAAATAATTGTGTGAATTTTAGGTGTGATTTTTCATATTCATGTATTATACTGGTTGTGAGCTATATGCAATAACAGCTTCTTGTTTGATAACAATTTTAGTCTCTTCTGAGAACCTTTTCATCACCCCAGCGGTGACAGCTCTGAAGTCAGTCAGTTTTTTCAATTCACCTTAAGTTTACCCCGAGTTTCTCATGTATGTAAGACATCAATGGTACATAATATAGCATTCTTTCATACCTAGGGAAATTACATAAAATTCGTTAAACAGAACACATTTTCAATAAACTAAGGGAGATGTACCATTGGTTCAATCTACCTCCAAATATTATTTCGTAAAATTCTGAAACTTCAATAATGTTTACACCACGGATGGAAAAAAAATTCAAGATGGAAGCATGTCTCCCTCTAAATTCTATCTTAAGAATATAATTTGTCTCTTTCAATGTCTTGCATATTCCCATGGCTCTAACTACAAAGTTTTACTAGTAACTATACAAGCCAAGCTTCTGAATTCACTAGACCAGTACTGTGATCTCCAAATGCCACATTCGAGTGGCCAGGGAAGTGTATCAAGAACCAGCTATTCACGCTGAAAGTGTGATGAACAGGATAATGTACAATTTCACAGCTCTTTCGGGTAGTAGATTACAATTCAGCTCTTTCCAGTGTAGGATGCAATACACCTCATTATAAAGGGCTGATGCATAACCGACAGTGCGAGTTTGCGACCGTCCATGGATGCTGTTGCATGCCTTGTCAACTTTTATAAACGGTTAGATGTTCATGAAATCAAGCTTTTCCCCAATAACCCTCATCTCTGCAGGAGCAGCTTCCATCTTTAAAATGATGGAAACACTCAGTGTCTCTGACAGAAATCTCTCTCCTTACAGCCTTTGAGATAAATTTGATTGTATTATGACAGCTCCCACACATGTAGAGATTTTTTGTTACCCAAATGGGCATCCCAGGGACACTATTTATGAGCCCAAATGCAACAGCCAATCTTTCACTATGCCCACAGAAAACCTCAGCTTTTGAAGCTTCAACTTCATTTTTAAAACTTCTTTCTGGGTCATCAAGACCTGCCGCCTTCATTTTCTCATAAAATCCCTCCAAGACTGCAGTTATTTCCTTTATCTGGGGGTGGAAATTGTCCCCACTCAGGAATGCGTGGACTTTTCCTTTTACTTCTACCCAACTGCATCCAGGATCAACAGTTAGCCCCTTCTCTATCATAGTCTTTCTGATTCTTGCAACTTCATCCCACTTGCCACTGCCAGAATAAAGATTGCACAGGAGAATGTAATACCCAACACTCCTGTTATCCATTGCCAAAATATTTCTTGCAGCTAGTTCTCCGAGTTCTAAGTGCCTGTGAATCCTACATGCATTTAACAATGCTCCCCAGACAGCTGGATCTGGTTTCATAGGCATGTTTTGTATAAGCTCATAAGCATCCTGCAACTTTCCTGCACGACCAAGTAAATCCACCACACAAGCACAGTGCTTCAGATTTGGAGTAATTCCGTACTCATGTTTCATGTTATTAAAATACTGCAAGCCTTCAGTGACCATCCCGGATCTGCTACAAGCACAAAGTAAAGAAATGAACGTAACCTCATCTGGCTTTACCTTTGAACTCACCATTCTATCAAATAGCTCAATGGCAAGTGCACCCTGCCCCCGCTCTGCATAGCCTGTCATTAGAATGTTCCAAGAAGCAGCATCCTGTTTCTGTTTGCCAAATTGATTCCATGCCAGCTCAATCCTCCCACACCTCACATACATGTCTAGGAGTGCATTAGGTAGAAAACCATCGAATCCAAACCCATTCCTTAATACATGGGCATGGATCTCCTTCCCACACATCAACGCTCCTATCCTGGCACATGCAGAAAGGACAGAGACCAAGGTAACATCATTGGGATTCAAACTGAGTTTCATTTGCCTGAAATAAATCAAGGCTTCAAAGCTTCTGTAGTTGATCCGTAGCCCAAGAATGATTGATGTCCAGGATATCACATTTTTATCAGGAATCTGATGGAAGACTTCCAAAGCCTTATCAATGCATTTGCACTTAGAATAGAAATCAATGAGTGTGTTTGCAACAATAACATAGGTTATATGACCTGTCCTCTTGGCAAGCTCGTGCAGCTTGACGCCCATGTCTAGAAGACCTAAAGATGCGCATGCAGATAAAACACTAGCCATAGTGATCTCATCTGGCATAACACCTTCTAGTTCCATCATCTTATAAGTTTCAACTGCCTTGTCAGGGAACCCATTGTCCTCGTAACCCGAAATCATAGCCGTCCAGGACACAACATCTCTATGCTCAATCCGACCAAAAGTTTTTTCCGCTTCACCCCAACTCCCAAAACTCGAGTACATCCGAATTAATGAGTTATCCACGGAATCATCATCCCCATACCCCGTCTTTGCCACATACCCATGAACAGCCCTTCCTAGCCTTTCGTTGCCAACAACCTCGCACGCTGAAATCACGCTAGTCATGGTCATCAAATCCGGTTCAAAACAACCCTCCCTCATTGAAAAGAACAACCTCAACCCTTCCGAGCACTCCCCATTCTCAAAACAGCCCGAGATCATTGCATTCCATGAAATCCTATCCCTCCTGCACATCCCATCAAACACCATCCTCGCACTCCCCACATCGCCACACTTCACGTACATAGTGATCAAAGCATTTACGACGTCCACATCCGCCTCAAATCCAAATCTTATCAGATGACCATGGATTTCCCTACCCCGTCTCCAATCCCCCAAACCGCCACATGTCCTCAACACACATGGGAAAGTGTACACATCGGGCTTAAACCCAACCCCACCAACCCATAACATTTTTCCATACATCTCCAACGCCTCATCAAAATACCCCCTTTTCCCGTACCCACCAATCAAAACATTCCAAGAAAACAAATCCCTTTCCTCCATTTTCCCAAACACGTACCAAGCATCATTCAAACTCCCCAGCCTCACAAACATGCTCAAGAGTGCATTTCCCAGCCTTAAACTCAATTGGGTCATCAACTTCAATATGCACGAGTAAATTAATGACCCTTCTTTCAATGCCCTCTTGGATTCACATAGCCTTACTATAGAAATAAAGGTTTCTTCGTCTATATTATTCTGAGGGTCATTTTGTACTGAATTTACGAAATTTATTGCTTCGTGTAGTTGATTCTGGAGGCAAAGTTGAGTTAAATATGAGTTGGGGTCAGTGGTGGAGGAGAATGTGGTGTGCAAGAGGGATTTTTGCTGGGTCTTTTTAAGGGAAAATGGGTGAGTTCTTAGGAAAATTTGAGGGAAATTTCGGATTTTGAGATTGTGGGATTGGGTGAAATGGGAATTTGGGTGGTGCGGATGAAGAGAAACTGCTGGGGTTTTAGAAGAAACTGTCATTTTGAAGCATGGCAGCACTCTGGAGAGGGGTTTTAGCAGAGGTTCTATTTTTGAGCATGTCCGCAAAAAGATAATGTGCAAAGCAAAGCTGTATTAGGATGAGCGGACGACGTCGCTTTGTTCTTTGTATGTTAATTTCCATTTTAAAAAAACTATTTTCCTTTTTTATTAAACATTAATAAATAATAATTGATAGCTACGAAAGGTGAAAGATATTTTATAATATGTTCAGTCAAATTTTAAATAAATAACTCCAGGATTTAGTTCAAATGGTATATCTAACGCGTCGATAGACAAAATTAATAGAATATCCAAATGAACATGGTTGTTCGTTCGAGATTGTAAGTATGTGGGGTGACTAAACGCGTGAGAAAAATGACTTGAAATGTTATTTTTCTCGCTTTAATCGAGCATGATACCTAGTTAATGAAACACATACGATTGACACTCAAATGTTTTTATCTATCTACTACTATTATTTTGCACAATATTACTTTAAGATGGTTCATACATGTAACTAATTTATCATAGAATTTTGTTTAGTCTAGTATACAATAATACTTCAATGGGACATTTAATTTAATTGTATGGGTTTGAATTACTCAAACTTAGTTGGATGCATCTCGACGAACTAAATTCATATATTTGATCTCAATTTAGTACCAGATGGATCATGATCAATCAGACATTTGCTTTGAGAATAACTACACCTGACGTCACGTGTGCAATAGCATATTGATTCTTTTAACTTTTCTTGAGATGTGGTCGATTATCTTTTATCGAGTCTATTCATGTCAACTTGTACACGATTTGCGTTTCAGACATGATTTATCATCCAAACAATAAACTCATTTACAATAACTTGACTTGGGGTTCTTTTTTTGTTAATGAAATTTGTGGGCCAAAAAGTGGTGGAAAAGATCTTATGATATCGCGATCATAGAATGACAAGTTGCAGAGATTATGGTTTGCTTTAATATAAAGATTAAAGTGCAAATGGCAACAATAACTATCAACTTTTAGTTGCTTTTTTTATTTTATTTTATTTTCTCATGATGGCTTTCTTTTTTCATTTTCATTTGACAATTCGATCAATCTAGAAAACTAGTAGACCGACAAACCAAATAAAAGAATGAAATTACGTCTGAATTAAAATCAGAGATGAGTAATTAGGGCTGCTAATGTTAAGAAATCGCGTCAAGAATTAAGGGTCCATTTGATTGTAAAGGTGAAAAATATGTGAAAAGAAAATGGAATTGATTTGTCTAGAAATTGTTTTAACGAGAATTATAATTAATTGTATTTGACTGAAATAATTTTTTCATGGAAAATGTTGAAAGTTTGGTGTGTTTGACATTTGTTTCAAAAAAAAAAAAAAAACTAAAACTATACTAAATACTATTTGTTTGGTTTTGTTTTACATGCAAATTGTCAATAAAAGTAAATTTCTTTTTTACCATTATGTCTAGAATTTTTTCCAATTACCAAAAAAAAAAAAAAAACTGAAAATTATTTACCGACCAAAACATCAAAAAATTATTTTTCTAAAAAATGTGGAAAATATTTTTCTAGGAAAACTTTGTCTATCAAACACTACATAAGTTGAAAAATGGAAATCATGGAAAATGTGTGCTACCAAACGGAGCTTTAATGTAGAACTGGGTAATTAGAGTTCACGCCAAGAAATTAAAATGTATTTCAAATTATGTTTCAGGTTTATCTTTCTTAAACTTGTATTAGCCTCCACCATAATTTTGGAATTGGATTCTGGCTCTATATTTCGCCAAAGAGTCATGTTACAGGAAAATATTTTTTAAGATTATAAATTGTGGGTAGTATATAATGTGTAGATATAAAAATCGTAAATCTTAATAAATGTGTGAATGAAAATAATGTTTAATAAACTTGAAAAGTTTAAAAATTCACATAACGACGAGTCATTTACCCTCAATAAAAAATTTCTTGATATTAGGTGTCACATTTGGAGTAAATTAGTTGAAAATTGTAAAAGTGATGTTTTAATTCTCGTTCCGCTTATATACGTAAAAGACCATTAATTTAGATATTAGATATAAATATTTTTCTATGTTTTTGTGTGTGATCGTACATAGATTTCCTAGTTTTTAATGCATTTTTATTTATTTTAATTTACATAAAAATATAGTGTATTCTTGTTTAAAAGAAATTTACACTTGAAGTAGTCAAACTTCTATGTCCACGTGTTTTGGTTCTTTAAGTTTGAGTTAAAATCATAACTGTCATTCAGTGACCGTTTATGGAAGCGCGTGAAACTTTATTGATTGTTTCTGCAAATTTTAAATTTCAGTGATTGTTTTGTAATTTTTAAATAAGTTCAGTGACTATTTGTGAAATTAACTGGTCGTGGAATTTATGAGTTAGTTGAAATGGTAAAAAATATGAATTAAAAATATAAGTTGGGAGATTAAGTTGGAAAATAATGAGGTTGGATGACCGAAATAAGACACATATGTAAAATGGGTGACCTCCATCAAAATTTCTTAACGGTGACACTCTGCACTCTGCACCTTATTTATTACTCTTTTCACCCCCTTTTCTCTTTCTTCAAACCAGAAATTTCAATTAGTTCGAACCTCAGATCTCAAAATTTCTTACCCTTTTAGCGTGAAACCATAATTAAATCTGTCGCCACACCGGAAAACTGCTCAATTGTTTCCGGAAACTGCCCTATAAAAAATTTTCCGGCGAATAATTGAGCGATCTGGTAAGAGATGGGTAACAGCGAGCTTCTCCGCATCGAACCCATAGAACTTGAATTCCCATGTAACTCTTTCTCCCTCTCTCCGTGGAAAAGCAGTGTATTTTTGTTAATTTACTTTTATTGATGCGAACTTCTAGAAGAATCTTTTTTTTTTTCGAGGGGGGGTTTTAATTTGATTCTGTTTTCCTGGATCCGCGTTTTAGTTTTTTTTTTTTTCCTCCCCTGATTTTGGTGTTTACTTAAACTTGTTTGTTCTGTATTTTGGAAAAGTTGAATTGAAGAAGCAGATTTCATGTTCCATGCAACTAACCAACAGAGCCAATAGTTATGTCGCCTTCAAGGTATAAACTTTATTCATGCCAAAATACACACACTCATATATGTACTCGAACCCACACGTGTGAGCATCCATTTAATTGTACACTAGGAGAGTGTCAAACTCTGATTATTTATTTATTTATTTTTATTTTTATTTATTATTATTATTGTTGTTTTTTGAATTATCAGGTGAAGACCACGAATCCGAAGAAGTATTGTGTGCGGCCGAATACTGGAGTTGTGTTGCCTCACTCTACTTGTGATGTTATAGGTCTTTATTTTTCTCTTTCTCACCTTCATCTCTTTGGCATATTTTTCTAGGATTATATAATTTATATCTTCATTTTTTACTGAATTGTAATTATTTTGGGGGGGAAAAAAAAAGACACATTTTATCTACTCGGTTTGTTGGTTTGGTGCGTATTGTATTCAGATTTTAATTTTTAAGTTACTATATTTGTCTAGTCACAATGCAAGCACAAAAGGAGGCTCCAGAAGACATGCAATGCAAGGATAAATTTCTCCTCCAGGCTGCAGTTGTTAGCCCGGGAACGACAACGAAGGACATTACTCCCGAAATGGTTAATTACATAGTACTATAATAGTTCTATTGCATTTATTGTTGAATAAAATAATTGAGTCATTAAGTATCAAGTAAAAAATGTTAAGGTTTACACATGCTATTTGTTTTTTTTCAAGTAAAAAATGGTTAGGTTTACACTTGCTATATGGTTTTCAGTTCATCAAAGAATCGGGGAATCGTGTTGAAGAAAGCAAGTTAAGAGTTGTCTATGTTCCACCTCTACGGCCACCTTCTCCAGTGCGAGAAGGATCAGAGGAAGGTTCCTCACCTAGGGCTTCGGTATCAGACAATGGGACGGTAAATCAAAATTCTGAATATAACACTGTGAGTTTAGAAGTGTCACGATATTTTAATGCAAAAGTTGTGTTCTTTTTGAGCTCTAAGACAATTTGTAAGTCAAGCGTAAGATGAAAAGACTTATTTTCTTCAAATTTTTATTGCAGTCATGGAGACCGTATGTTGAGTCTAAGGAGAATACAACAGAGGTTATATCCTACCTTTTTGAACCTTTAACATTTTTGCTAGTTGATATATGCTTTTATATTTTAAATTGTAGTTTATGTTCTAGTGCATGGCTGTCTGATCTCTTCATTGTACTTTGGCATAAGTTGGCTCCATCCCTTGGTGGCCAATTCCCAATTATTTACCTTAGATTTCTTGCTTTTTTTTACTCTTTGATGGTTATTTGGAAATAATATTTGGACGATATGTATGTTCCTTGATACTAAAAGGAGACAAAGTACACATTTCTCCAGTCTGCTTTTTTGTTGGTCCAGTCGGTTTGGATGTTCATTCCTCCAGTAGTGGTTCTATTCCTAATTGAATTAGTTTATCAACCCTACTTCACATCTATTAGTATAAAAATCAATATTGTAAGAATTATTCTCATATGCATTCCTGTCATGGTTTGGCGGAAGTATCTTTTTGCATATGCAAGGAAGGATTTTAATTGAACAAGCTGAAAATTTGTTTGCGGTGGAATGTACTTTGAGATTTTAGGGTTTTGAAATGGGTTGACAAGGGTGGGTGTAATTATTAATGATACAGGGGAGGTATTTCTTGCAAGTTTGCCTGGAACAGGCTTAGCTTATCATTACGTTCCACCTCTATTTTTTGCAATAAATTCAGTTTTAACTTCTGTAGTAGTACAACATAAGGTATATGGTAGTTTAGTATTAAAATTCCTTTCACTAGCTGGTTTGGTTCTATATGATGCCTCACGTGCTAAAACTCATATCATTCTCTCTATATTCTTTTGAAAATCTCTGTCATAGTGAACTAAACAGGAGAGATTATTTTTCTAAATGATTATGATGGCGAAAATTCATATAGACATTTTTAGGTGGTCTGTATAAACTGTGTGATGCCTTTGAAATGCATCTAAAACGATGCTCGCATCAGTGAATTTGTGTTTGTTTCTGGTTTCAGTTAAATTCAATGGGTCTTTTTGTGTACTTTTCAGTTTGCAACCGTGGGTATAACAAGTCATTCTTCCATTGATCATTGTGTTATCCCGTATTTTTCCTGAGTGCTGGAAGAGCTCTACAAAAGATTGTTTTATATGTAGAATTAGAGGTTGGTACCACTGTTGAGCATCGGTTATTGTTTAAAATGCAGGTTAAGGCTCTCATTTCTAAGCTGACTGACGAGAAAAATTCTATTATTCAGCAAAATAACAAGCTTCAACAAGAACTGGTAAGCCTTTTTAGTGATTGCCTTCTATTGTCTCCACAGCGACTTTAGAAAAGGTAAAAATCCCTCTAGGGTCCAAGAGCTATTTGTAAATGTGTACTTGGGTTCCCCATTCAGTTTTTTGGCAAATGGGGCCCAACCCTCTAATTTCTGTAGCAAGTTAGTTCCTGGAGACGTTTCTGTTCAAGAGGGCTGTTAAAACTTCACAAGCTCGCAAATGAGGCACAGTTTCGGGAATATTTGTTAACTCAGAAAGCTGACCTTGAAAAACTAATTTCTGGACATGGTAATTTAGCTTTCAGTAGAGCAGTTGGCCTGCCTTGTGTAGTCATTTCAAATAAGATAGTCATATAGATGCAATGGTTGTAAACAACGATCACATTTGATCACACCTATTCTCCTTTGTCCTTCCTTCCCGTGGGGCAGGGTGGGTAGTGTTGAGGGTTGTTCTCTCATCACCAAGCTCCATCTGTCACACAAATATTACATTATACTGTTGAATACATTCCATATTGTAAGATGGTTTGGTACCATTAAAGTCTAACTTCTTCATATACTTCAATGGAAGCCCTAGTCTAGAGAATTCTGATGCGTGACACCACGACAGAACTTAATTATTCAGATATTCATGAGCTTATCTTATGCAGGAGCTCGTGAAGCGTGGAAGTAGCGGAAACCGAGGTGGTATTCCATTTTTATATGTAGTTATTGTTGGCTTGCTTGGCATCCTGTTGGGATATCTTTTGAAGAAAACATGATCGATGGATCTTGGTCTGCATTTCTGATATATTTCTTGATCCTCCAGCTGTTAAAAAAAAATATAGGACGTTGAGGATATATGTGTGACTGATTGGGAAGAGCTTGGTGTTCTATTTTAGCCTTTTCTTTTTTAACTTTTTAAGAACTGGGTTTTTGTAATGGGCCTTTTGAGGCTCAAGTCATTCATCGTGTGACTAATTGCTTTTAACACACTTCTTTCTGTAACTTGAAGATATATTTTTATCTCGTTGAAGTTTGTTATCTAAGGTTTTTCTGTATTAGTCCGAGAGCCATAGATTTCCTGGTGTATAGCTAACTTCAAGCTTTTTATTGCTCTAGTTGAGTGCATTGTCGGATGACATAAAAACCGGCAGGTTTCAAAATCCGGAAAACTGATGGGATTCTAGGATTCGATTCCTCCTCTGTTTCGAAGGTAATCTACCAGTCTGACGAATTTATTAGAATCTTATCCGTCTTCTCCTTTTGGAATGATCTTTTTAGCAAGCATCTGACTTGTTAATCTAACCTGCCTTATTATAGCCAGAAAATTTCCACAATTCATTGAAAAGCCTAGCTTATTGTCACCTTAGCCCCCTTTTTTTTCTCTCAAACTACACATTTTCCAATAAAATAGTATTACACTTAATCTTCAAAAAATTACTATTCTTCTCATTATAATGTGGAAGAATGGGAGCCAAACGGGTGCTTAATCAGGAAGCTTATGGTACTCAGCCGGCACCAGGCCAGCCCGTTTGACAACACTGACTAGGTATAAAGAATTACGAGTTCTTGGCATCCATTCTTGCTTCATGGGGTGGTCATCAACAATATAAATTATTTGATTTGCTTTAAGTTTCAAGAGAAAGATATTGACACGGGACAAATAAGTTCAAACTGACAGATTAATTCAGACCATTTGCATTTTATATAATTATATACAAGAACCAATTGTTAATGTGAACGATAGAGAATTCTTCATGGTCCTTGGCTTCAAGATTTTAGGTCAGAAGGCATGAGATAATGTCCTCATCTGTAGCCTTTTGATACATTATCCCCATCAAAATAATGCATTTCGCTGAACATTCTGCATTTTCCATCAGCTACTTTGTTAGACTCAATACACACATTTACCCCCCAAAACTAGAGATTTTAGGATTATACAAAGTAAATGAAAGAGGAATGAGAAGAGACATCGAGAGAGAGAACCAGAAGCTTCTCTTAGAAATCAGACAAAAAAACCAATTATGGCAACCACTCAAGCACTTAAATACACGCCTTCATCACCGTGAATTATCAGTTGGTGATCAACGATCTGAGCAGTACATGTGTCCTCTTTATTTGGGCTTGGGTTTGAGCCTATTTCGTTTTGTGTTATCGTGCAATGGCAGATACTGGCAAGTGGGCTTAACCCAATTTCATCATAGCCATTTAAATGGCATCACAGCCCAATACCTAGATTTTGTGAAATCCCCTTCATAGATAGTGCGCACAATGCAAAAAATTCATATTAAAAAGGGAAAATTACAAAAATTAGGTGTAAAGTTTACACCAATTCAAAAATAAGGGTGAAAGTTTAATTGTTCAAAAATCAGGTATTTTATTTTATATATTAAAACCTCAAATCTATCAAAACCTTAATTTGTCTCAACTCTCTTTCTCTCTCTCTCCCCCCACCATTTCTCTTCCCCCTCTCCCCCGTCTGCCGCCGCCGCCGCCACCGTCGCGCCTCCACCTCCCTCCCCCTCCCCCTTCCACTTCCCCTTCCCCTCCCTAGCAGCGCCTCGACGCTGCTGCTGACTGCTGTGAATCGCAGCAGCGATTCACATATCACTGTTGCGACCAAGGCCTTTGGCGGTGTGGCCGTGCGGCTGTGGTGTGGTGTGGTGTGGTGTGTTGCGTTAGTTGGCTGTGGTGTGGTGTGTTGGTCGGATGTATGGTGTGTTGGTGTGTGTGGTGTGTTGGTGGCTGTGGTGTGTTGGTGGATCTAGTGTTGATTGGTGGATGGTTTGTGGGTGTTGGGTACTTTTTTCAGAGCGATGTCGTGGTGAGTGTGCGTGCTGTGGGGTGCGGTGGTGGTGGCACTGTCAGTGTGCGGCGGTATTTACTTGATGTGGTGTGTGGTGTGTGGTGGGTTGATAATGGTGGTGACAGTCGACGGTGGTGTAGGTGGAGGATATGGTGATTTGGTTTTCTGTGACTAAAAATATAATCCGTGACTTTCAAATTCTATAATATGTGACCAATCATTTTGTTATCTGTGACCTAAAAATTATATAATATGTGACCGTGAAAAAATCTGTGACCTATTTATTTGAAAATCTGTAACTGTGTGACCTATAAATTTTGATATGTGACCAACTAATTTTGAAATATGTGACATGTGACCAATAAATTTTGATATGTGACCAACTAATTTTAAAATATGTGACATGTGACCAATAAATTTTTTGAACTGTGACCGCCGAAATAATTGTCGGAATCGGAGCAGTCGTCGGAACGGTCGCGCGGAACGATCGTCGAAAAAGAGTGGTGGTCGGAACGATGGCTGGAATAGTCCCCGAAACGGTAGGGGGTGGTGGAGGTGGGGTGAGTTAATTATATTATTTAATAATTAATTAATAAAAATATTTTTAATTAATAAATAAATACCCGAATTTTACATTTTGAAACTTGACACCTGAAAAATGAATTTTGTCAAAGTTAACACCTGATTTTTGAATTCTTCCCTATTAAAAACCGAAGGCCAATAGCTTTCCGCTTCATTCAGTAAATAATGTCAATAATTTATCTTCAAAAACCAGATCATTCACTCGCCTTTGAAGCAAACTAGTATCTAAGCTTGCAACTAGTTAGACAAACATAATACCGATTTCTAAGAGTATTGAGATAAAAGAGAGAAGGAGATTACTTTTCCCTTTTGAGACTCAAAAGAACTTCTCATCATCACTCTCACCCTCTTCAGTTAAAGAACACAATTCTTATATTCTTCATCTTCATCAACCCTTTTTCTGAATCTTCTTTTTCTGTGCTTTCTGGACAGAAACCATAAAAGAATCGGCCATTTTGTGCAAACCTAAAGCCTCCATTCTCTTCTTGTTCTCATTGATCCTCTTTCAATCTCTGCAACTAATACTCGATCGGATGGTTTTTCCTCGTTTCTTGGGGTTTCGTTTTCAGATTCTTCATCTGACGAGTCATTTTCTTGTGTTTGTATGTCTGATAATTCAGATTTGAGCATTCTTCTTGACCGAGTTTCTGGTTTCTTCATCAAACTGCGGATTTGGAGAAGGGGTTATAGGGGAGATTGGTGGTTACTGAAACGCGGGAAATTGTAAGGCATTAGGGGCAATACAGCTCTCTGTATTTTGTATTCTTTTTTTTACATGACCTTAGAAAATCAAATAAATCATGAAGGGTGTGTTTGATTGGAAAATTTCTATGAAAAATGACCTTATTCTGCCCAAATTTCAATTTTTAGAGGATTTGATTACCATTTTTTTCATGTAAAATATTTTTCAACCTTTAAAAATATGTCCAGTTTTCCTTTTTTATCAAGAAAAGATTAAACGTGTCCTATTTTCAACAAACTTTCAATTCATTGATTTAACATAATATTAGAGCTAACAAAAAGATTAAGATTAAATCTTTGACTAAAGCCAGTGTAAATTCAACATAAAAGTGAAGAACACGCTGATAATTATAAATTTATTTTCGAGTAAATTTAAAATTATATTTTTCTTACTTAAAAAATTGACAGTAAAGTAAAGATTACTTTTCAAATGAGTAATTTACTTATTTTTAACTTTGATACAAGAATTTGTTTTATAAACGATTTCGTTGTATGTGAACTTTTAACCTTAGTCCTTAGCTATACATGCACACGCCACTCTGAAGTAGTATGGCGATTTATGATCAATTAATTTGGTAGAAGCATAAATAAAAATTAAGATTCGGACGTGATAAAATTATTAAAGGTAGGGCTAGGCAAAAACCAATTCGAATTAGTCAAATCGATCAACCCAACCTTGATTTTTTAGTTCAATTGGGTTGGATTCGGGTTAGGAAATCAAATTTTAGATCGGTTTGGGCTGGATTCCGAGTTATCTATTAAAACACTATTAAATCTAACCTAATAAACTAAAAAATATTAAAAAGAAAATTAGTATTTAAAACCAAAAATAAAAAAACATAATGATCAAAATTCCCCTCTACATCATGTCTCTTTTGCCTTTTGTCTCTTCTACCTCTCATTGTTGCTCGTGCCTCGACTTCTAGACTCTATTTTTTGACATGATTTTTGACTAAATACTTGAATTGAAGGAGAAGATTTACATTTTTAGTATTTAGGTTAAATTCATTTTATTCAATAAGTATAATATGCATGCATTCAACATGTATTTAGATTGATTTAATTTGATCGTGGTATAATCTATTTAACATGTTATACAATATTGTTAATTTATATTGTTCTATTGGAATGAAACTTAACCCCACGGACCATTGATCCAACTTCAATCGAATTAAGGCCTTTCAAATCTTCCTTTTTAATGTAATTGAAATTTATCCAAATTGAAATGATATCAAACTTTAAAAAATTTGTTCAAATTCAACGAAGGGCTCTAACAAAAGAATAATTGGGTCTAACTTGAATTGGGCTCAAGTTCAAACCAATCAATTCAACCCAAACCAACCTGAACTTGGTAGGTTTGAATTGGGTTGAGTTTCAATTATGAATGAGTTGATTTTGGTTTGATTTATCGTCAAACCGAACATGTTGGGTTGGACACTTGGACTCAAACCCAATCCATGCCCATCCCTAATTAGAGGCGGACAAAATTAGTACGACATATATATCTTGATTATGTATGATCTACTCACGATTTTGATTTAATTTACTCTTGAAATTTGATTCATTAATAATAATGAAAAAAAAAACATTATTTGTTTGAATATTTGTGGTTTTGTTGTATTTCTATTATCTTGTCCTTGTGCACGGGAAAGTGACAATATGTCCCTATTTGATTTAAATAAAAATCAATTTTTTATTAGATTTTGATAAGATTTGGTAGAATGCATGGTTAAAAAGTTATAGATCGCATGAAATATGTAGTTAAAATTAATTGTAAATTTTGATTTAAATTTTAATTCACTTATCTAGTTGAACCAAGCAGACATGCTTGATGGACTGCACCGGTTCGACATTAGATGAGCCAGGTAGTTTCTTAATTTTACATGTTTTTATAAAAATGGTTATTTTTCTTTTTTAGCAATTATAAGTCACTTCTCGATTTTCTAATTGTGCTTGTTTATTGGTCATTCAGATGTTGAAGATGAAGGGTTGACATGTGGTTTGAATAGTTTGATTCTTGGCCCGAGTCACATTATTTTTTTTCATTCTTATTTTTCTACTCATTTTCAGCCACATATTTTTCATCATATCAATAATGTTTCATTCTTTTTCAACCACATATTCCACATCACATCAACAGTAAAAATGCATTCTTAATCCCATAATGTGCACCAAACAAGGGCTTAGATTCCAATGTTTCATCGTATAATCAGTGAAATCACGTATATGATATTTTTTTATTTCGCCATTCCCTTAGTGGTGGAAGTTTTTATCATGTCTACTCGATGGACATGAGATCAGGATTGGTACGGTGTAAGTATATAAAATATTCACGAGTTCCCTTCTCATCCCCAACCATCCTTTCTTCAAGTTGTTGGCATTAACTTGGTTCGACATTCTTTCTTCAACTAAACATAAAATTCAGTAATTAATTTAATAAGTGCAAATTCCCTAATTATAATTAACTAATTAAACTAATAATTTATGCAGCCTAAAAATTTGGGTGGCGTGGGGACAAGGGTGAACGAGGCTACCAAGAATGCTCAACTTTAACAAGACACATGAGTTTGGTCGATTGTCGAAGTCTTCACGAATCCCACTTGTCACCTCGGTACCCATGGTTTGGATTACATATTTGTTCCATTGTGTTTTGAAAATTAGCTCGTCCTGGCTTATTTGATCGAAAATTCGGGAGTTGATTTAAATTTGGTCTTATTATAATTTAAAAACTTAAATCTTAAAAATTTAAATAATATTTAACAAAAAAAGGATTATATTTGGGCGAGTTAATTGTCTCGATAATTACTAAATTTAGGTTGGCGTATTCGATTGTTTACTGAACTTTAAGATGTCGAGTTTTGGCTACTAAAGTTTTCAAAGCTTCGGACACTACTCATTGAAATTACTTTCATTTCACATCTCTAATGAAATAGTTGACCCAACAGATGAATTTCGCAGATGGCACCCCATCACCATTAGATGCACAATCACTGAAGAGGGACAGTCCACGTAAGCAGGACGCCTTTGATCGCTCACTATAATATATATATATATATATATATATATATATATATATATATATATATATATATATATATATATATATCAGGGTAATTGGCGCAAAACGTCCCTACCTATGACGGGTTTTGTGGAAAACGTCCATACGTTTGATTTTTTGGTGCAGAACGTCCTTACCTTTGCATTTTCTTGCGCAAAACATCATTTTCACCAATTTTTAACCTAAAAGGACTATTATACCCTCCTATATAAATAAATAAAAAAGAAAAGAAAAGAAAAATAAGGAATAAATTGCAATATTACTCATAATCTTTTTTAAAAATGCAAATGAATCCAAAATTTATAAAAATATTAAAAAAAGAAAAAAAATCTATCTCCTCCACATCCTCCACCACCACCAACGTCCATGCCACCTGAAAATTCCCCTCCACCTCCAGCTGCTAAACCACCCCAAAATTGACATCCACCTTCGGCATCAAGCCTCCAGAAAGTTCACCCCTTCCAATTCTAACTCATTATCTCCACCATCTTTGAATTCTCAATAACAGAAAATCAATTTAATTTCAATCATAGAAAGTCAATTTAATCTCAATCACAGAAAATGCGATTGGGGTTTGTAAATGGAAGGCACCAAGGATCGTTAGGTCGGTCTTGATTGAAACCTTCATTCTCGTAGCTCCAGCCTTCAGCTGCCATTTCAATTCATCTTTCTCCACCTCCTCCGACTCATGTCTCGCAAGCCGCAGCTGCTTTGCCACCTCCGTCCCTGAGTCCATGAAGTTCCGCATGATAGCAGCTGTTCGATTCGAGCCCTAGACCAGTTGACCAGTTGCTTTACCTCCATGACTGCCGACGATTCTCAACCCCAAAGAAGAAAAAATAGAGGCATGCCGATTCCTTTACTCCCGAGCTCAAACTAGACAGTTGGGCAGACGTTAAAGGCCCTGATTTTTTTTTTTGGAAACCCGTCCCTGTTCTGCAGCTAATCAGGAGAAGAGAGTTGGAGGAGAGGAAAGTTTTTTTTTCTTTTTTTAATATTTTTATAAATTTTGGACTCATTTGCATTTTTAAAAAAGATTAGGAGTAAGATTGCAATTTATTCCTTATTTTTCTTTTCTTTTCTTTTTTATTTATTTATATAGGAGGGTATAATAGTCATTTTATGTTATAAATTGGTGAAAAGGATGTTTTGCGCAAGAAAATGCAAAGGTAAGGACGTTCTGCACCAAAAAATCAAACGTATGGATGTTTTCCACAAAATCCGTCATAGGTAGGGACGTTTTGCGCCAATTACCCTATATACCACGTTTCCATATCATTCTGGCTTCACTTTGAGAAACTCTGTGGCCAACACTATGGTTGGACAAAAGTCCCGAATCGAACCGGACTGAACCCGAACAGAATAGAATCGAACCGAACTGAGTGATTTTTTATAAGTTAAATACTCGAACGAGTATCTGAATAGAGAACTAATGAGTTCGAGTCGATTCTCAATTCAAGAACTGAAGAACTGAATCTAAATAATTTTTTATATTGAATTAATTAAATTATTCTAATTTTTCTAAACAAATTAGCAAATTAATTAAACAAACCAGCCAAGTCCAGTCAAATTAATTTTTTGTTAGCCTAACATTTGGGCTTTATCTTTCCTCGTTCTATTCCAATTTCATTTGGTAAGCAGTACGCCCACTCTCGTATAAACTCAAATCATTTAATAATTTTAAAACATACATCCCCATTCCCAAATCGATTTTGAATCTCCTTCATTTCACCGGTGGTGGTAACTACTGATTAGATCTCTGAGTATAGTATACGCATTAAGAATTTGGGTTACGTTAATTTGTAAAAGTTACGAATGAACATGTTATTAGTTGTATTTATGTGGTATTACTGTAAATATTAAAAAATTAATCATGGTATGGAACCGAATCGAACCGAATTCAAACGGTTCCATAATTATATTTGGACCCGACGATTCCATTTATTAAATATTAGAAAATTTTGGATCGGTTCGGTTCTTAAGAGAACCGAACCGAATCGAACCAACCCTTGTCCAGCTCTGGCCAAAACTCTACTAGTTGATGGGACGCCAACTATGATATCCGTTTGCCAATTCAACTATGTCATTAGAGAAGCGAAACGAAACCGATTCTAGTGGTAAAAATCCGACATCTTAAAGTGTATTGAGCAATTGAAGACATCAATCTAAATTTAGGTTCCGTTTGATTGCAAATATGGAATTTGAGTGGAAAAAAAATGAAGTGCTGAGAATTGAACTGCCTAGAATTGTTTTATTGTGAATTGTAATTAATTGTGTTGATTGGTATAATTTTTCTCATGAAAAATGTTGAAAGTTTGGTGTCCGTTTGTTTTTATTTTTCATGAAAATTGTCCATTAAAGTAATTTTTTTTTACTACTGGATCCAGCATTTGTTCCAATTGTAAAAAAAATGATTAAAAAAATATCATATCAAATAACATTTGTTTGTCTTTGTTTTGCATGAAAATTGTCAATAAAAGTGATAATTCGTTTTTACCATTGTGTCTGAAATTTTTTTCAATTGCAAAAAAAAAAAACAAAAAAAAAAAAAATTATTTTTCCTGCAAAAGCTGAAAAGTAGGCGCGTGGGTGGAGTAGGTTGAAAAAAAAATTTCAGGGAAATTTTTTGCTGTCAAACTATGCAAAACTTGAAAAATTGAAAATGTTGCCCAGCAAACATGGCCTTAGTGATTATTGGAGCAATTAACAGCCAATATAACCACAAAATGAATACGACAAGTTTTGGTGGCCAAGGTGGGGTGAAAGTCCACGTGGCATTTGTGACCGTTAATGGTGGTTATGGCAGCCTCCATGTCCCTTGCATGAGTTACAAGGAACAATAGGACATGCAAACATGTCTTCTCTCTCTCATTCCCTCTTTCAAAATGTGTACATGTGGTTTCATTCTACAAAATTATATAAGAAAATGGAAAATATTCAAATATTGGCTTGTTATTTAGATGGATAGAGATGGGATCGAATAGCCTTACTCTATATTTCAACTATAATAGTCGATCAAAAGATATTTCGATCAATAATTATAATACGAGTATGTTCAGTACTAAAAACAAAATATACCCAACAATATTTGTAATTAGTCTGATAGATAATTATATAGTCAACCGATACCAACTTTCACGGACCATCCGTGCAGCCTTCGAAGTCCTGCGTCCGAGGCAGCCTTCTTCCCTTGCTTAGGCCAACAAGCCTGAAACAATCTTATGGGTAGGATGGTGCAGTGGTGCACAATACTTGCATATAATTACATCATTAATGCACTCTTCGATAATGTAGGTCATATGCCTAATTGTCGACGACCTAATTACCGTACCGTATGAGAAGAGGAGAAAGCTCGATAAATGACATTCAAGATACTTAAAGAAGACGCTCAAATTAAAGCTTAGCCTTTGTTTGGATAAATTTTAAATCATTTATCATTTATAAGTATTATATAGGGAACATACAAACATTTTATCATCGTAAAAAGGTTAGTGACTTTTGGTCACTATATTTAGAATAGTGAAGGAAAGATTTTCAATGTAGCATTGGGGTGGGGGTCTAGAACTATAAAATCTAGGGGACACAAAACTTTACATACAAAGACAACTAATGGGGTTCCTCGGTGAAAACAAATGTAGGACATGAGGCTCTTCCTTTATGGTTCTTCTTTTTCTTTTAGCTTTTATATATATGTACATAATATTTCAATGAGTGTCTAGTCTAATTCTAACCATTTCTTTAAAGTGAGATGATTGGCATATAAACATATAGATAAGAAGTTGCTATAGTATTTCATTTACAAGTTCTTAGAGTTGGACCACACATACTTGTTTAATTTTCTAAATTTGTGTTAATCATGTCGTTTAAAAGAAGTTATTAGAGTTGGATCCACGTGTTTGTGTGTTAATCATGTAATTAAAATGTTAAAGTTGGACCACACATATTAATCTTCTATGCTCTTATATATATATATATGTGTGTGTATGCGCGCGCGCGCCATTTACAAGAAATTGTTAGTTGGATCGCACATATTTATTTAGATCTTGTTTTCAACACATCGCATAACGTGCATACCTACTTAATTTCTCGATAAAAAGGCCAACATATACACAACTTTTTAGAAACGGGTTGTTATGAAACTTAAAACTAATCTTAAGTTTGAGTTAGAAAACATTTTTACAAGCTCATTCATTTTAAAGTTGTTGTTAGAGTTGGACTACACAATCTCATTTAAATCTTGCTTTCAACATGATCCAAATGCTAAAACATGCACAAATTTTATTTTTTATAAATAAGTAAAGTCGTACTGGACACTAATGAGTTAGGTAAATCATCTCATGTAACAAAAGTTGTTAGAGGTGGATTACCCATGCTCATTTAAAACTTGTTTTCAACACGTCAAATTGTGTATAAACCTAATTCATCACTCAATCAAAACTCTGAGACGTGCACAACTTTTTTTATAAATAGGGGACAACAAGATTTGAAACTTATCAATATTTGAGTTTGATATCGTGTTAAACTTTTTCATTTACAAAAAAATTGATAGAGTCGGACTACACATACTCAAATCTTGTTTTCAACACGTCTCGTCATGTGCTAACTTATTTCATTTTTGATAACGTACACGGTTTTTTTATTAATAGGTGACAATGAGACTTGAAACTAACCTTAAGTTTGAATCAAATACCATGTTAATAATCTTATTTGAATCAAATACCTTGTTAATCATCTTATCTTTTGAGTCACATATCGTGTTTATCGTCTTATCTAGAGGATTGTCTTCAACCATATAAAGTTTTAGAATAATAATATCTAGCACCACTTGTACTATATAAGGGAGGATCCAGGATTGCCAATTTTTTTATTTTTATTAGCACGGGCTAATAGGTAAAAATAAAAATTTACACAATTTTTTTTTTTTTACAAGTGACCTGGGTTAGCATGGGCATGCAAGCCCCTTCCTAAATCCGTCAATTGTGCTATATGATAGATTCAATGAAACGTGAAATTAAATGACTAATTTAATTGTATTTCTCATTAAATGTTAATTTACCCCCCTTTTGACATCCATTAATTTTCATCTCTTTTTCATTCTTCATTTCAACTACACATTCTCCAAATAAAATAATATTACACACAAATCAAAAACTTTTCATCACTTTTTCACCACACATTCTCACATCAATCACTATTCCAAAATTTTTATTCTCCTCAAAATGGATTTCAAATAGGGGCTTAGTGTCACCTACACTGGTGTTTTAAAATCATACTCAAAAGTTATTATTATTTTTTTTTTTTGAAAAAATAAAGGATAAGGAAAATCTCTCTTTTGGCGCAGTACTCTTTGATAATAGCAAAAGGGGTGTCGTCTGCAATTCTTTTTCCACCATGGGAGTTTTGTGTCTAGGGTCCCAATTGAAAGAGACACAAAAGAGGCCACCCATATCTATATTTTCCATCTTACTTCTCATCACCCATACATTAGCATGTTCTGCAAAGCAAACCCTTAACCCCTCCAAATTTCACATTTAATGCTCACCCCTTTGTTTTTCTGGTACAAATATATACCACACCAGCATCATATATTATCAGTATAAATATACCAATATCTTCCATTGTAAATTCAAACAAATTTCCCATCTTTGTGTTGCTTTTTATTAGATATTTCTTGCTTCAAATGTCAACTATATCCTCTCTTGTTCTTGTTCTTTTTATTTTGTTCTTTCCTTTCCATGGATGTAGAGCTCGAAGCTTTGGGGTGTTCAACAATGAGCCTGTAGAAGTATTCCAATCATCTATCAAGGTTTGTTCAATTAATGTGCCATTCTTAACATGTCATTGGTGATACCGTACATAGAAACCCATCCTAATTTCTAGTTTTGTGCAGAACAATAAGACGTCGGGTCTTGTTAGGGTTTCTACACAACCAGACAGTAAAGCTTCAGAAGCTACAAAACCCGAAAGCAAGAACCATGACGAGAAGATAGACGACGATAAAATGAGCCCTGCAACGTCAGTTGTAGCTCCTAACAGAAAGAGTCTACAGAAAGTAGAAGTATTGGATACTGTTGAAACCGACCCTGCGGTTTCTGTTTCGTGGAGGGTGCCTCATAAGAAACGGGGAGAGGAAGAACCAGGGTTTAACTTGGATTATTTACCACCAAAAACACATCCTCCACATAACAATTGAGCTCTTTCACTTCTTCAGGTTCTCTCTGAATATTTGAGGATTTCTGCTTGCATCTTAAAATTCAGAAACGATCGCCTGAGGAAAGATTACAATCAAGAAAGTGTTTGGAACCCTAGAATCTGTTCATGTCTTGATTGAGTTCCTCTAAGAATTTTACATAGTAGAACAGTATATATACTAAATATAGCATAAGTTTCTTACATATGATGCCCTTGTTATGCCTTATTAATGTAAACTGGATTATACTTTGAAAAAAATACTCGAACAAAATCTTCCATCTGTAGTTCTGCTCATTTATTTTTTTGTTGCATTAACAAGCAATTATATTAATGTCCGAGAATCAAGAAGTTGTTGGAGCTAACCCTTAAATCTTATTTAGGGTTTTAACATGTTCGTGATGGCCCTAGTCCTCTCTTTGGCGGCCTACATTTTTAAATGGAGGGATTCAATTAATTCCCCTTTTATCCATACGTATGAAACTCTGATTTTAGTAAACTTCAATAATAGTTGATTAAACGTATGATTGAAAGAATTTAATAAAAGTTGTATATCACGTGAAAATTAGTTTTAAAAAATAGGAATTAATATATTTGTACATTATTTTTGTATATTAAACACTTGTTTGATCCTCATTTTTTAAAAACTTATTTTCAATCATACATTCATATGATAAAATATTGCATATAAACTTAAATTTTTTTCATACTTTTTAATTACACGTCCTCCAAAAAACAATTATACTACACAAACAGACTTAATGATATGTTAAAAAAAGGGAGGACACGTATCGACATATGATTGAATTGTTTTAAAAAAAAAGTCAAACGGGTGCTGCCAAGTCTGTCCATTTTCAATAAAGCTATTTGTACAAAGTTGAGTTATAGAAGTCGGATTACAAAGTGTGTTGGCAAAATCCACACCGTAGATTTCAAATGATTTAAAAATCTGTTTTTAAAATGATTGGTGTAGATGTTATTTCGTCGACCAACTTTGTACATGTAGCATAACTCGTTCATTTTTGCCCTGTCATTGAGCCTATTCAAGCATCATTATTTTTTCAAAAAATCACTATTCCAGAATCTATTAACCCCCAAAAACGAGGCTCAAACAAGGACTAAATTTGACACACACCTATGTAAGAAATTTGGCTAGAGATTTTAATAAGTGTTGTTAAAATCAATGATCAATATGTGTGTCACATCAGACAATGTCAATCAAACTATCAATCTTTAATGTATATGTAGCAAAATTGAAAAAATAGAGGCCACAAAGGAACTTAGTTAATTACAACTTCTCACTACATGCACGCTAATACATGTGCTCAACAACATTCTTGTTGGTTATTGTAAGACGCACTTATGGCCCGGTTTAGGATCCCTTTTTTGGGCAAACGTATTTTCTAATAGTAATATTTTTTTTTTTTTTTTGTGTGTGGGGTTAAAAAATTCAAATTTTTTTTAGGTTTACGTATAAAATTATATTATGAAAAATGTGTAGTTGAAAGTAAATTTTGAAAAAAATGGGACTCAAACAGGAGCTATATATTTTTGAGTTCAATATAGTCCCCTCTCAAGCAAAGCAGAGATGGACTTACGACCGACTAGATTTATTTTTTCTACATATTAGTCCGATTGTAATTTGGTCATGAATCCATCTCAGCTCTCAAGAACGAGGTTGGGGAATGAAAGTGGTCAGAAAAGAAGACATTTTTTTTTTCATTTTTTTCTAAACATTTATTTTTTCCATTATTTTTAATCATTTCTTGATCTATTTGTTCATTTTGAAAATATTTGGGACTTCTACTGTAATTCTTCCTTTATTTTGTCGTTTAACTGGTTTCTCTCTTTTTTCTTAAATATGAAGTAAATTATTGCACTTTTCATCTTTATTATCAACATTTTTTACTCTCAACCTAAGCACTTCTTTCTATTATTTTTGTCGTTAAATAAACAAAAATGACTAATTTATCCATAAATTTGAATCATTTTTGTGCATAATTTACTTGGACAGTTTGACAGTTTTTTGTTGGACAATGACAAAAAAAAGAAAAAAAAAAAGATAGACCTTTAATTCTAACAACACTGCTTAATTCCCTACAAGTTGAGAAACTATTGTCTGTCTTGTAATTGTTTTTTAAAAGGGAAAAAGAAAAAAAGTTTGAAAAAGATGTGTTGTTTTTATCTACCGATGCAGCTATTTGTAGCATGACCCGCCAAATGGCCAAGCTTGGTTCGACCCACCTTTATGCCTCTTCGATGGTAGGTTAGTTTAGCGGTAAAAAAAAACAAATATACTACTTGTACCAAATTTGTTGACAAGAATTTTGACATAATGTCATATGGCGGCCCCCTATTGGGGAGTTTCCTGGGGCCCCCGTCGCAGGCGGCTCCCAATAGGGAGCTGCCATGTAGCATTATGTCAACAAAGTTGTTAACAAACTATTGTCTGTCTTGTAATTGTTTTTTAAAAGGGAAAAAGAAACAAAGTTTGAAAAAGATGTGTTGTTTTTATCTACAGATGCAGCTATTTGTAACATGACCCGCCAAATGGCCAAGCTTGGTTCGACCCACATTTATGCCCCTTTGATGGTAGGTTAGTTTAGCGGTAAAAAAAACAAATATACTACTTGTACCAAATTTGTTAGAGAAGAATTTTGACAAAATGCCACATGGCGGCCCCCTATTGGAAAGACGCCTGAGGCCCCCGCCGCAGGCGCCTCCCAATAGGGAGCTGTCATGACGTCATGTAATATTATGTCGACAAAGTTGTCAACAAATTTAGTACAAGTAGATTAATTCAAAAAAAAAATGATAAAAATATAAGTTAAAATCTATAATTAATTTTAATCAATTTACAACTTTTTATCAATTATTTAATAATATTTCATCAACTATTATCAAAATGAAAATATGATTTTTAGCTTCCCACCAAAATACTTGGTATCTTGATTTTCGAATTGGTTATCCCGCCAAGAATAAAACGCGTGCCGTGATTTCTCTCCAAAATTAACCAGCAGAGCAGGCTGTATTCTTCGGAGAGAGCGAGATGGACGTGAAACAAGCAGGGTCATCTCTAGATTCTCTGATTTCCTCATTCAACACTCGAATAGCGGAGCTCCAGCAATTTGTAATTGCTCGCAACAGTTAAGAAATTAATTAGTATTATTATTTAGATCGTATGTTTAAGTTTATTTATCATAATTGTTATTTTCAATTAAACAGTGTACCCAGCAAGCAGCATCAGTGATTTATCGGAAATCGATTCGGCAGTGACGGGAATGGAGCTCCAGGTCCAAAAAATCCGAGATAGATTGCGAGAAGAAACTCAAGCAATTCCAAAAGCTAAAGTATGTCAATTATGTTTTTCTTTTCAAAAATAAAAAAATTGCGTCGATATATTTATTTGATGTGGGTGGTTACTTAATTTGAATTTTGTAGTCGATGTTGGAATTTGGGCGAAACGTTTGAAATAATTTATAGTTCTGCAGAAATTCTCTCTCTATAGTACCTATTCTGGTATAGAATTAGGGTCGGAAATTCATCGTTTCAGGCGAAAACTTTAATTTTGACTTAATTAATAATTGGGGAAACGTAAAGATGTTTATATACTTAATTTGTTTAGGAATGAGGTTGCTTTGGGATTCTATATATGCTTTAAATATTAGAGAAAGGGTACGTAGGACTGATAGAGATGTTTTTTTTTCGAACAACAGAAGTTAATAGAGGTAGCATTGCGGCAACAAACGAAATTGAAGAGTATGTCCGCCTGTGTACCATCCTGTTTGCCTGAAATAGCAACCGCCGTGATTCAGGATACAAGTAAACGGTAAATTACTTTGTTATTATCTGTAGGAGTGTTTGTGCAATTACGTGCTGTTAATCTAATTTTACTTTTTTTTCTTTTTTTCCTTTGTTTGCATGAATTGGTAAGTAATCTTTCATTTTTTCCCCTTCTATTATAATGTTCTTCAGTGTGCAACCAGAAACGCCTAAGCGGGATGTTGTTACTGAATCTTTGAAACTTGAGGAGCCTGCACCCCGGGTAAAGATATTATCTATCTTATCTTCCTGTGTTGCGCTTTGACATTTTTTTATGCGCCTCCTTTGCCTTTTGCCTATGGAAAAAGGATCAAAGAATTTATGTTTATATCATTCAAGATTTCACCAAGGACTAGTGATGCTGAAGATCTTATGAATTTCCAAGCACTTTTAGTGGAAAAGAAAGTTGATGAGTCTATCCATTAAACTCAATCTTCTTGATGCGCTTTGGGTAAAGAAATATCTAGGTGACTCAGCATCTCTACTGTCACTAACCACATTTGTTGGTCCCAGTAAAGACGACAAGTTTTAACCAAAAATGTTTGCAAGAATATGAATCACAGAAAATAAAAACACCAAGAACACAAGGATTTTTCGCCACTTGAGCCAATAGGCATAATCACCACGTTGAGCATCTAGAAAGTAGATTATGCTCCAGATTCACTAGAATCAACCAAGAACATGTACAAACTGTGTTTTTTTCTTGCCTCTATATTACGACAAAGTATACTCCTTACAATCTCTCAATTTGTAGACTAAATACAATCAAGAACCCTTCACACATAAGTGCAGAGATTGAATCACGAAGAAGTACAGAAAATAGAGAACAAACCCTAGAAAATACGTGGAACACTCTCTAAGCCAACCCTCGAATGAACGCGTTTTGGGAGTTAAAAGATCACCCAAGAATTACTCCAATCCAGCAGTTGAGGAAGGGCCACATCTCAATCATTTGAGAGTGGCAAAGTCGCATTTATAAGATGCGATTTATCACAACCCGAAAGTCCAGTTCCAGCAGCCCAATACCAATAATAGCGAGGCACCCCAACATCAACAACATTTTTTTCTCAAGATAACAGAAGAATTCCTGTATAAAGGCCCAATGAGATGTCAATGATCTTATCAGGCAAAGTAGATGCAGCATTGCCAGTCTTGATGAGACTATATGCTGGATCCCTCATATTTACTAGTTCCCTTCAGTGCTAATCCTCTATCGCTAATTGTAGAAGTGTTCATCCATTTCATCAAAGGTTCATTTTTGTTTACCAAATATCCAAGCGTATCTAAGCACAACATCGTCCCAACAGTTCAGGTTGTAAATGCCCAATTCACCTTGTCCAAGACATTGACGACTGTTGACTCTTGTCTAGAGAAGAAAAATGCAAAATTTGTTGTTTAATGTCCCTGTATAATTTTTTTGAAGGATGATGAAGATAGGCTAATATACTTGAATTCTAAAAACTGAAGCCTTCCTATATAAGACAGATTTTGGTTGCCCAGCTCTTAGTCGTTTTACACAAGGTACTAGGAGGAATAAGTGTCCAGTTACTCAAATGAAGTGAACATGCAAATACATTACAGAAACCTGCCTAAACTAAATCCCACCACTGAACATAGAAATTCAGGTTCGTGCAACACATGCCATACAATTTAATAGATTGGTAGGGCTTCACTGTGGCCATAAGAAACTATCATAGCAAAAGAAGCATACAAGTCTGCAATGCCTCACATCTGCCCATACTCTAGCATCAAGTATGAGCAGGCAAAGACCTCCATCATTAAGATTGTCTCTTTTCCCCTGGAATGAGATGAAGGGCTGAAACAAGTTTGCAGTAAATAATAAAATTTTAAGTTCTAAGACATTTTGAATTGCTCTTTCTGACACGAAACTATTATTGTTTAAAATGTGCTCTTTCAATTCAGGAGAAGAAGGGTCGTGCTTCCCCTCCAATGTGGTACATCACTAGCAACGAACTGAATGCTTTGCCATCGTAAGTGGATTGCATTTTGTATGTGCTAAAGTCCATATCCTTCTACACTAAACAAAGCACCACAATGCATCAACTTCATCGGTAACTTTTAGCAAACTGTAGGTATATGAAACAAAGGCTTACACTGGATAAGGTCAATGCAGCAATTAATGACATGGCAACATATGCTGAAGCAAATGCTCAGATTATTGTGGCTCCGAGAAAGAAGGTTCCTCATTCTTTGCCATTCTCTTTTCCCTTGAAAATTGATAGAACTCATTTATCCTAATTTTTTCTTCTTTCTGTGTGTTTTTTTGTTGAAGCTGGCAGAGAATATGCTGGACAAAGCCCTGGTAAGTTAATTTATCTTAGCATATGTTTGCCAAGTGCTTATAAACAGATATAAATTGAGTGTTGGATAAGTGGGCAGTACTTGTAGGTCCCACGAAATATGTGGATAAAAGAGGTTTGACTTTTATCAGCCAAACATGCCCTTAGAGAAGCTGGAGTTATATTGTTTTTTTCATTTAAAATACTCAATGATTTAGAACTCGAGGTTTTGTCCAAGGTATCTTCACTGCTGTTGGTCTCAACTCATTTCCCTGAGCAGTTAATAATGTGTGATTGTTCAAAGAAAATAAATTCTTGAGAGCTTATTTCTCGAAACTCAAAAGGATCCATTTACATTGGTAGCAGGTGAAAGATGCTATTCTGGTAAAAATTAAAATGCATTATTGCAAATGGAGCTATGACTAGTGACTAGTCTCATTTAAGGACCTTCCCCAAAACTTAGTATGATCCTTGTGTTGCTTCATTTTCAATGGGATGAATATAATTCATGCACACTAGAAGCTGAAGATGCTGTCACATGTGCAGGAATTACGGGAGATCTCCATGAATGATGCAGTGAAGGGCAAGCATTTCTTTCTGGAAACTGATATTAAAGGGCCTGCATTGAAACTAGACAATACAGGGAAAGCAACATTAACGGTAAGTGGATCTTATTTGTTTGATCATAAAAATCGTTATGTGGAGAAAGTCAAAAGAAAACATTCTTCAGATTCAGCAAAACTGCTAGTCCTTCAATTCTTTCTTTTTGTTGGACTTGAGTGTAGAACTCAACATTGGGCATAATTGGGGAGTAGTAATGGGAGAAAAAGGAGCTAAAATCTTGCTCGTATACTGTTCAATCCTATCTATGTGTTGAGTACTAAATGTACAATTAGGCTTTACCTGAAAGGGACAAATTATCTTAGGACGTGTAACCTTCTGTAGACTAACACCTTATCACTATTGCCTTGAAGAGGTATTAAACTCCTTAGGACAAGGTCAAGGTTAATACACATAGTGATCCATACTTCCCCATATCAAGCATACGACCAGCTTGGTCAGAAATGAACCATTGGTTCATGGAAGGAATGCAGATTCAAGAAGTATTTGGATAAAGTACAAATCAAAGCTCAGAAAATTACTAGGTTCCATGTTGCTAGATGGCTAATATCTAAGGCAAATTGGATTTTACACACTATACCTTTAATGTCGCTCACATGGTTCCAGGCTCTAATCTGTGATGTTATTTTATTTGCAAGGTACTTCGGCACCTTGGTCGTGTAAGTGAAACTCGGATTGGGCACCACCGTGTCATCATTCTTCTGAAGCCTCAGTAATTTACCATTCTCTTTTCAGTCAACTGAAAGACACTGCATTGTATGATTTATGTCTTAATACAATCTTCAGATAGAAGAGAATACTAGATTCTTGCTGTTGATTGTGGGAGAATGTGGGCTTTTGAAGGTATGGGTGACATGTTTTGTTATGCACGTGAGATATTTTGTTTATAACTCCTCCATGAAATCTCCTTTAAATTCTTGTTAAATTCGTTGTTGTTTTTTTTTTTTGGCAGTCGTCTCAAAGAAACATTTTAAAAGAATAATGCAAGATGATTGATCATTTTTCCATGTGCTTTGGGCCAAAATTATAAGGAGATAAGCCGAATGAAAGCTAAGCCAAACATGTTCTTGTTGATCAAACAAATTATGCCCTTGTTTGGGGTAGATTAAATTAAATTTTGATAAAATGTGAGTAAAATTAGTTATTGACTGACTTTAATCTATAACAAAACGTGACATAAAAGTGGAGCCCATTTTTGTTATTTCTCGACTGTCTTTCAATATATTTTTGAAACGTTTATCATCTTGTCTTCGACAATGGGTTAAACTTGATGTTTTTTCATTTATTAGTAAGATGTGACAAGTGATCCGTCAAAAATACATCTGGTACAACCAAGTTGAGGATAACATATTTCAACTCACAAATTTAATAGTCTTCCTAGCAAACAATAATAAATTGCCTCCAAACAAATCCAGGTCAACTTTATGCTGCTTCCGCATAAACAAATTTTCAATGGAAAAATCTATTAAGGTGGCGGTGATCGGAGCTGGTGTCGCCGGGCTTGCTGCCGCCCGCGAGCTTAAAAGAGAAGGCCACCAGGTTGTTGTCTACGAAAAATCAGACCAGCTTGGTGGAACATGGGTTTACGACCCCCGAGTCGAGTCCGATCCACTCGGCCTTGATCCCAACAGAGAAATTGTTCACGGAAGTCTTTACTCTTCTCTCCGCACTAACTTGCCCAGGCAGCTTATGAATTTTTCAGATTATCCGTTTGAAATTAGGAAAAATGGTGAACTGAGGACTTTTCCCGGGCATGAAGAGGTGCTCGAGTTTTTGAACGAGTTTGCTGGGGATTTTGGACTCGTTGAGTCGATACGGATCAACACAGAAGTTGTCCGAGTTCATCGAGTCGATAATCATTGGATAGTTGAGTCTAGATCAACAATGGGTGAGTTGAGCCTGGAAGAGGCATTTGATGCTGTTGTAGTGTGTAATGGTCACCACACTCAACCAAGAATCGCCGATATTCCAGGTACACACTCATGGTCGATATGAAATTTACCTTTTAAAATGCCCCGAAAAATTTGACTGCTAAACAGTTGGGTCAATGTTACTAGCTCCCTTCCAATCACTAATTTGATTAATTTAAAATCTAAAAGGCATCAAAAAATGGCCTGGGAAACAAATTCATAGCCACAACTATCGTGTTCCTGAACCATTTCAAGATCAAGTAAGCTCCCATTCTAGCAATTTTCTCAACTATAGATGTTAAAATTATCGAACGCATGAATAATTGTTCACCCTATTCGCTTGTGTAGGTTGTAGTTGTGATCGGAGATGGACCTAGTGCACGTGATATATCCGAAGAAATCTCAATGGCGGCCAAAGAGGTTCATCTTTCATCAAGATCCCCTGAAATTAAAGTTACAAAGTTGGATTATTTTGACAATATTTGGCAGCATCTAAAGGTAAGAAAACGTGATAAAATGCGAACCAATCAGTCAATAAAAAGTTGAAAATATCTTTCCTCGATCATTCGTTTGTTTTGCAGATTGATTGTGTTTATGAAAATGGAGAGGTAGCTTTCCAAGATGGTGCTTCTGTCCATGCAGATATCATTCTCCACTGTACAGGGTATTATCCATATATATATTTTTTTCCATTTTTTATTTTAAAAAAATAAAATTGTATCACATTCTTACAGGTATAACTATGATTTTCCATTCCTGGAAACAAATGGAATTGTAAGTGTGGATGATAACAGGGTTGGACCCCTTTACAAGCATGTTTTCCCCCCAAAACTAGCTCCCACCCTCGCTTTCGTTGGAATATCTTTTACGGTGAGTTAATTAAATTTGTTAGACTTTCTACTTTTGCTTCTGCTTCTACTTTATTTAGAACCTTAAGTCAACTTCGTTTTAAGTACTTTTAAAAAATTAATCTTAGAATCAACTCTTAACTTTTCAAAAGCCTAGCAAAAATGATATTTAGTACTGAGTCACGGACTTCCATTTCAAAATGTTCTGTGTAATTGTATGAATTTTTCTATCGTTTGAGATATGGGATTTTTTTTTTTTTTTTTTTTGTAAAATATTAATTCAGTTTTCATAATATCAATTAAATCACGATAGTCCTTAATGTTACTTCTTATTTGTACCTTGGTCTAATGTCTAATTTTAGATATCGTAAACCTAATGATTTTATCCATCTGAATTAAACGGGAGGAATTGGACCAAAGTGTAACTAAATGAAAATATTTGGGACCTAAGTCACCCAACATTCTAAAACTTAATCTTCATACATTTCCCTCCCTTTTTAACATTTTACTTTCTATCTATATGGAGGTAATCTTTCAATAAGTTAAAAATTCCTTGAAAAACACAGGTAGTTGTATTTCATATGATAGAAGTCCAAGCTAAGTGGGTGGCACGCGTTTTATCTGGTAAGGTGCTTCTGCCGTCAGAAAATGAGATGTCGACTGATATTGAAAAGCATTATCAACGTTTGGAGGAAGCGGGCAAATCCAAACATCACACTCATAACTTGCTTTTCGACGATGTTTTGGTATTCCCATCTATTTTCAATTGGGTGCATGCATATGTATGTAGCAGTGTTTTAAAAAGTGTATCTAGACGGTCCTAGGCGTGAAGGCGCAGGCAAAGCACTTTGCCTGAACTGCAAGCGAGAATTAAATTGTCAATTGTTAATTACTTCAAGCGTGACTGACACGCTTTATTAATTTTTTTTCTTTTTTAAAAAAATCTTTTATTTGACTTTAGTTTACTAACTTTTTTAAAAGACTTTTATTTGACTTTAGTTTCAAATTTCTAAATGAATTTATTGTACAAAAATAAAAAATGACTTTATCCGATAAAGATTTAAATAAAATTTAAGTTACAATACTATCTATATTATGTAATTATGATTTTGAATCTTATCATTTAGTTGGAAATTTTGAAAGTATATATGAAATTCCTATAAATTTGTTAAGTATGACTTGTCTAGTTGAAAATTGATTTTATGAAAAATAGTCTAGCTTTTGCATTTTGAAAATTTGAAATTGTATAATTGATTGGTTATGTAAATTATTAATTAAATATAGTATTTTATAGTTTTAGATGTTTAGTATTTATTATTTTAATTATTAAACAAGTTTTAGAATGATTAATATTCAAGGTAATGATAAAAATAAGCAATGCATACATTTAGGCTCGTAAAGCTTGAAACTTGACCTCCATAACTAGTCACACTTTACTGTTTTTTTTAGAACATTGGTATGTAATGTGTACATTGGTCATTTTATTAGGGTAAATTTGGGTTTCTTGGCAGTTTGAGCACCAAGACTGGCTAGCTGCCCAAGTGGGAGAGCCAAGATTGGATGAGGAGCTTAAAGAAATGTCTAGAACCCTTCTCAAATTTCTTGCTGATAAAGGGTGGGCCAGGTTCAGAGAATTGCTGGTGGAAAAGGATGGATCTTTGGTACATTCCATTGGATAGAATTGAAAAACATAATAAATACAATTTTAACTTTTTTTTAAAAAAATATTATTATGCAGTTTATGAAACAACTGATGGTAATTCAATGGTGAATTGAAAAATATGATCCAAATCACACTACACTGAAATTAGTGTTCCAAAAAAATTAACTAGCATTGATTTTGATTATTTCTCATAAACGATGTCACTCAAAACAGTCGACGATGTCACTCAAAACAGTCAAAAGTAGTAAAAGGAAACTCCCAACACAAATTTTATGGGAAATAGTTATTAACGAGTCCAATCTTTCATTTCATTTAAACATTCACACCTAACCTTTTTTTTCCGTAGGTCTTGGCCTTGATAAAGGAAGAAAGAATTTGTGGAACATCTTGAAATATTTGTTAGATATTTTTTTATAATTTATTTATTTGTTTATGGTTGTTATGCAAATGATTTGTTGCTTCGATACGGGGATATGCTAAAGAGTTGTGTTTGTTGAAAGTTAACAATTTTTCTCCAACAAACACACCCATTCATTCCAACATATACTTTTCCCCTTGTATATTGAGTGTGTTGCTCATTTGTAGATACAATATACATATTCATTCAACTTCTTTCATTCTCTTGGCATCATCAGTTCTCTCATATAACATTCTCTTGATTTGATCAAACCGTCACTATTTGAATCAAACACCTCCATTGTATCTAGAAAGAGATTTTTTATTTAAACTCCATTGTGATGGATAGATGAGAAACATATCTTAAAAGATAGTGATTTACGTGCCTTAGAGTTTATTCAGATTCTTATATTCCCTATAATTTTCTTAGATTCCTACAATAATGTTATAGGATTTTGATTGATTGATCACCTTCCATTTCCATCATCTACATGGCCTATGAATTCAATTTTTATATGTATACGTGAATCTTTATTCAGGGGCGGAGGGGAGGGGGTCCTGGGGTGGACTCGGACCCCTCCCCCCCCAATTTTGACAAAATAATAATAATAATTTTTTTTGTATTTACCATTTTATTTGAAAAAGCTTTTCATGAATTTCATAATGTGCATTTTTCTTGGAGTATTGAAATTTAAGGTTCTCTAAGTCTTGAGGTGTCTGCGTGAGAGACTTTTTATTGTAGGAGAAAACAATACTTTAAATCCGTTTACAGATATTAATTGAATGAGAAAATAAAATTTTGGATTCTTTAGTTATAAAAATTAAAATGTATTATGCATATATGTCAAGTCTTAACTTTTAATTTTGAAATTTGAACCAGTAGAATTGTAAGCGTTTAGAAAATAATTGTCGATTACTGACATATCTCCATGAAGGCATTACTATCTTTTAAGTTTTCAACTAATGTACATTAATTTATGTTCATTTATTTTCTTTCTCTTTCACAAAGTACCAATTTCCCTCATTTTAACAGATAATATTTCAAAAAAATAAATTTTGGGGGCATTGCCTCATGAGCTCCCGCCCTTCTACTCTGGGACCCCCTACTTCAATGGGCTGACTCCACCCCTGTATATATTCATGTGTATGCCTTGGAGGTGAAAACGGGCTGAGCCCGTCCATCAAAACTATGGCCCTGTTTGGCAATTGAGCCCTTTTTTGGGGAAAAATAATAATAATAATTTTCAAAAAGTCAAAATAAAATTAATGAAAACTTCATGCTAGGTACTACATTAGTTTAAAAAAACACCCTACATTACAAAATATCGGAAAACACCCTCCAACTCTACTGATAACGTGAAAAATACCCTCATTGATTTTGGACTTGATTTCGCCAAATATTAAAATCAGCCACAATTTATTTCACAATTCTTGATAGCATTCAGTCTCGTTGAGCTATACATTCTCCAATTAACAAATGAGCTACCTTTACTACAAGTAGATCAATCTTCGGATAAAGAATTCGCTACGAATTAGTGATATTCAATTGAAGATTGGAGTATTTAGACATCCTTCAAAAAATTTGGATGATAAGAAAAAATTAAACTTAATGTGAGAAAATTCTGGGGTTTGACAAAACTCTCGAACCGAATCAAATTGAGCGGTTCTTCATAAGTTAAATATTCGAACGGATATTTGAATCGAGAACCGATGTGTTCGGTTCGGTTCTTGATCTAGAACCAAGAACCCAAAAATCGAATAAGAACCGAATTTGAATAATTTAAAAAAAAAATTATATTGAATTAGTTAAATTATTTTAAATTTTTGTAAACAAATTAACAAATTTATTTATTAATGTTTCAACTCTCAAGCTCATTCCATGCCTAGCTAGCTCAGCATAACCCAATTACTAAATTCAATTTTTTGTTTTAATTTTTTTTTGCTCAATTATTAATTTCATTGTTAGCCTAAGATTATGCCTTTTTAAGTTTTTATTCTTTCTTTTCCAATTTTATACTTTCATTCGGTAAGCATATGTTCACTAACCCCAAATCATTTGATAAATTGAAAATCTAAATCTACATGCCCAAATCGAAATCGCCGACTGTCGAGTCTGACTTCCTCCTCTCCAATTGCCCATCGAAGTTACAAGTGAACATGTCATTAGTTGTATTTATGTAGCATTGCTATAAATGTTAAAAGTATTAATTATGATACGAAACCAGACGAATCGAACCGAACGGAACTGAATTCGAACAGTTCCATAATTATATTGAACTCGACAATTCCATTTATTAAATATTCCAAAATTTTGGTTCGGTTCGGTTCGGTTCGGGTCGGGTCGGGTCGGTTCTCTTCAGAACCGAACCGGATTGAGCCATGTCCAGCCTTTGAAAATTTTGCGTAATTTAGGACCATTATATGTATCAAACATTGATTTCGAAAAGGCAAACTAGGTGAGTGTGATTCTAGATGTTTGAATTTTATATGTCGTTAATTTCAGAATTAAACTTGGTTTGATTTTAGAATTTTATTGGATCGGATCGGATCGGACTAGCCTATCCGGCTCAAATTACCAATTAATTCTAAATCACAACTTCTACTCCTCGAAGGGTGGATGATTATTTTTACACTTCTAGTTGGAACATAATGAAAACTTCTCGAATGTTGGATGATTCCTTTTACACTTCCAAGTCTGAAGAAAAATAAATGACCAAAATCAAATCCTCTAGAATGATTCCATTTACTCCTTTAGTTTGAAAAATTAAATAAATAAACAAAACACGACCAGAATGAAAACTTCTCGTTGGCTTGAATACCATCTCCCACCTAACCAAACTCCACCGTAGAAATACAAAAAAAATAATATTAATAATTGTCCTTTCGAGGTGGTCGTATTCTTTTCAAAAAAAAGAATGACGCAATAGTGAGGCAAAGATGGATACTTTTTAAGAGATTAATAATAACATTGAGAGCCAATGGTCCGCGTGCTAACAGCCAGAAAGACATCATCATTTTCTTTAGACAATGTTTCCATTGTTTATTTTATATAATTATTATATGCTTTTGCCATAAAATAATTAAATTTGTTTAATATTTTAATTGATATAGTGGTGGTTGATCGAACAAGTTTATCAAAAATAAATAATGTCGTCCTCTTAGTTTCTGATCACCAATTATCCATTCGAGATCGGTCTTTAACAACAAAGTTTGACCTCTCTCTCTCTCTCTCTCTCTCTCTCTCTCAAATACGAAATAAATAAGAAATTTTAGTTTGTTGAGTGTTAAAAATACCGTAAAAATAATATAGGATCTAAACGATTATATTAGGTCAAATACCTAACGTAACAAACTCATGTGTTTATTTCATTACGGTATTTCTAAACTCTGGAGTGTGTTTTTACATCGAAAATTATTTGCATATGAAGAGATGTCAAAAAGAGTTTCTTACTTTCCAAACAAATCATCCTACATCTATATATAAACCCTAGTTTATCAATAATATATATATATATATATATATATATATATATAAAAGCACTTCGAATTGTTGATTAATCGTTAGAACTATGACTTTTTCTTTCTCGATTATGAGATACATTACAAATGTAGAATGAATCTTACTATGTTTTTAAGAACTCGAGGTTACTTTTTATAAATTTTTTAATTGGAAAAATTATACTAGCCCACGTACTATTCAAGAACAATTAGCGAATTTATTGAAATCTCAACCTTACCCTATTAATTAATTAAATAAAAGGATAAAAATATATTTTAAATAAAAAACTTTTTAACATTTAGATGAACGGAAATCATTCGTTGTGGATTGTGTTGTATAAATGTGAAAGGTTAAATATTGAAAAATAGAAGAATTAAATATAACATTTTCACATATTGAAAAACTACGTTACAGCTGACTTTTGCATAATTAAAAAAAGAATGCTGAATACGAAACGACACAAAGGAGATTAGGTTGTTAAAGCCATTTTTCGACTTTAGATTTAGATGTGAAACTTTATCTTTTTGTCACATTTGTTGGGTCCTCTAATCTTCAGCAAATCCTAACCTACTTTCCTAATAATTTCTCCAAAAGAATCTCCTTTCTATTGTTCACTTCTACTAATTTCATGCATAGTCCAACCGCTACCTTAAAATTTCACGCGTACCATGTCTGACATTTATGTTATATTTAAGGACATTTTTGCTATATTGAATTAAATCGAACCAAGAATCGTGGATACATGGCAAAAACAAAATCGAGAAAAAAAAAACTATTGGGTGATCCAAATCTAGTTTTCAAGTTCCATTATATATGAAAAAGAAGAACAATAAATTTTGCTATTTTTTTTATTTACTTTTTTTTGTACGATAATTTGACTTTTAAATGTTTACTAGTCAATTAATTCAATGAAAACTTTGGTGCATTCGCCTGTCACTCTAACTCACTCACCTCTTGTTACCGTTAATCAGTAGCCAAAAGTCCACTTCACAAATTCCTAAACTACCAGAAAATCTCTAGTAACAAAATTGATTCCCTCATTTTGCGCTCATAATTATTTTTTCTTTTTTTATAAAATTTATGGCAAAAAAAAAAAAAAAACGTAAATCCTCTTATGGGAAATTTATAATATTTACTTCTTTCAATAAACAAGGAAAGAAAATGTGCATTACTTTATCCGCAAATGGTAATCGATGAAAACCTTTTTCTTGAATATTTAGCCAATTGAAGTTTTTTTGTCAAATTCGTCACTAGATTATATTAAATTTACTACCATTGCAAAAATCTGATAAAATCTCGTAGTTAGCATAAATTGATAGAAATGATATAAATTTATCGAGAATAATACTTATAATTTATAGAAATGGAAAAGGAAATAGGAAAAAGGTCGATAGTCTTATATTTCACCATTCCTCTCACACACACACACACACACACACATACCTTCCTTCTAAGTCATCCAAAGCACCCCCCACTAGGAATTTGCTCGTATAATTGTCTCTATAGGTTCCTAGAGATGGAACCCCCACCGCAAATCTCTGAGATGTTCCAGAAATTCGCCCTTGCTGTCAAGGCCAAGACCTACGAGCTCTTCGCCGAAGACGACAATCAAGATTCCGCCTCCGCCGTTGATGCTGACGTCATCTCTTTGTTAGACTCTGCCGAGGAGTTCATCCCCGACCAGAAAGTGGTCGTCATCAAGCCTGACAGGGATTATGCCCCGGACCCAGATGCCAATCTGACCCGAACCGTAATTTATTCACTATTCGCCACCGTCTCTTCATTCGAAGCCTCGTATTTGCAGTTTCAAACGGCCCATGTTCCCCAAATTGACCAAAACGCCCTTGAACAAGCTGATAAATCGCTCGTCTCAATTCTTCAGAAATTGACTGAAATGAAGAATATCTACAAGAATTTCAAGAAAAGGAGCTCGGATTTGCCAGGAGAATTTGAGTTTCCTGCTGGGTCATTTTTGGAATTTCAGGTGCAGGAGAATCAGAGCAAGCTCAGGGCTCTGGAGACCATGGTAAATTCGTTGCAATCCGAGATTGATGCTAAAGATGATGATGTCTTGGTTTTGAGGAAAAAAATCGACAAAATTCAGGGGTTTAACCTGAATTTATCAAAACAATTGGATTTGAAAAAGAAAAAAATGGATGCTGGCACTGATGTTTTACTAACAACCCGAGTTTTTGAGGCGATGTTGACTGATTCAGTTAAATCTTCGCGATGTTTTACAAAGTTATTGATCGATTTGATGAGAAGAGCAGGGTGGGATTTGGAGAAAGCTGCCAATTCCGTTTATTCGGACATTGATTATGCGAAAAAAGGACATTTTCGGTACGTATTTTTGTCATATGTTTGCTTGGGAATGTTTAGGAATTTCGATATGAATGATTTTGGATTAGGTGATAGTCAAGTAACGTGTAATGGAAATGGTTCAATACATGTTGAAAATAGTACAATTCATAATGGTTATTTGAGAGAACTAATCGAACACGTTGCGAGTAATCCTATGGAAATCTTGAGTAAGAATCCAAAATGTGAGTTTTCGCGGTTTTGTGAGAAGAAATACGAGGAATTGATTCACCCGAATATGGAGTCTTCGCTGTTCAGTAACTTAGATAGGAAGGAAAAGGTGTTGGATTCATGGAAGTCATTGAGCGTATTTTATGAGTTATTTGTTAGAATGGCGAGCTCTATATGGTTGCTTCATACATTAGCCTATTCGTTTGATCCTGTGGTAGAGATATTTCAGGTCGAGAGAGGTGTAGATTTTTCGATGGTGTACATGGAAGATGTTTTGGGGAAATGTAGCTTTTTGGGAAAGACAAGGCCTCAGGTTGGGTTCACGGTCGTGCCGGGGTTTAAAGTTGGAAGGACTGTGATTCAATCACAGGTTTATCTCACTGGCTTAAAGTGTACAGAGTAGTGAGATCAATATGTCTTCCTGCTGGAAATGCAGCACTCTATGAATATGAGGTTATTGTGAGAACTCGTTTTCGGGTCAACTTGTTCGATAGGTGGACTCGAAGAAATTTGAGCAACAATGTTGTTGGTTGCTGGGCACTGCCATTTGGTACGCTTGCTTTTTGGCTCTCTTGCAAATATTTAGCCATAAGTTCTATTGGGCGTGTATAATTTCTTGTTTACACCATATAGTCAAGTCACATGTAATACTGCGTACAAAGCATGCCTTGAGCAGTTTGTTCGTTAAGACCTTAGAGAAAGCGATGATAAAGAGAGTGCAAATGAAAAACAAAAAACATGTAAAGAGCGAGAAAGATTATTGCAATGAAAATTATTTCGTTTCAACAAATTATACCTGCAGAATTCTTACGAAGACTTACAAAGCTTCTTCTTTCTCAGTTAGTTATAGCAACAAATTTGATGTCTCTCTGCTTTACTTTGAAAGCCAGTAGATAATAAGGAAAAGCGTACAAGCGGCAATAATTGCGGACAGGATGAGAGTATCTCTTGATCGTTTTCTACTGATTGAACCTGTGAGGATCCGAAAAGAAATCCATTGGAAATCATTTTAACGAAGAAATCAAGTAGTAGATAAATCTTCGAAAATTTACCTATTAAACCGCGAATGACAGGAAATTTTTCACCAAGTAGTTTCACTTTTCCTTGAACGTCCCCAAACAAGGCCCTTTGAGAGCCCAATGCAGCCCCAGTTGCTTGAGCTTGACTAATCACATCATCAATCTGTATATAAGATAGGTAAAGGGATTAGAGGCATAAAAAAAAAACCAACTTGTAAGCTATTTATATTAAAAAAAAAAACACAACCACAACAATAAAAAGAACCACAAAAGGCAGTATTCAAGGGACGAAAATCCATGATGACAAGACTGGACATGACAAGACAAACAAAATTTTAGCTCTTAATTTCCCCTTTCTTAACATTGTCGAATATTATCAAATGGAAACATCGGAAAACTAAAATGGGGATAGAGTTATGGCTTTGTTTGTCAAAGGATTGCAGACTTTTACCCTGCTCTACAAGAAATGGAAACATCGGAAAACTAAAATGGGGATAGAGTTATGGCTTTGTTTGTCAAAGGATTGCAGACTTTTACCCTGCTCTACAAGAATACGGTGAAACAATGGAAACGTACAAGATGAATGTACATGCATAATTATCCCCATTTGCATGCAAAAGGGTACTGATTTGAATTCCTCCTCTTTCTCACACGTAAAATCCTTTTGCCTTAAATGCAATACATAATCCAAAAATGGGCTTTTAAATTCAATAATCCTCCAAAGAAAAGTTGTCAACAAAAATAAATATCATCTAGGAAGTCGGGTGATTCCTGAAAAGTTGCACACAGGAAGTGGTAATACTGGCTCATCTCTTTACACAATTCTAACAACCATCATATGCAATGAAGCAGAAAACTTCAACAACCTAAATATCACAAGTTACTAATTCAATAATAAACCTTCTTCAGGGGAAGAAATTTTAACATAAGATTTTGTTGCGGAACAAAATCATCACATAGTTAAGACTCACTTCCATGTAATAATGCACTATTGCATTGCACCATGCAAAGTGAGTGCAATTGATTGAACATAATTTGGCATGTCATTGGAGGTAAATTTCACTCAGAACTTGCACAAAGATCCAGGGTTCTGATGAACAAATTATTTTAGTAAGATTTTACCAAGATATTTTGAACTTCACAACTTAGGATTTGAATGTTTGTTTGAATATTAAACCATCTTAACTTGTTTGGCCAGTGGACTCAACATACATGTTTAAAGTTTCAATTGCTTAAATAGCAGAAATTCTTAGAAACTGCAAGGTTATTTTAGTGCGATTGCCCATGATGTTCTGTTGTTGGTGCATCATGAATAATAAATATTCTTTTGAAAATGTAACAATGAGACAATTATTAAAGAGAATTGAAGTCTTACATGAGATATGCTTCCATGTATGGCAGCTCTCTCCCGCAGCAAATGCATTTTTGGGGACATACTTCCAGATGCCTGCATAGATGCAAAATATGACTTTACGAGACATTAGCAACAAATTTCACCACAATAACAGTTACAAACTAAAATTCTGACCTTGTACTCGCTGATATCATCTCTTACAGAACTTAGTAGTTCTGCATGTTCCATCATTGAGTTAATGTTTCCCTTTATGCGTCTATATTCCTAAGGAAGTGTCTGAAGTCAATTCCAGCATAATGAAGATAGAAAACGGATGAAATAATAAACCAATACAACAAGCGGTACAAGAAGGCTTGTTGTAAATCATAGAATAGCATGAACAATGAATGTGCAGAAAAGCTTCACAGTGCCATGTCAGTTCGAAAATCTACTATTCTAGTTTCTATTTTCTAAGGCTGCAATTCATTTTCTAGCCCGGGAATTGAGGACAGTTGAGTAATCAAAGGAGGATGGAACAACCATAAGTTTTCTTATTACAAGTATGTGTGCACGTATAAGATACAGTGCTGTATGCTACTTTTATTTATCATAAATTCTCTTTCATGAGCTAATAATCTGTGAAAATATTATTCAGCCCTCAATCAGATCCAATAGATGAATACTTATCTTTCATATCAATTTCAGAAATCAGAAAATCGCTTATCGACTAAGTTTAAGATGACAAAAGAGAGAAGTAGCATAAGTAGAAATCCGAATCAAGCTGGTTTACGAAGCTGCTCGGTCAATTGAATTTATTTATTTTCTTACGTTTTCATCCCTATCTCTATTCCCTGGTGAACACATTACAATCAGAAATTAACTAGCTAAATTACAACAAATGATAGTAAGTAACCTGGGTAAACTCATGTAAAATGTCCCGGTGCCTTGCAAGCTTTTGAGAAACTGAAGTAGTAGGTGCAGCAGATGCAGCACATCGACTCATAGCATCATTTATATCCAGTAGCTTCTCAAGCAAAGATTGAATCTCCATTTCCATGGATTTCCATGATCTGCTGGACCCAACCATTGGTGAACCAGCATCCACGTTACCTAAATAACAGCTTAATCATTTAGAAAGACAAACTTCAATGCTAACAGAAAAGCTCATAACTGTGTGAACCGATTATCTCTTAATTAAAGAAAAACGAGGCAACTTTATAGTTTATACCAAGTATTTACTACCACATGGATGTTACTTGATAGGAATTCAAAGGCAAAGGAAAAGGCATAATGCAAAATTAGTCAGGCAGTCTGAATTTGCTATATCTTACAAACTAGGGGCAATTACATTCTGTCCCCTGAAACTATTGCCTAGTTATGAACTTCTCTCTCCATTTGCAATTGCTGCACTTAACCCCCTTGATTTATTGAGTATAGCCATAGTCCTCAACAGCGTCAATTCTTTATCATCTATCTAAATTGATAACAGGGCGAGGGAGCATGATTGAGAGACCTCCTATTTGACACCTATACCCTTCAAAGAATATGATTAAAAAAATTAAAAAGAGCAGAATTTCAGAGTGATACTCAGTAATAACATGAGGGGGATAAATTTTTTGAATAATTCTTGGTGTACATGAGGGTGTGGACACCCTATATACCAATTTTTATGTACATGTAGCGTGTCCCAAAATTTTTATGCTTCAACAGCGTATATGCTAAAAATTCGTAACGTGGTCAGTGATTGGACAGATGCCCTGTTGCTAATGCCTTATGGTCTTGCCATGATGAAAATGTTACCACGTGATAAAAGATCTTCAAACTCAGTTTTCAAGCCTACTGAATAGTTGAGAAAGATATAGCTGGTTAAATTCAAGCATAATCCTTGAATCAGCATAATAAGAACACCTTCCCAGTCTATCCTAAGAAAAGCAAGCTTAGAGCTTCAAATAAGGAGTACAAAAACTCCATACAATTATTTGGATGACATAATGGCACATTTGTGAACCAAAAGGACGTCGTATAAAAATATTTACATGGACTAGTAATAATAATCTGCTAGAAACCAATGTTTTGAAAAGCGCACAAGCATTGACAAACTAGTTGGTCCGGTCTGGTTTTGTCATCGCTTGAAACATCTATTAAGCTATATTCTGTGTATTTAAGATCTTGGGAATGCCACGTCCTAACTTGGACAAGAACACACATAGTATAGATAAAATAATTTAAAAGAGGATCCTACTCTAATATTTTGGCTATACTACATCTTCCCCGACCAGGCAGTCAAGCCCTAGAAATTCGTCAGATTTTCAACGAAAAGAGCTTTTTTGTTTTTCAATCTCAATTCACTTTTGGGTAGAAACATTTGAGGCATTAGTAAACTGTAACTGGCTGGCTTATATTGCTGCTAAATATGGCATAGTAATGCTGATTTCCGCACATCTTAACCTCATTAGTAGCTTATAATGAGTTCTCCGAGGGACGTAATTTTTGAAGGGCAGTCATTATCTGAAACCAACACAACCACAGAAGTATAAGTAATGCATAGTCAATTTCACCAAGTTTTTCCAAAAATCTCCAGCATAAGCTTCAACAGAAAAATTTACGCCTGTCTGTTCAACGCTCCACTTCCACATCATTTCTCACACATTTCTCTTCACACCGTAGGGTTGAAAAAAGTACTTAAAACAGGCGAACTTAACTCGAAGCACAATCAAAGTTTATCTCATTTTACACTATATATTTCCATGAAAAATCTATGACCAACCTATATAAGCATAAAATCAGAAACCATTCGCCATTAACAAAAATTAAAAATTAAAAAAAAAAATCAGAAAATTAACAATTTATGAAGTACCTCCTTGGGTGACGCGAGCGCCCAGCTTAGAATAAGATGAGAGCTTCACGTCGAGATCGCCTTCGATCTTTCGGGCTTCTTTCCGGAGCTCCTCCCAACCCGACTCCTGTAACATTTCCATGTTCGGATCCCCCGGCATTCGGATCCGACCCAATGTTGCGAATTTTAGTTGTTAATTATGCTACACTCCTCCTCTTGTTCTGGTTCTTGATTTGTGACCCGAATCCGACTGTTAATACGGTTGGAATTTAAGGTTTGCCTTATGGGTCTGGTATCTGGATCCGTTGTGTACCTGTACTGTGATTTAAGAGTAGAAAGAGAGGAAGTCAGTTTCAACCCTTTGGTATATATGGACTAGACGTGCGCACTTGGTTCACGTTAAGTTTTACAACCTTTACACATTGGGGTGGAATCGCAATTGTGGCTCCACTCTATGTGAGGGGATATGAAACTTAGAACTCATTTGGTACCGATTAAAATTCAATTAAAATTGAAAATATGATCGTTATTGTGTTCCCCTTGTCTAATAAAAGTCAATAGCGACTAATTTTTCAATTTTAATCTCGTCCAAGTTGGCTCTTAATGTGAACAAAGTGTGTACATTTAGCTTTATTGTTATAAAACTTGCACTCCAAAACGAGAACATTGGAAATAAGTATTGCAATTTTTATTACTCCCTATTTTTTAATTTCTCAAGCTTGACCCATGGGAAGTTGCGGCTTATCTTGAGATTAGTCATGAATCGAGTTGAGCTAATTTTTTTATTGGAGAATTCGTTTGGGCTCGTGGATAGCTCGTTTTTTCTCTCTTTTTTTTGACTTCATTGATTTCTTTAAAAATTGCTTATTTTGTGTTTATCGTATCAAAATTTTATATTAAAAAGTGAGTTGACTTGTGGTCGACTCGGCTCAGCTCAGCTCATGAGGGTCACGAGCTAAAGGGTTGAGCCGAGCTAAGGTTAGGATTTGAATACAAATCAAGTTCAGGCGTTAAGGGGCTACAATTCCTACATTTTACTTCATAATTAAGATTTATGTACAAAATATGTGGAGCTCAGATTTAGGGATGAAATTCACAAATACAAATAAATTTTAAAATGAAAAAAGAAACAAAATAAATTCGCCTTTTCTTTTACATTTTTTTTTCACTTTTTACGAGTCCTACTCCAGCACGCTTCCATAATCACCTAAGAAACCATCCTCAATCCAACTCGGTCGATTTTTTAATTAAAAATAAAACTATAATTGTCTTTAAATAAAAATTTAACATTTTTTAAAGATAAATAGACAAAAACCGATTAAAGGCTAATGACTAACTTATACAAGAGTAGTATATTAGGAATCCCCTTTGCAATTTTCCTGCTAAGAATTCATTTGTCAAAATTATAATTCAAATAGTGGGTTGGGCCAGGTCAGGAATTGGCAGAGCCCATGAACATTCACGCAGTACTTTCCTCTACCTAAAGTTCAGGTAAAATGATAAAAATAGCACTAAACAGAGCTTAAAATGGAATTGGAACTCTTTTTGATTTAGGGTCGTTTTGTTCCTTTGTTGCTCTCTCTACTTTTGTACCTTTATGCAAACATATTATCAAATGGACCCAGGGGAACTCTTTTTCATCTTTAACCATCAAATTTCCTCTTCTATTCAATCGATGACGGGAATATTATTTATGTTTTAATTCCAAAAATACCCGCGAAATTAGAGTCATATAGTCTTAGCAATCAGACCATCTTGAACTATCACGAGAGTGAGTATAGAGCCTAAATGGCTTGAGAAATGCACCGCAAACTTGGCCAATTAAAAGGAAGAAATTAATTTAGGCATTGTTTGGTATCAATTAAAATCTAAATTTTAATTTAAGTCAAAATTAAAAATTAATTTTAACCAAATATTTTATGGGTCCCACAACTTTTCAACCACACATTTTATCAACTTCTATCCAAATCTACTAAAAATCTGATTTTAATCCTCATCAAACAAGCGCTTATTTTCAAGGTCTAAAAATTTCATTGAAGCATCGAAGCTTGTGCGGTGCTCAACTTCCCGGCTCATGCACCTTGCAAAGCTAATTGAATGCATGTTTGACAAAACATTAATTTATTTATGGTTTCTACATAATCATTTTCAACTACACATTCACATAAAAAAATATTCTACACATATATTAAAAGAAAAAATTCTTACTTTTTAATTGCTCATTCTCATAAAAATATTAGTCAAAATTTATTTTTTCCCAATTCGGGATAATCAAACAGGCTCTGAATTGTTCATTTTTTAAAGAGAAATATCGTATACAAAGATTGATGAGAGTCAACAAAATTTTCAACGATCAATAAAAATATGCAACTTAAAGTTTTAACATTGTGAATGTATAAAATGTTGCCAATAAAGATCAAGATGTTGTGAAATAAAAATAATAGATCAAGAAAAGAAGAAAATATAAAAGTTAAAACTTGAGTGTATATTTTATTGAGAATCAAAATCAGTATTTATAGGATCTAAAATAAGAGTTGCAATTGGAATGAAATAGACTCTCTGAATTAAATAATATTTATCTATATATTATGATAATACTAAATAATCATCAATAATTACACTCTCAGAATTTTATAACACTCCTCATTTGATGATTATTTTTACAATAACTATCCGTTAAAACCTTGTTTGATAAAAATCCAATAGAATAAAAAAGATCAAACGAAAGAAGAAAAATACAGTTATTTTGGAATATTAAAAATAAATGTTGCTTCATTGAAACATTGCTAGGAAAATTCAATGAGATCAAACATAAACGAAGGAAAAAGAATACAGCTACTCTCTCTGATATTGATAACTCAAAATCTTTAAATCGACACATTCCAATCTTGTGAACCAATTTCTTGAATATAGATGTTAGTAGTGCTTTTGTAAATAGACCAGTCACATTGTCACTTGAACGAATTTATTGAACATCGATATCGGCATTCTTCTGAAACTCATGTGTGTAAAAGAATTTTGAAAAAATATAATTCGTAATGTCTCATTTGATATAACATCATTTGAGTTGTGCAATACAAGCAACATTGTCTTCATACAAAATTGTTGGACTATCTTTTGTTGATTAATCTCCATGATATTTGGATATGATGAGTCATGTTCCTCAATCATACACATTTTCTGCCTGCTCATGGATTACAATAATTTCAAAATGATTTGAGATTATTGTTGTCAATGATTGTTTCATAGATCTCCATGATATATATGTTCATCCACGTGTAAACACGTATCCTGTTTGTGATTTAGCTTTATGCATCTCAGAGAGATAACATGCATCTACATATCTCACTAAAGCAGGTCCCGACTTTTGAAAATAAAATAATTTCAAATCAATAGTACCCTTTAGATAACAAAAAATATGTTTAACATCATCCTAATGTCTTTGTATGGGTGTAGAGATATATCTTACAATGAGATTTACAGAAAAAACTACGTCGGATTGAGTACGGTTTGTAAGATAAGTTAATACTCCAATTGTACTAAGATATGGTACTTCAGGACCAAGAACATCATCTCCATTTTCAAGTCGACGAAAATGATCATTTTTCACATCAAGTTATCGAACACCATAGGTGATGCCAATGGATGTGCATTATCCACATAAAAAGGTTTTATGACTTTTTCTGTATATGTAAATTGATGAACAGTAATCCTTTTGAGAAATGTTAAATCTACAACTCGAGACAGAATTTGGTTTGTCCATTATGGGAGAATATGTTTCCTCATACTTAATTTCTGGTCTTTATGAGAAATTTTGAACTACAAGTGGAGCTTTGTATTTTGTAATTTCATTTTTTTCATTTTTTTTGGTACAAAACTCATTTGTATCCAACGGGGATTACATTTTCAGGCGTTCGAACTACAGATCCAAACAATTTTCGTTGCTCTAAGGAATTCAATTATGCTAGTATGACTTTTTTCCACTTTGACCAATCATTTCTATATTGACAGTTTTTAGGAGACTGTGATTCATGTCCTCATTTTACATAATATCATGAGCCACGTCAAAGACGAAAATATTATCTATAACAACATTATTTCGTTCCCATAATTTATTAGATAACATATAATTTATTGAAATCTCATTATTTTCGAACAATCGTGGTTCTTTAAGAACCAGATTTTCAATAGTTGATTCGATTATTTTTATAAATGTATAATACATGTCAAATGAGAATGCATGTAGTTTTTTTTATCTGCTTCGACCAGATACAAAAGAAATTATGCAAAGATATTCAACATTATTTTCTTGCATCGTCTCAATGTGATATCCATTTCAGCGGATATCTTTAAAACTAAAGCAAATTTCTTCCGAATTTGCTAAAATAAAATGTATCGTTAATATATAATTTTGTATCATTTGATAAATTAATACAGGCTCTTCTGGAACATTCAACGATATTCGATACACCTGATATCGTATTAATATTATTTTAAAAGTACTTTTATCTTGAAAAATTGTGTGTATAATTGCACTATCCACTAAACAAATATCTTGATAATCCATATTAAATCTTATTAGTATTTCAAGATCTATGTTTTTTTAGAAACACTAGTATGTTATTTTTTGAAAATATTGAAATACTGAATTGTATGCTCTTCTGGAGCAATAAATTCACATTCTTCTTGAATATTAATAAAATTTATTTTCCTTCTGTTATTATCTCTCCCAAACTTTTTAAGATAAAATGAATATTAGCATCGAGTTTTCATGACAAATAGTTTTTGTCAAATATGTCAAGTGCAGCACACTTAAAGTTTTGTGATGTTTGTCATTTGATTAACTCCACAATAAAACAGGGGAAAATACAATTAGTTTCGAAAAGTATGATTAAACATCAAGTAGTCAATATCAACATGACAAAGTTACGTGTTTTTCTTCGGGGATAAACACTAATTTAAAATAATATGTTTTTCGAAACATGTGCTAATTCGGGAACACATCGTATTGTATTATTGCTTTTTCAAGATTAATATATTAATATTCTTTTAAAATATTGAAAATTATAATTTACGCTCTTTAGGAGCTAGTAATATTTTTCAATTAATTATAATGTTGTGTTACTTCCAGAACAACAACATAATAATTTAGAAGCCAATTGTAGAAACTAATAATAAAAATAATAATGACGTAAATTCATTAATGCAAACATGTACCATGTACAGGGGCGGACCCACATGGGGTCATGTGGGGTCAGATGACCCCACAGTTTTTTTTTTAACATAACACCAGCCCAACCCAATCCACCCAAGCCCAACTGCCCAAGTGAGTCACAGTTTCACTATATCCCAATCCATGAAATCAAAACATCACGGTCCAAACTCCAATCCACTCCTCAGTCCTCACCTCAATCAATTCCAAACCAACCGCCAGTAGTCCAGTTCCAGTTCCTTTTCGCGACCTCCACCTCTGACTCGTCATCCGCTGGCCGCAGCTCCAGCCTCCAGTTCCGCAGCTTCCGCTCCAGCCTCCAGATGGACCAGACCAGTTCTACTTTGAGCCTTAAGAGTCCTAGACCAGTTGGGTTATCCACTTGCTGACCTGCTTCCGTGCTTTGCCTCCGACTTCGTGACCTACTTGGTTGCTTCTTCTTCAAATCTTCTTCATCCTTCAATAATCGACAGCAACAGTAACCTTAACCTACTGTAAGTATTCCAATAGCTTGGGTCTTTTTTATTATTAGTTAATTCTTTAGATTTGCGACTGTTTGGTGTTTAGGGTTTTGATTCCTTCATCGATTTTTTATATGATTTTGGATTTTGGTGTTTTTGAATAATTGAATATATGCATATTTGTGATTTGATTGTTAATTTGTTATGAGTTGCACTTGCACATATTCTGCCCCTGATTGTGTATAATAGTAGTCAGTAGATTAGCTTTGCAATTGAGATTATTGCTTAGCTGGTTATTGGTTAATCTCCAGTGCTTTGCAATTGCAGCTCTGGATTGAATTGTGTAGAAGTAGAACACTAAATTGAATTGAATTTTGTAGTCTGTGTTTTTGAATTGAGATTATGGATTAACTGGTTTGCATGATTCCTGGTTATCCCAATAGTCAGATCATCCAACACACCATTGAGGGTATTCAGCCTTGCACAATCCTGATTCCGCTAACTCATTATTCATTAAACTGAATTTGTTTTTTAACAAGCATGGAAAAATATTTTAAACGAAAACTCGTATGTTCAAGTGTGGGGGAAAATGAAATTATTGTTGAATCGAGTGTTGAAAAAGAAAATGATGGTCGGGAAGAATCAGATACTGGGAGAGAAAGAGATCTTGAGGATAAAATTGATTTAGCACAACTGCCTTCGGATCCTGGATTAAGAACTCCAATTGGGAGTTATAATGTTAATGGTCAGGATGAAATTAGAAGAGCATATGTACAAAGGGGTCCATGTCAGCCTCGAAATCACTTGTGTCCACAAAAACAATTTGGAGATTTGTCGTTAAGACGATTTAAAACTTCTTGGTTTAATGACTTTCCTGATTGGTTGGAATACAATATAGCAAAAGATGCCCTATTTTGCTTTTATTGTTACATTTTCAATCCAAATCGTGAAGAACATGGTGGGGGTGATTCTTTTGTTGATGGAGGGTTCTCAAACTGGAAAAAGAAAGGAAGGCTTCAAACTCATGTTGGGAAATTAGGTAGTTCACACAACCAAGCTCGGATTAAGTATGAGGCTTTCGTGAATCAAACTCAAAATATTGATTGTGTTCTCTTTAAGAAGTCGAAAAAAAATGAAAGATGAGTATCGAGTTGGTCTTAATGCATCAATTGATTGTGTTCGATTCCTTCTACAACAAGGGCTTGCATTTCGTGGACATGACGAATCTGAAGATTCAAGAAATCAAGGAAATTTTCTTGCACTATTGCAGTGGTTATGTGATCATAATACAGAGATTAAGGGTGTTTCTTTGAAGAATGCTCCGGAAAATCTTCAGTTAACATCACCTAAAATTCAAAAGGATATTGTGAGTGCTATTGCATTTGAAACACTTGATGTTATCATGAAGAATATTGGCGACGGGCTGTTTTCTATTCTTGTTGATGAATCTCGAGATGTTTCAGTTAAGGAGCAAATGTCAGTTGTTCTACGTTATGTGAATCAGAAAGGACAAGTCATGGAACGTTTTATCGGTGTTGAACATATCTCTAGTACCACAGCTCTCTCACCGAAGGATTCTATCGATCACTTATTCTCCAGATTTAACTTAAGTATATCTAGTTTAAGAGATCAGGGATATGATAGGGCAAACAATATGCGAGGTGAGTACAATGGTCTCAAAGCACTTATTTTGAAAGAGAATTCAAGTACTTTCTATATTCATTGTTTTGCTCATCAGTTGCAACTAGCTCTTGTAGCTGTGGCAAACAAGCATGCAGATATTGATACTTTCTTTACTTTAGTGAATAAAGTGGTAAATGTCGTTGGCAGATCGGCTAAGCGATGCGATCTTCTTCGAGAGAAAAAGAGGCTTGAAGTTGTTGAATCATTGAATATTGGTGAAATCTCAAGTGGAAAGGGCCTTAATCAAGAAACTACCATTCAACGACCCGGTGATACTCGTTGGGGCTCTCATTATAGCTGTTTACTTAACTTGATTCTTATGTTTTCTGCTACAGTTGAAGTCATTGAGATAATTGCTACTCATGATAATAATTGTGGAAAGCGAGGGGAAACGCGTATTTTGATGGGATCTATGTTGACATTTGAGTTTGTATTCAGTCTGCATCTCATGAAAAAGGTATTGGGTATTTCAGATGAATTGTCAAAATCATTACAAATGAGAGATCAAGATACTGTCAACACTATGAAATTAGTGAAAATATGCAAAGAACGACTCCAAGCAATGAGAGACAATGTATGGGAATCATTTTTAAGAACATTTTCTTGTTTTTGCGAAAGGTACAACATTGATGTTCCCAACATGGATGATATTTTTATACCTCTAGGCCGTTCACGGTGTAACACGCAAGGAATGACAAATCTACATCACTTTCGTGTGGATTTCTTCTATGCTATCATCGATATGTAAATTCAAGAGTTGAATGATCGTTTCTCTGAGGTAAATAGTGATTTACTCCTTTGTGTTGCATGCTTGTGTCCGGATAATTCATTTTTGGCTTTCAACAAGGACAAGTTAATTCAGTTGTGTGAGTATTATCCTAAGGATTTTACACCAGTAGAGATCTTGGCTCTTGAAGAGCAAATTCAGATATATATTAGTGATATGCACACAACCGAAGATTTTCAAGGCTTACGAGGTCTTAATCATCTTGCAGAAAAGTTGGTTGAAACGAAAAAAAATGAAGCATATCCATTAGTTTACCGGCTTGTAACATTGGCGTTAATTCTTCCAGTTGCTACTGCTACTGAAGAGAGAGTATTTTCTGCAATGAAGATTGTCAAGAATCGACTGCTTAGTCGGATGGGAGATCAATGGTTAAGTGATAGTTTGGTTGCATATATTGAAAACGATGTATTTAACAATATTGATAACAATGTAATTATACGACGTTTTCAGAGTATGAAAACTCGTAGGCTACAGTTGTAATAGCGTATTGACGTATTTTCGTTAATGATATATAGTTTTAAATATTTTTGAATTCTCATTTTTTACCCCACAAGACAAATTGTCTGGGTCCGCCCCTGATCATGTATGGGTGTAAATTCATTAAATATATGATTTTTGCTCAATTACAGACATGAGTTTCAGTTAGTTAACACACAAGCATAAAAAAAACATTACAGATACGCAAATGGACACAATGATGGTGGATTGTGCAATAATACGTGGATTAACATGTATAAATGAAAATCATTATGAATGATTTGATTATGCATGAATTGATAAGTATGGATTAATCTGTAGAAACGAAAGTAGAGAAGAAGCAGCGGCCTCGTTTTGATGCACATGAATGTAGAAAAATTCACATGTCATCAAAATAATTTTGGTACATGTGATTATGCTTAAAAAATTACTATCTTCACAAGATTTTGAAAAATTAAATTATCGTACTGATAACGTGTTATGAAATAAAAATAATAGAACTAGAAGAGAAAAAAATATAAAAGTTAGAACTCAAGCATTTATTTTATTGAGAATCAAGATCAGTATTTATATAATCTAAAATAAGAGTTATAGTTGGAATAAAATAGACTCTCTAACCTATATAATACTTATCTATATATTAAGATAATACTAAATAATCATCAATAATTATCTCATTATTTTACAACACCATTGAAGTAGCAGTTGATATTTATTAGCTCGATATATTATGCCCCTATTTGCTCCTTTTCAGTAGATTTTGATAAAAATTGATAAAATATGTAATTTAAGAATTAAAATAATTCGTGAGCTGCCATAAAATATGAGTTTTAAAAAATCAAAATCAAAATGGGAGCTATATAATCAATTATAATAGGGTGGTTGTAAAGTAACATCATAATTTATTGGATAATACTACTTTGTCATTATGGATGACCACTTACTTGACATAATTTTGTCATTTTCTGTGCACATTGTTTATTTTGCCCTTGGTCTTATATTTTAGTTGCTTTCCGCATTTTACCCCTATAATTGGTATCAGAGCCTAGTAATGAAACTGACGAAAATTTTTAGAACTTAAATAATATATTTCAAAATGAATAGAAAAGATAAAATGATTTTAGAAGAATTACAAAATATTAATATTTTAACTAATACTAATCGACTTAAATTGCAAGAATTAGCGACAAATTTAAGTACTAAATATAAAACTCTAAGTGAAGAAATACAACAAATAAATAGTTTTCAACAATTAGCAGAAATAAAAAATAAAGGATTACAAATTTTAGTAGATAAATTTTCTGATCATGAAGAAGAAGACGTTATAATAAATCAATTTTTAGAACAATATGATAATTATGCTCAACCTTTAGAAAAAATGGATATTATAAATCAAGATGTTTTAACTCATATAATAAATATCGAATCCAATTTAGAAATTGTTAATGACAATATTAAAATTGGACCAAAAATCTTATATAAACAAATTGAATCAAAATTAAAAGAATCAAAATTAAAAAGAGATTTTTGTATATCAATTGAATCACATTTACCGGCTTATGTTATAGAAGAATTAGAAACGAAATTCTTTGAAGCCATTGGAGAAGAATTAGAAGTCTACAAACAAAGTTTAGAACAATTAGTTATTCAAACCGAAAATATTTATATGAATAATCCTCCACCCAAAGAGGAAACTACTGAAATTAATATTCCACCTCTAAATCAACAAGTTGAAACTCAACCGTTAGTCGGAGAGACAAGTAGAACTAATATTACTACAGATTAGACACAAGTTGAATCTGATGACTGAAATCTAGAATTGATAAAAGAACATGGAATAACTGAAGAACGAGAATGTTACAATTTTAGAAAAGAACCCAAGATTATGTCAACTAAGCATATACATCTTAGGGATAATAATTCAGTTAAATTATTTACTGAACCAATTTCTACAACATGAATATGGCTAGATGTTGATGATATCAATAATAAAAGTGAAATTATTGATTCATGGGCAAAAGCTATTGATTTAGCTGTTGCTTTTCATAAATGGAATACAACTCAAACTTATAACTTTTTAGTCCACACCTTTAGAGGAATTACTTCAGATATTTGGAGAAGAACTTCTGAAGAAACTAAAAACAAAGTTAAATATAGAGAAAAATCTACAACTACTATAGATAGTAATGAAAGTTTAGATGCTGAAAATTTTAAAGAAGTTTTAAAACGAATGGAAAATTTCTTTAGACACTTACTCTTAGGAGAAGTTATACCAGAAACAAAAATAGACATGATCACTCAAGAAGCCTTACAAGCTGAAAGAGAAATGTAATTATTAAAAATCCGTGATATGTATAAATTAAATGAATATACTAAGAAATTCGAGAAGATATATATTAAAGCCTTTAAATCCATAAAAGAATGGAATTTATCAGAAGAAGATGTAAAATTACTAAATAGATATTTTCTTAAACTACATTAGCCATGGGGTCAGGAATTATTTGAAAATTACCAAATTTATTGGAATAAAATAGAATGAGAAGACCATAACCGTAAAGTTGATACCTTAGGAATGAGAACTTCATTCGCTAAGAGAAAAATATCTGAATGGTATGGAAAATCTATGTACCAACACCTATTTAGAAAACATGATAAGAAAGCAAGTTTATGCTGTTATGGAGAAATAGCAGCAGTACCGCAAATTGGTTGTCACCAACTGTCTAGGAAACCATATTATAAGAAGAAATTTAAAAAGTATCTTAAACATTGGAAGAGAAACAAAAGATTTAAGAGTCACAAGAAATATTTTAAGAAGAAAAAACCTTGGAAAAAGGAATATAACCAACATAGGTGATTATGTCGACTTCGTACCCGAGCCGAGCTCGTAACCCGAGGAGAAACCGCCCTATTTGACCCATTTAGTCCTTCCCTCCTCGGTATGTCTCCTCGGGCATGATGATCCCCGAGCTCGAGGCATCACCTCCTATAACCTCTCTCCGATGCAGTGCCCTTTTTCGTCAGTCTGAACCAGAGAGAAGAGTCCTACTAGCGGTGTACTACCCTATCCCTTAAAAGTCCTACTCTTATCCAAATACGTAGGAACACAAAACTTACCATAGTACAGTCCTAACCACACTAGAAGTCCTAGATATGGCAGGCTCCTTGCCACTCCGAAATACCTCCAATCCCTATATATACACCATTCATCTCCATTAATCAGGTACGCTTTTACATACAATTCAGAGCATATATTTTCTGGTGGTTCGCTTTCTGACTTAAGCATCGGAGGGGCAACGAGGACACTCCTCGAGGCCTTTGTTTCAGGTACAAGGAAGCTCTTGTTCGTGCTCTTTTAGTCGTCCAGCTCGGATCTCATCAGGTGCGATTTTTGGTAGCATCATTGGCGCCGTCTGTGGGAAACGCTACCAAAAGCCATGGTCAACACACGTTCAGGTCTTCCGCAAGCAAGTTCGTCTGCACCAAACCAGCCGCCACTCATCGACCCCACGGTCCAGCAGGAGGAGCCACCCGCATTGCCTAATGCGCAGGCGTTTGAGGAACTCCGCCAACAAGTGGCAGCGTTAACCCAGTTGCTAAGCCAGAGGAATGACCGACCGGCAACTGAGCTTCCGCCGGAACCGACGGTCGGACAACAAGGAGTCTTTATGGAGGATGCTCGTGCCCGGGATATGCACGAAGTACACTACAACGATGGGTCCGGGGCCTCGGGTGTCCCACAAGCCCCGGCCTCGGGGTTGATAACAATGGACTCAAACGAATTGGCCAGAATCATCAAGGAGGGAATCGCCGCTGGGTTGAAGGAAAAGGCCCAGGGGATATCAGGGTTTGCCCCGAACACTCCATTCACGCCAGAAGTTCTCTCATTCCCACTACCAAACAGATTTAAGCTCCCCCGCATGAAGGAATATGATGGAACGACAGATCTCATCAACCATCTCAACGTGTACACCGACGTCATGAATCTGCAGGTGGCCCCTGACCCCGTGATGTGCAAGGCTTTCCCCCAAACCTTGACTGATGCCGCCAGGGATTGGTTCTCTACCCTGGAGCCCAACTCCATTGCCTCGTTCTCCGATCTGGCTGATAAGTTCTCCGCTTTCTTTGCTAGTAGTAAGCGCATAAGGAAGACAGCGGCCTCCCTCATGCAGCTAAGGCAGGGGCCCAATGAGACACTACGCAATTTCATGACGAGGTTCAACAAGGAAAGACTTCAGGTACCCGACCTCCACATAACTGCAGCAATCTCCGCCCTCACCTACGCCATCAGGTGCGAGGTTTTCAAAATGTCATTATCCAAGAATCCACCAAGGACCGTGATCGAGCTACTTACCCGAGCAGAAAAGTATATCAACATGGAAGAAACACTGAACCCGAGGAGAAATTCTCACCCGAGCTCTGATAAACCCGAGCCCAGAAGGCAACGCGACTTCAATCATCGGCCGGAAGAGAACCATCGGTCGGAAGCAAACATGGGAAGGCAAAACCGGGATGTGCGTCCGGCATCGCTCACTCGCCTGAACACTTCAAGGTCAAATATTCTCATGGAAATCAAGGATATGAAGGGGTTCAAATGGCCTGCACGGATGCAGACACCTCCGAACACTCGGGATAGGAGTAAGTATTGTGGTTACCACCGGGATCACGGCCACACAACCGAAAACTGTAACGCCCTTCAGCAAGAGATCGAGGCTTTGATAAGAAGAGGGTTCCTAGGCTCATACATTGGTCGTGACAAGCGACCAAGGAACGGAAGGGAGGATGTGAAAGACCCCGAAAGGAAGGGGAATGACCAACCAACCGCAGGGACGATCAACATCATAGTTGGAGGCATAGCATCAGGTGGAGACTCCAATAGGGTGCGTAAGCAGTACGCGAGACAGTATAACCCGAACAGGAGGGCGATTGGGGATAAGGAAGAGATCACGTTCGGGCCACAGGACTTGGAAGGGTTGTCACACCCGCACGATGATGCTCTAGTTATATCAGCAATCATAGCTAACTTTGATGTGAAGAGAATCTTAATTGATAATGGGAGCGCGGCCAACATACTATCCCTTGAAGCGTACTCTCAAATGGGGATTTCGGCCGACCAACTAAAAACAGTCCAGACCCCGTTGCAAGGGTTCGGGGGAGGCACAATCATTCCAGAAGGCGTTGTCAGTCTACCGCTAACATTGGGGGCAAATCAGAGACAGGTAACCGAACTTACGTCTTTCCAGGTTGTACGTGTTTCAATGGCTTATAATGCCATCTTGGGGAGACCGTTGCTCAATCAGATCAGGGCCATAGTCTCTACTTTCCACCTCGCTATGAAATTCCCAACCAGTAAGGGAGTAGGGGTCGTTCGCGGAGATCAGACAGCTGCTAGGCACTGCTATGTCGCAAGTGTCCGGAAAATCACGTCCAATATCATGCATATATCACCATCGGAGCCCGAGCCCGACCATAGAGGGAGACTCGCTCCCGTCGAAGGACTGGTAGAGCTCGAGCTCGAGCAGGGTAAGAAGGTGACGGTTGGTCAGGGTTTGGATACTAGCCTCAAGTCTGCACTGGTAGTTTGCTTATCCCAGAATTTGGACGTGTTCGCATGGAATGTGGAAGACATGCCAGGGGTTGACCCTAGTGTGGCAGTTCACAAACTAAATATCAACCAAAGTGCTAAACCGGTCAAGCAGAGGAAGAGACAGTTTGCACCAGAACGTCGGGAGGTGATACGTGAAGAGGTTGACAAGTTAATAAAGGCCGGGTTCATAAGGGAAGTCCAGTATCCCGATTGGCTCTCCAACGTAGTACTTGTGAAGAAGGCCAATGGCAAATGGAGAGTTTGCATTGACTTTACCGATCTTAACAGGGCATGCCCAAAAGACAGTTACCCCCTACCTCGAATAGACAACTTGGTGGACATGACATCGGGTCATAAGCTGTACAGCTTCCTGGACGCATTCTCTGGATATCACCAAATCCACATGGCCGAGGAGGATCAGGAGAAGACATCTTTCATGGCCGATTCCGCCATATATTGCTACAAGGTCATGCCCTTCGGATTGAAAAATGCAGGAGCAACATATCAGAGATTGATCAACAAAGTCTTCGCTAAGATGATTGGGAGGAATGTTGAGGCCTACGTTGATGACATGGTGGTCAAGAGCAAAGAGATCGGACATCATATTGAAGACCTGGAAGAAGTATTTGCTACTCTTCGCAAGTATAAGATGAAGTTAAACCCGGCCAAGTGCGCTTTCGGAGTCGCCTCGGGAAAATTCTTGGGGTTCATGATCACTCATAGGGGAATCGAAGCAAATCCGGACAAGATACGAGCGCTTGCATCCATGGAGTCCCCTCGAAGCAAGAAGGATGTACAAAAGTTGACAGGACGGGTAGCGGCTCTAAACAGGTTCATGTCCAGAGCAGCGGATAGATGCTTCCCCTTTTTCAAGGCCCTTAGAGGAAGTCATAACTTCGAATGGACAGAGGACTGTGAAAGAGCATTCCAAGAACTGAAACAAGCATTGGCAATGCCTCCGATTCTCACGAAGCCCGAGCCCGGTGACACGTTGTTTCTATACTTAGCAGTATCTCGAAATGCGGTAAGTGGAGTATTGGTGAAAGAGGTTAACAAAGCACAGCAACCCATCTACTACGTGAGCAAGGTATTACTTGATGCGGAGACCAGGTACACGTTGGCAGAGCAGCTGGCTCTTGCATTGGTAGTGGCAGCCCGGAAGTTGCGACAATATTTCCAATCTCACCCCATTGTGGTGCTCACTAATCAACCACTGAGGCATATACTCCAGAAGCCTGACATGTCGGGAAGGTTAGTAAAATGGGCAGTCGAGCTTGGAGAATTTGATATTGAATTCAAACCCAGGCCCTCGATCAAGGCACATGCCTTAGCCGATTTCATAGCTGAACTCACGCCAAAGCCTCGGGGGACAGGGGACGACCCGAACAGCATTGCACTGAAGGTATGGGAAATATTCGTTGACGGGGCATCGAACTCCTCGGGCTCGGGGGCAGGGGTCATCATCACCAGCCCAGACAGACAAACAGAAATACAATGCGCGCTCCGATTTGAATTTGACGCTACAAACAACGAAGCAGAGTATGAGGCCGTTATAATTGCGCAAGAGCTTGCCAGTAAGCTTGAGCTTGAGCACATAAAGATATACAGTGATTCGTTGTTGGTGGTCGGGCAGATTGAGGGATCATTCGAAAGAAAAGATGAAAAGATGAGTATGTATTGTTTAAAGGTCCACGATCTTCAGAGGCGGTTTAGAAGCTGTGAGATCATAAAAATTCCACGAGCTGATAATTGTAAAGCTGACGCCTTATCCCGGCTTGTTTTCATGGGGGTTGACGGTCTCGACAGGACAGTCCATGTGAAATTTGTAACAGAACCGAGCATCAGCCAAGCACCCAAAGTTATGGACATCGAGCATGAACCTTGCTGGATGGACCCGATAGTTGATTTCATAGCCACCGGAAATTTGCCCGGCGACCAGAGGATGGCGAGGAGCATTAGGTCTCGAGCACCAAGGTATTGCATGATTAGGGGAGTTCTATTTCGTCGGAGTCTCACTCTACCGTACCTTCGATGCCTCAACCCCACTGAGGCAACACAAGCCTTGGCGGAGGTCCACGAAGGAGTATGCGGCAACCACCAGGGAGCTCGGTCCCTTGCCTTCAAACTTATAAGATATGGATATTACTGGCCAACAATGAAGAAGGACGCCATTGACTATGTTAAGAAGTGTGATAAGTGTCAAAGGTTCGGCAACGTCATCCATTCGCCGGCCGAGAAGCTCACACCCATACATTGCGGGACGCCCTTCGAGCAGTGGGGCATAGACATTCTTGGCCCTTTTCCACTAGCCCGTGGACAATTGAAGTTTGTCGCCGTAGCGGTCGAGTACTTCACCAAGTGGGTAGAGGCCGAACCCTTGGCCATTATTTCGGAACCCAAGCTAAGATCGTTTGTTTGGAAGTCCATCATTTGCAGGTTCGGGCTGCCCAGAGTCCTCATAACCGATAATGGGAGACAGTTTGATAACCGACATTTCGGAAGTTTTTGCACCAATCTGGGGATCGACCATCGTCTGACATCTGTTGCACACCCCCAAAGCAATGGCCTAGCCGAGGTCACCAACCGAATCATCTTGCAAGATCTCAGGACCAGACTCGGAGAATCTAGGGGAGCTTGGCCCGACGAGCTGCCTGCCATTCTTTGGACATACCGAACATCCCACAAAACCACTACTGGAGAAACTCCTTTCATGATGGCATTCGGGGTGGAGGCCTCTCTCCCAATCGAGACCAGGATACCAACGCTCAGGAGACTCGAACCTGGAGCCGAGGTCCAAACAACTGAGCACCTTGACCTGCTTGAGGAGGTGAGAGAACAGGCCTCCATAAGGGTCGCTGCTTACCAGAACAGGACGGCCAAACACTTCAACACCAGGGTAAAACACATGAAGTTTAGGGTCGGGGATCTTGTGTTAAGAAGAGCTGAAGCTGCTGGCCATGCCCCGGGAAAGCTAGGGGCCGCTTGGGAAGGGCCATTTGAAGTCATTAGAGAAGTTCGCAAAGGAGCATACAGCTTGAGAGAAATCTCGGGGAGACCACTACATCGGCCCTGGAATGCGGACAATCTGAAAATCTACTACAAATAGTTCATTTTCTACCTTTGCTTTGTAATTTTTATTTCGCCTTAAAATTTTAGTTTGCCGGGATTGCATGCCCTGCGTCTTTTTAGTTCGTTAATTCTGCATTTCTTGGGCGCACGCCCACGTTTGGTGTTTGAAGGATTTTTGCTTACATAAATAACATCGGGATTCATTCCCAGAAAAGTGATTTTCAAAGTCTCGCCGTCGCGCAAACATCTCGAGGCTATAGTCCTCGAGCTCAAAAGCCCGACCACAATCTCGCCTCCCAAAAGGAACTGAAAAGTAAGCTCCTCGGAACAACCATACCTCGGGAACTGCTCAATTACTCCTCGAGTTTCGAACATTGTTGGTTTAAACATGTTGCTCGAGGTCGTCCTCAATTACTCCTCGAGTTTCGAACATTGTTGGTTTAAACATGTTGCTCGAGGTCGCCCTCAATTACTCCTCGAGTTTCGAACATTGTTGGTTTAAACATGTTGCTCGAGGTCGCCCTCAATTACTCCTCGAGTTTCGAACATTGTTGGCTTAAACATGTTGCTCGAGGTCGCCCTCAATTACTCCTCGAGTTTCGAACATTGTTGGTTTAACATGTTGCTCGAGGTCGCCCTCAATTACTCCTCGAGTTTCGAACATTGTTGGCTTAAACATGTTGCTCGAGGTCGCCCTCAATTACTCCTCGAGTTTCGAACATTGTTGGTTTACACATGTTGCTCGAGGTCGCCCTCAATTACTCCTCGAGTTTCGAACATTGTTGGTTTATGCATGTTGCTCGAGGTCGTTGTTATTTTACATTATTAAAAAATCGTCGTCGGGCGACATACATCTTGGATTAACGTCGTGCTCATTTATTCGTCGGTTTTCGAGTTCCATGATTCATAAAATTGCTCGGTTTGTCAGAACGCTCGGGTTGTCATGATTGACGAACAGTAAAAACCAAAAGGAACGAGCTTGCATATACAAAAACCAAAAAACATAAAAGTTTCAATTACAAAAGATCTGAGCCCATCATCGGGCATTACACTTGAATAAAAAAGAAAAATCCTAATCTAGGTCGTCAGTCCCCGGGGGCTGGGAAACTTCGGCGTCCTCGTCCTCCTCCTCCTCGACCCCTGCACCCTCGGAGGAAGACAGCTCGAGCCCATCTGTTACCTCAGGAGCCGAGGTCAAGTCCTCGGCATTTATCTCAGGCACCTTGGACCGGAGGAAAGCTCGAGCCTGCTTGAAGGCGTAGTTGTAGGACCCGAGGGCGTATTCACCCCTCATTGCCCGGAACTCAGCAGATGTCTTGAAGCCCTCGATCGCCTTAGCACGAGCATCTTCAAGCCCTTCCTCGAATTCCTTCCCTTGTGCTCAAGCTCGCGCCTACAAGCCTCGGCCTCCTCCCTGGCCAGAGCCTCACCTGCTCGGACCTGTTTCAAGCATACCTCGAGCTCTTTAGCCTCCTTCGTTCGGCGGTTGGACTCTGTTTCGAGCTCGATGATATGTTGCGTCCGACGCTCCAGCTCTTCCTCGAGCGAGGAGATTTTTGCGTCTTCCCTCGAGCCTCGGCGACTTAAAGCTCGAGCGACGGTCAAAGCCTGCGCACGACAAAAAGAATTTCAGGGATCGGGAGTTTAACATGTATAAATTTCATATCAAAATGGCTCTCGAGTTACCTTTAATGCAAAGTTCTCGACCTCCCTCATGCCGTCGGCCAAACTCACGTCACCTCCTTTGTACCTCTCGAGGAGTTGAGGGACGAGCGTGCATTTCTCGACGTCACCTTCAGGGAAAGATTGTTGCGGGATGTCGTCCTCGAGATCGACGACGACGGGCGTACCCCCAGGTGTGCGAGCACGGGGTGTTGGGGCCTCGGTCGAAGGGACGTGGGCCTCTGGCATGGATTGAGAAGCCTCCCCGGGACCCCTCCTAGCCTGGTCGGTCGACTCGTATCGAGGGCGTTTCTTGCCCTTCTTCCCGGGCTGCTTCGTCGGGGCACCCTTCGGTTTCCTTTCCACCGCTCGACGAAGGTCAGAGGGATCGAACGCCATCGCGAGCACTGCGCACAAAATAAACATGTCAAACTACCGAGGATATTACACGGGCGATTAATATAAGTCAAAGATGCTCGCTCCTACCCTCGACGCCCTTGACGTCAGCTAGATCGAGGATATCGTCCCCGAGGAGATCATCCATGTTATAGGCTAAAGGCTCGAGCTCGACCAATCTCTGCCTATCCCTCTCTAACACCTCGAAGTAAGCTTGGCCCTCGTTAAACAGCTCTGTGCTCGGCACAACCCATCGAGGACCAAATGGGTGATCGGTATCTTGGGGCCTAATAAAAAAGAATTTCGACTTCCACCCCTTCAAAGAGCTCGGCATTTTAGGAACCTTGAACTCTCCTCGGGAAGAAAAGTACGCGAAGCAATTGAAGCCTGGGAGTGACTTCAATTCGAAGGTCATCCTCAGCAAATCTAGCCTCGGGACAATCGATAAATACCTACATGCTACGAAAAAATAGACGAGCATTCTCCACCCATTAGGGACTAACTGACCGGGACACATGTCATGCTCGGTCAAGAACTCGAGAAAGAAGGGGTGAAGAGGCCACCTAAGTCCCCCCCTCAGCGATTCCCTATAAATAGCAATCTCTCCCTCTCGAGCACTCACTATACTATCCTCGGGATCAGGTCGTCGCACATCGCACATCGGCATCAACCCAAATTCACGAGCTACCCCTATAACCTCATGTTCTTTGTACCTACAGCTAAGCTCGGGATATGAAAAGGCGGGGTGACTATCAACAGGAATGGCGTAGGGTATAATGGGATGACCATCCTCAGGCAATGATCCCGAGGCCGAGGAACTACTACTACCAGACATTTGAAAAACAGAAGCTTAAATTAACTAACTAGAGAGGACGAGCTCTTACCTTAAAGCCTAAAACCGAGGAGGTCCGAGGAGTTCTTGAAGATTGGAAAGTGCCAAATGTGGTGGGGCAGGGGGGTATTTATAGGACCCTGAGAAGTCCAAACGTCTCTCAATCCAGACCCTCCATCCCTCGCCACGTGGCAGCCATCCACGACCCAAAATCATTAGCCCAAATATCGAGGCCACGTGGCACCTCTTCACACGGCCAGCTGGCTCCTCGCTCAACGTTTCTTCAATCGACCCCGGACATTGGCGTAAGGTATGACCTCCCCACCACGCCAGAGTGCATCACATCCCATATCCTCGACCATGAGCCTCTGGCAGTGATGCACGGGGGCCTGTGATTATGTCGACTTCGTACCCGAGCCGAGCTCGTAACCCGAGGAGAAACCGCCCTATTTGACCCATTTAGTCCTTCCCTCCTCGGTATGTCTCCTCGGGCATGATGATCCCCGAGCTCGAGGCATCACCTCCTATAACCTCTCTCCGATGCAGTGCCCTTTTTCGTCAGTCTGAACCAGAGAGAAGAGTCCTACTAGCGGTGTACTACCCTATCCCTTAAAAGTCCTACTCTTATCCAAATACGTAGGAACACAAAACTTACCATAGTACAGTCCTAACCACACTAGAAGTCCTAGATATGGCAGGCTCCTTGCCACTCCGAAATACCTCCAATCCCTATATATACACCATTCATCTCCATTAATCAGGTACGCTTTTACATACAATTCAGAGCATATATTTTCTGGTGGTTCGCTTTCTGACTTAAGCATCGGAGGGGCAACGAGGACACTCCTCGACGCCTTTGTTTCAGGTACAAGGAAGCTCTTGTTCGTGCTCTTTTAGTCGTCCAGCTCGGATCTCATCAGGTGCGATTTTTGGTAGCATCAATAGGAAATCGCAGAAAAAATCTAAAGAAGAATTCTATAAAAAATATAAATGTTTTACATGTAATGAAATATGACATATATCTCCCAATTGTCCTAATAAGAATAAAAGAGAAAATGTTAAAGCCATTAGGATAATGAAAGAAATAGAATCCGACTCAGACTATGAGATAATCGAAGATTTAGACGAATTATCTAAAACAGATTCAATATATGAGCTAAATATAGAAGAAATTGAAGAACCAGAATTTGAACAGATTTATATGAATCAAGAGATTATAGATACTATTGAAACCAACTTAGATAATGAAGAAGGAACTTCACAAACAGTCGTGTTTGATGAGGAAAGATATGGAGCTATAAAAGAAAAACAAATATCTTTAAAAGATAGAGATGTTTTTGTAAGACCAATATTATCTTGGTTTAATAAAACGATATATATTGCTAAATATGATGAAGTACCTGTTAATATCGAAAATGTTAAAGGCAACACTACTATACAATGGGTTAATAGAAAATTAGCAAAAATAAATAAATCTACTAGGGAAAGATTAAAGAACATAGTGATTGTAAGAATCCAAATAATGATTAAATGATACTTTAGAGAAGGAATGGATATTCCTATACAAATGTATTTAATGGATAACAGAATACTTTATGATCCTATGGACGCTTTATTAGGAGTTGTCTCTGGAAATCTAGTATATAAGAAAATTATATTTACTATAAGACCTAGATTTGCCATGTACTTATTAGATGGAAATTTAAGTATGGGATTAAATATATATATCATAGAATTGATAGATTAATTATGTCATCAAGAAGTAAAGCTGTAACATTACATTGTAAAGCTTTATATGTTTTTACTACTACACACCAAAAAGAAATCAATAAAGTCTCAGGAGATTTTATACAAATACATGAAGATTTTAGAGACCTAGCACAATTTACACCACCAAGAATGTTAAGTAATAATAACATTTCGTTACCACAAGATATATTGCTTGATTTTTATCAGCAATCTAGAAGAATGGATGATAATGTAGGAAATCAAGGATTAGTTATCTTGAATACTTCTGGACAACTTATAGTAGAAGAATAGAAAGAAGTATTAGTATTAGAGAACTCTCAAGCTCTAGTAGAACATCTACAAGTAGAAACTATCCAATAATGCCTAGAAATAGTATTGACATTGACCTAAGAAAATGTGAGGAAGATAATTTCCTTATTCTAACAGAATATATCAATAATCAGAATAACCATCAAGAAATCATAGCACTTGTTAATACATGAGCTAGTACCAGTTATATAAGAACAGACCTAGTTGATCATTTACTAGAAGAAAAATTACCGCAAGGAATAACTCTTACAGATTATCATGGAATTAAATATGAAATTAAAACATTTGTTAATCTAGAACTAAGTTTCGCAGATATAGAAGGAGAACAATTTAAACTAAATCTTAAAATTCATAAAGATTATAGAAAAGAAAAAGATACTAGTCCAATATTATTAGGAATGAACTTTCTTGAGAAAGTCTCATCATTCTATATCCAGAAAAATACCTTACAAATAACTATAGAAGGAAAACAAAAAATGATTTCTAGAGTTAATAAAAATAAAGAACCAATTTATATGATACAAGAAATTAGATCAATCAAAACTAGCATACTTAATCCATATATTGAGATAACTCTCAAATTATCAAATTACTGTATGATAAAATTTCATGCTATACTTGATACTGGATCAAGGATTTGCCTATGCAAAAAATATGTGTTCCCAGAACATTACTATAAAAGAGACTATAGGAAGACAACTCATGGACAAACAACTAGTGATATTGTAGAAATCTATAGAGATTTTGTAGAAAATGTTCCTATAATTATAGGAAATAGAGAATGTTTTATACCTCGAATATATGCAACAGATAAAATCGGATGTGATATCCTTTTAGGAGAAAATTTTATCTACACATATAGCCATATATAAAGATAGTTTTGAATTTACAACACCTTGTAATCACAAAATTAAAACACCAAAAATCTATAAAGTCATTGGAATTGCACATCAACCAATTCACCATAAACCTAGACATCAGAGTTCTGCAGGTAATCGTGGTGGATGTTATACAGAAATTAATCAAAAACAAAAAATTCTAGTATTATGAATTAGCAATTTAGAAGAAGAATTAGAAAGTATTAAATTAGAACTAAAAGAATGTTATCATGAACATCCATTAGTTAAATGAGATAAAGATAAACATATGGCAACCATTGAATTAAAAGACTCGGATGCTAAAATATCAGGAAAACAATTTCCTTATAGCGAAGAAGATAAAAAAGAATTTGAAATACAAATTAAAGAACTCTTACAATTAGGAGTTATAAAAGAATCAACCAATTCATATAATAGTCCAGCATTTATGGTTAGAAACCATAGTGAAATTAAAAGATGAAAATTAGATGGTAATTGATTATAGAGATTTGAACTCTAAAACTGTACCAAATAGTTATAAACTACCAATAAAAGAATTGTTAATAAAACAAATACAAAGAAGTAAAATATATTCTAAATTTGATTGTAAATCTGGATATTGGCAAATAAAACTAGATGAAATATCAAAACCTTTAACTAGTTTTACTACTCCTAATCCATTAGGACAATTCGAATTGAATGTTATGCCATTTGGATTGATGAATGTACCAGCAATATTTCAACAAAAAATGGATAAGATTATTAGACCAATAAAAAACTTCTGCATTGTTTATGTAGATGATATTCTTATTCATAGTAAAAATCTAAAAGAACATATTGAACATCTTAAGAAATTCAACTATATTGCTAAAAAATATGGATTAGCCTTATCAGAAAGAAAAGCAGAAATAGCTAAAACTGAAATTAAATTCTTAGGATATATTTTTATTGAAGAAAAAATAATTCAACAACCTCATATTGGGAAGAAAATTATTGATTTTTCAGAAGAAATTAGAGATAAGAAAGAGCTACAAAGCTTTATTGGATTATTAAATTATTCTGAGAAATTTATTAAAAATTATGCAAAATACAAAGTCCACTTTACCAAAAAACTAAAAAAATGAGTTGAATGGGAATGGACACAAGAAGATATAGAAATGGTAAATAAAATTAAAAGAATATGTGAAAATCTACCAGAATTAAATATTCTAAATGATGATGATTTCTTTATTTTAGAAATTGACGCATCCTTATTACACTGGGGATCAATTCTAAAAAGAAAAGAAAATCATAAAGAATTTCTTTGTAATCTATTATGTAAATGCATAGAAGAGCTAGTTGCTTATACTTCAGGTACATTTAAAGATGTCGAGACAATGTATGATATCAATCGTAAAGAATGTTTAGCCGTTAAGAAAGGTGTAGCAAAATTTGAACCTTATTTGCTACCTAAGAAATTTCTTATTAGAACAGATAATACTCAGGTAAAACAATTATTAACAAATAAACTTGGAACAATTGCAGCTGAAAGGCCACTTATTAGAATGCAAATGTGGTTTGCACCATTTAAATTTGATATTGTCCATATTAAAGGGAAATACAATTTTATTCCAGATTTTTTAACCAGAAATTGAGCAAATCAGGAAGGAATTAGAGACATTGAAGTTCGAAATGAATATGAAGATTGCTACTATGGAGTCCAAGATAACACTAATAGAAATGACTGCTGTCAAGCCGATATCTGAGAAAGCCAATAAGGCTATATTATCTTAAGGCCCTAGTGCCAATAAATCCGAAGGCCTCAGTGCCAATATTGAACAAGAAGCATTAAAGGTTCATAAACTATCCGTCCAAGAGAATATTACTTTGTCTCCCTCACAGGAGAAAAAATTAACAAATGAAAGTATCTCCATACCAGAGCTAGATCACTCAAATATCATCAAGGCCCGTAACACTCCTAGTGTTATGGATATCAAAAGTAAAAATGATTTTATTTTAGCATATGTACTGTTCAATCTAGCCTGTTGCTGGTTTACCAGTATTGGAGGTTGGATGAAAACCTTAACATATGGAACCTATAACAAAGTGAATTTTTATCCAAGAGCCCCAGCATATTGGGTTCGTACTCTATTTGAAATGGGAAATATAATTTGTATTTACCCATCAGAATTTTTAAAAGAAATTTCTATGCTACCAAAAGAGGTAGTCCGAGCTATTGAAAGATATTGTCAAGTTCTTAAACATAAAAACATATACATCAGATTTTTCTCTGCTAGTCCCGAATGGGATAATGAAGAAGATAAGCTGCTACCATTTAGCCATGTCATAAGGATTGCCACTACTTCCAAGCATCTCTAGCCTGAGAAGAGTGAAATCCACGAAACTACACCAGAAGATGTCATCAATATGACAGCTTTTCGTAGAGCGAAGGGATATAAAGAACAGTTTGAGCATATCCAGAAAATTATTGAAGAAAATCAGAAAATTTGGGTGTATGAGTCACAAGATCACTTGATTTACAGCAAGGCTGTGGCACCCACTAAGCAAGAAGATTGGCACTATCTTGATGTATGGTGTGATCATATTTTTGGAGGAGACGCTAGTGGAACACAGAAGAAAAAAAATAAGTTGTGTAAACAATTTTGACGTTATCCAAACCATAAGTGTGAATGTTGTAGCAATGAAGAAGATGACTCACCAATCTCACTAGATCCAGAGGAATTTCCGAATGAGTGGTTTGAGTCTCATATGGAAAAGTAATGGACCCCCTTTATCATTACTTTATCAAAGTCACTTTGATAAAGAAAAACTGTGGGGTTTCACATACATTATTTTCCATGTTAAGACAAACAATTTTAGGTCACAGTAAGATTCTCATTATCTTACACAGTAACGCAACAATAATGAAGGACAACCATAGAGCTTTTTCGAGTCTATAAAAGGAAGACTAATTCTCAGAGGAATGCATCATATCCTTAAGCAAAAACTTATTTCTCTCTCGTTTTCCAATCTTGTAGCTATTTCAGTTTCTTTCTTTCATTTGAAGCTTGTAATAAGGTAATCTCTATGGAGTTCTAAACTCTTTAGAGAGAGTACCAAGAGTGTAGCCGAGATATGTATGTATACTCTTTTATAAGAGATATTAGTGTGATATGTTTATGAAATCAAAGTTGTTTGAAAACACTGTCTTTTTATCCTTATTATATTCTCAAAAGCTCTTATCTTACTTATACTCCAACAGTGAAAACCTTGAGGGTCAGTGCAAGTATCTTGTTGCCGTGTTTCCGTGTGTAGGCATTTTAGGCGTTGTTAGAGAAAGCCATGAGAACCCTATTACCATTCAAGGTGATGTTTTAACTAGGAGTTGGAAGGAAAACTGTGATTCTGTGTGATCCATGGTGAGATATGCAAAAGAGTCAGAGAGAAAATCAATAAGAGTGCGGAAGTCATGTTGGATCATAACCCACTTTCTTAAACTCAAACAACACCGATCACTTATATCTGAGTATACTAACATACGAGAGCAAGCTCGAGGGAAATCTCATTGATATTATTATGCATTTACCTTCTACTTCAATACTGTAAGATCTTTCTTATTTATGTCAATTACTTGCATTAATATTTGCACTCCTGCTATTTATTACGTTTTAGTTAATTGTATTCGAAAATTAGAAATTAACTGTGAAAGAAAAAGAGAAAAAATTAAACAATTTTATACTGTGCTTGATTATTTTCTGAAAAATAATAGAGATATACTTGTGCCTATAAAAGAAAATATAATCAGAATTAATAGAGAAATTAATAACTTATAAATTAAAATTAAACTATTAACTATTGTTTTGATAAAAAAAAAAATATATATATATATATAACATATCCTATATTAGGAATAGAAAATCTTGATTTGACTAAAGAATAGAGGAAGGACATTTATGTCATTTTATCAAATTATGTCATCCCTCATGTCAATCATTATGTTACCATAGCAAGATCGTAATTTATTACCCATTCTGTAATCAATTGATAGCGAAAAGTTGTACTCTATATAGTAGAATAGTTGAAATTTCTTGTCAATTTTTTTACTATCTATACAATCAATTATCGACATGTTATTTTAAAGAATCAGTCTACAAGTACATGAAATTATTGCAGAATCGATACAAAAATTTGAAATGGACCACACAGATGCATAGGATGCTGCCACAGCAATATCCTGTAAAAAAAATTGTGAGTTATTCTCTGTACTTAGGGAATAACTCTGTTTTAAATTAATATTTCATCGATTTGGTAGGTTAGTGACAAAGTTAATAAGCTTAAATTTGAAATGACATGTTAATTTAAAAATAACGCGTCAATATTAATTGGTTGGATAGCAAATATTAAAGCAAATCTCAACTCACATTAGAAAGTCTGGCACGGCTGCTGCTAGGTAAATCTTTACGTGGCACTTAAATCAGGCCAATAAGAATACAAGGATATTTTTATTTGGAATTTTTATTTTTAATATTATATACCAAATTAAGTCCTTCATTTAGGTAATCATGACAAACATAATTCGCTTGCAAATTATAATTTCTCTTCAATATTTTGAGAATTCTTATCGGTTCAAGTTTTACCTAAAGATCAAAATACGATCCAATGTTATTTAAGTTTATCAAATATCAACTAGAACTATGATGAAATCTAAGGATGTTTAAACAACGAAAAATCAAACGAGATGTGTTGAAGCAAATCCTGCTAAAATAAATTTAATCTCCTACACCAATAATAATAGTCTAGATGGACTCTCAACATACAACCTTATAATCAATGATTAGAGTCGCGTTATACTAACTTTGTCCGATGAATCAGATCTTGATTGTAATACATTGTTCAAATGATTGTGAACCCTAAAAAGCTTGGAAATTTTGAATACTAATTGCTCAAATTTATATTGAATGCAGTATAGCTGTCTATACCTAGTGCTCCTAAATTGTCAAATATTCCCTTCGTGGGGCTAGGCTAGCCTTTGGCTCTAACAATAAAGCTAGTTGTACAGATATTGTTGACAACCATGTTTTGTCAAAACTCGAGCTTTTGATGTAAAAAAATTTTTTTAACAAATTTTAAAATGAATGAATATGATGCTGTTAAGTAGAATGTTGTCAACAAAGATTGTAAAAGTAGCATGATTCTTGACCCTAGTGGCGAGCATGGGATACAATAGCTAAGGATCGTAATATTTACAACTCAAGGAAGTAGCTAAGGATCGTAATATTTTTCCACCTTGAAATTCATTATCACTCATTTAAGATATAACAAGACTCTTTAAGTTTTCCATGAAACTCTCTCCATAAATTTGAGACTAATCCCAATTCACATAAATGTTCATTTAATGAATTTATTATACAATTGTAAGAACGTCTTCAATAGGTTCTTTAAAAGTGAAATGCTCTTTATGTCAAATGGTCAAATTGTAAAATTTTCCATGGAACTCTTTCAAGCCTTTAAGATATAACAAGACTCTTTAAGTTTTCCATGAAACTCTCTCCATAAATTTGAGACTTATCCCAATTCACATAAATGTTCATTTAATGAATTTATTATACAATTGTAAGAACGTCTTCAATAGGTTCTTTAAAAGTGAAATGCTCTTTATGTCAAATGGTCAAATTGTAAAATTTTCCATGGAACTCTTTTAAGCCTTTAAGATATAACAAGACTCTTTAAGTTTTCCATGAAACTCTCTCCATAAATTTGAGACTTATCCCAATTCACATAAATGTTTATTTAATGAATTTATTATACAATTGTAAGAACGTCTTCAATATGTTCTTTAAAAGTGAAATGATCTTTATGTTAAATGGTCAAATCGTAAAATTAGATTTCAAGAAACTTTTTATTTTAATTTTTAAAATAGAGAATTAGTTTAACTACTAGGTATAAGCAACGTGTAATGTACGTTTGCTTAGTTTATATATAATTTTTTTGGTTCATTAAATAATTAATGATGTAGTGTTTATATAATTGATAAATAATTACACATTGTGATATATTAATTTTAATTTGAATAGTGTTAAATTCCAAATTAAAACGTATAAGTTTGTGTTTCGTACTATTATATTATATTAAATTTTGTACTTAACCATGAACCTTTTGTACATAATAAAATAATAGATAACATTATAATACAAAACTAAATAAATAAATATTTTTTCTTCATTGAGTTCAATGTACCTTACCAAATAAATTATTAGCATTTTTAAATTGATAATCTCCACATCCATTTTATTTTTTTAGTTTCATTTTTCCCTAGTGACTAAAATGTAGTAGTACAAAACATTTTGCATTTTCCATTCATTTATTAATAATGTTCTAAAAGGCGTAATGCGTTGCGAGGCGTTGATGTTGAGAATCAAGAATCACAAGTTTAGGCGCGTCAATGCGAAGAATAAGCGTCATAATGCGTTTCGTATTTTTAATATTATTTTAATTATTTCTAAGACATTAAATATATTTTTATTTTAAAAAATAGTTTTTTTCTATATTATAAAAAAATATATTTTTTACTATATCATAAAATCATTTAATATTTAAAAATAATACTTACTAAACATTTAATATAATACTATAATATTGCTAATTAGTGTTAGAAGAATTTTAATTTTTTTATTAATTAAGGAACTAAACATGAGCATTAATCATAGGATTTACACGAAAAGTCTGCGGATTTGATAATTCCGATATCTGAAAATGGAGATGAATGGTTTTTGTTTACAATCGAGAATGATTCTGACGTGAAGTCCGTGGGAATTCAATTGGGGTCGAACCGAGTGCAATAAATACATAAAAATAATTCAAAGTAAATCTATCTTTACTAATTAGATTCATTATCCTACAATTAGTCCCAACACTAAAAATTAAAAATAAATATGTTAAAATAGTTTACTTTGTTAAATTAAAATATTTTAAACTTATAGAAAATAATATCTAACATTAGTATATTAATAATCAAGTGCAATTTAAGTTAAATTTGAAAATTAAATAAATGAAAGAATGAAAGTGAATATTACAATTTAATTAGTTGTAATTCAAAATCAAATTAGTCAATTAGACATACATTTGAAAATGATTTTGATGAGCATTTTAACATTTGTTTTTTGTTGTCACTATCCCACATTGGAAGTTTATAAAACTATTGGAGTTGAGAGCATATATAAAATGCACAATCTCACGCTGGAAATTTATAAAACCTTTGGAGAGAAGTGTATCTATAAAATGAGCATGACGTCTAATACTTTTCCATTGACCTTAGAATTGTAAATTTTGAAACCCAATAATGGAGTTAAAAAATTTTAAACTAAAACAAAAAAAAATCTTAAGACCCGTCAAAACCGTGACCGGTTCTTTGGGTTACAGTTGAACCGGCCGGTTCGACAGGTTTTAACCGTTTTTGTAAATAATCAAAGTTAACCAGTTTTGACGGGTTTTAACCGGTTTTGTAAATTTAAATGTTTTGGCCCGGTTTTGGGCCCGGTTCCCGGTTTCACATGTCGAACTGGTCAGGCCGGGTCGGGTTTGACAACATTGAATAATACAAAGCCTTTTGCATTTCCTATTCATTTATTATTAAATAATGAAATTCCAACATACACAAAATCAATGGCCATAACTTAATTGCTATTTAATGGAAATAATAAAACTAACGGTGAAAATAGATTTTCCGTTAAAACAACAAATTCCGTTAAATTTTTCGTTAAAATAAGAATTTCCGTTTCATAGACACTTTATATATAGAAGATTTACATTTGGAGAGCTAAACTCACTTTTTATTTGTATTATATCGAGGTTGAATTTAATAACGTCTCAAGTTTCTATGATTCACTATTTAAATTATTAATATTGTATAGAAGATTTTAGCCAATGACATTTAAAAATGATAAATGATAAATAAATATTGAGAAAAATAAAATAAAGAGTAAATATAAAGAGTTCGTTGGAGTGCATGAAATATTATATTTTTTAAATTTAAAGACGTTCTTTATTGTGTCTAAGATACTTTTTAATGATAAAGGATCTTTTAGAGATGGTCTAAACTCCCTCGACAGTGATTAATTATAGCCTAATTTAACGCCTTTAGTTAGACATGAACCAACCTAGAAAGCCTCTCAAAGTTGACTAAAATTTGTAATTAAATCCATAAATATTTATTAATTCCAACAGTTAAAGCATGTTTACCGTGTAAACACTAGATTTACCTCTAATATTTTGGTGATGAAAATAATACCCTATAGTCCTTAGAATCATCGAAAGAGGTGTTAAATCCACAAATGACCACTCAACGTTATATTTAGTGTCGTCATGTCCACTCAATTTGATTTTGTTTTACCATGACCACCAACCTTATACTTAATGCCACCCAATTTCATATATATACAAGTCACTTAGAAAAAAATGAAATAAGAACTTATTTTAAAATAAACGTTTTAAAAAAAAAAAAATTATTTATTTTTTTTTTCAAATTTATTTTATAAATATAATACAAATTTACCGTTTTACCCCTTTTGAAATTAATGAAAATGGTAAAAAGAGTTGGGTGATCATGGTGAAATAAAATCAAATTAGGTGGTCATGGTGAATTTAACCCTCAAAAGAGAAATAGGATTGGTGTGAAAAAAAAAAAGAAAAGAAAGATGAAGACAACGAGCTGCTATGACTTTTCACTTATTCACTCCACAATGGACATATTCCATTTCACAACAATGTCAAAAATCGCATCCTTGCCCTTTGCCCTCGTCAAAATTCTAAACTCATATTTATTTCACTGTTCTATTAAAATAACCGATGGACTTTGCATATATAGTTTAATATTCAATCCCTATAGGTTACACTTCATAGTTTTAGTCTACTATCGAATATCGAGTAGAATTTCGGCAAAAAATTAAGGAAATTTAAACAATGATAAAATCAAGTGAGATATGTTGAAGCAAGTCATCTTAAGACAAATTTCGTTTCCTGCCCAATGCTAACTTTATTGCAATATGTTAGTATCTCAAGATACAACACTCTGTGATCAATAATTAGTATCATTTTATACTAACTTTGTTGAACTATGCTTCATGTGCAGGAGCAATTTGCACAGAATACTCACATGAGTGGGTCTTCGCATATTTTTTTTTTTTTTTAAATACGTGGTGGGATCCATTCATGTGTGTATTCTGGTGAGTACTGTGGGAAAATAATTTCTGCACATTAGGAAATAATTGAACTTTGTTGGGTAAAGTGGAACTTGATTGTACTCTGTTAGTTGAATAATTATGATTTATGAACCCTAAAAGCTTGGAAAATCTTGAATACTGATTGCTCAATTTTGAATTGAACGCAGTATAATGGTCTAGATCATACACAGCGTCCAATGCATCCCTAAAGTGTCTAATGTTCCCTCCACAGGCCTAGCCCACCTTTTGCCCTATTGGCGGCGCGGAGTGCAGTACATGATTACAACTCAAGGAGATAGGGCTAAACTTCGATTAGTTCAATTCGGTTCTCTTCAAAATTGAATCGATCCAAAATTTTCGAGTATTTAATAAATGAGACTGTCTGAATCAAATATAATTATGGAACCGTTCGGGTTCAGTTCCATTTGATTCGGTTCGGTTAGGTTCGATTTGGTTCCGTATCATAATGAAATTTTTAATATTTACAGCAACACTACATAAATACAATTAATGACATGTTCATTCGTAACTTTTACAAATTAACGTAACACAATTTAAAAACATATAAATATTAAGTTGTCCAATAAGATTAATTCAATGTATACAAATACCAAAACGTAGATACCAATATTAAAACATATGTGATTCATATCAATAATTCATTTACTTCAAGCAGCCTGAATAAAGAATCGAGTTTATATAGGAGTGAGCGTACTGCTGCTTACCAAATGAAATTTGAATGAAAAGGGGAAGGATAAGACCCAAATATTGGGCTAACAAAAAATTAATTTGACTGGACTTGGCTGATTTGTTTAACTAATTTACTAATTTGTTTAGAAAAAATTAAAATAATTTAATTAATTCAATATAAAAAATTAAAAAAAATTATTTAAATTCTCTTTTTAATCGGTTCTTCGGTTCTTGGTTTAGATCCGAGAACCGACCAAAATCCATCGGTTCTCAATTCAGATACTCGTTCGGGTATTTGACTTATGAAGAACTACTCGGTTCGGTTCATGTTCAGGTTCAGGTTCGTTTCAGTCCGATTTGATTCGGGAGTTTTGTTTAACCCTACAATGAGTTACTTTACTTTATACAATCATGATTCATGCTAAATGTACAACATCTTTTATATCATTGTTCATATTGTGTCACGTGACAATCCACCATTGGACAATTTAAAAAAATACTTTTCATGTCCACAGTTTTTTGAAAACAAAAAGAATATTAAAAACAATGTAAAAAAATGAATATACATGTAACATTTTTGTAATTTATAAACGAGTTCACTTTTTTCTTTTTCGCCATGAAATTCATTATCAAAAGACTCGTTTAAATTTCTCATGCGGAACTCTCTAAAGAGTAAAAGACTTCTTCCAGTTCACATAAATATTCATTTAGCTCTTGTTTGAACTCCTTTTTTCATCAAAATGTATTTTTCTACAGTGATTTGACCTCATTTCAACAACATATTTTTCAATAAAATAATATTACACGTAAAACAAAATTTTTTTGCTTATTTTTTAACCACACATACTCTGTCATAACACTATTGCAAAATCAAACAACCCTTCAATCATATTGCAAACTCCTTTGACAATCATTGATTATAGCCTAATTTAACACTTTTAATTAGACATGGAACCAACATAAAACGTCTACCAAAGTTGACTAAGATTCATTGTTAACCTAATAATATTGAGTAATGATATTTGTAATTTTTCACTATCGTAGCCGCCCTACGTGGCATGCATGTGACGATTAATGATTTGATGCATTCTCATGCATCAAATCATTAATCGTCACATAAATATAGGGCAACCACGGTAGTCAACGACATTAAACAACATTATTTAATAATATTTATTAATTCTAACATTTTTAGCATGTTTACCATGTAAATACTAGATTTACTTCTATTACGACTTGGAGTTTTATTTTTAAAAGGTTAGCATTATTAAGAGAGTAACTCAAACTCTTATATATTGATTTATATTTTCATCTTTATTCAATGTGTGATTTATTTTTAACATGTCCCAAAAGACGGTAACTCAGTAGCAAATCAATATTGAAATCGCGTGCTCATTTTTTTAGTCTTAATCAGATCGAGTTGCTTATTGGAGCTTCATTAGTTTTGATAATATCTTAAGACTTGAAATTTCTTCTTAAATGGTCAACCTCATTGAAAGAAGTAGTTTAAATCTTTATATGTTGGTCTATATTTTTATTTTTATTCGATATGATATTTTGGTGAAGAAAATGAAACCCTATTGTCATAGGAATCGTCGAAAGAGAAATAAGATCAGCATTAAAAGACGAAGATGACGAGCGTGTCTTACTTTTCTTTTGTCAACTCCACATTGCACATACCGATTTCACAACAATGTCGAAAAATACATCTTTGCCCTTTGCCCTCTTCATAATTCTAAAGCCACACTTCTTACATATCAATGTAGTGATTGCTCTAATAAAATCACATGTCGATCTTGCATACATAGTTGAATATTCAACGCCTATAGTTACACTTGGTAGGTTTTAATCGATTGCTGAATATAGAATAGAATTTGGACAGAAGATAAGGAGATTCAACATCGTTTGGGATGGCTGCTTCCTGCGTAAGATTTTTTTGGAAGAAATTACCTTAATTTTTGTTCTAAAACTAATTTTTAGAAGTACTTTTAGAGGAAGTCATATGAGTATAACTTCATTTAAAAACTCTTCTAAAACTCTTTCATGAAATTAACCAAACAAGTCCAAAAGTTGCTTTTGGACCTCAAAAGTTATTTTGACATACCCTTAAATTAAACAACAATAAAATCAAGTGAGATGTTTAAGCAAATCTTCTCAAGACATTCATAACTGTCTATATCATACCCAACACCCAATGTGCCTCTAAACAGGGGCGGACCCAGGATTGAAGTTCAGCTAGGGCGGAGCTTGACGGTTCATCGTTGACTGTTGACAATCAACAATTGTAATAGTCCGATCGTTTATTAAAATTGATTAAAAACACGGTGTACACATGGTTTAATCGAACCCAATATTTTCTCCGTTAATTTTTTTCACTTATTCATAATTTTCTAAACCTAAATTCTCAAATCAAAAATCAAAATTCATAAATCCCAATTTATAACTCATAACTCATACAACATAAATTATTTATTATGAACCACAGATTCATAGATCACAATTCTTATTTCTTTGTCACAAAACGAAAAAAAAAAAGAGCAGCATTGGAGATTCGAGAAGGAAAATGGCGCTCACCAGTCAAAGCCGCAGGGGGAGGAGGGAGGTCCGTCCGGTCCTAGTCTGTCGCCGACGACCAGCTTCGCAAATTGAGTCAGGAGAGGTGGGAAATGGAGACCGGCCGCGGCGCTGCTTTAGTGATTCTCCTCGTCTCTAGCTTTCTTTCGTTGGCACAGTGGACTGCTTCACTTGCTGTAAGTCTGTAACATACGCATATATCCATGGTCCATGGACCATGGATTGGATTTGGGGCTTTTGGACCTTTTTTTTTTTTTTAAAAAAAAAAAGGCCAACCTAAAGGCCCCAAACAATGGCAAAACTAAAAAAAAAAAAAAAAAAAAAAATTAGGCCCAAAAGTGAGTCTTCTTCTTCGGCTTCCTTCTGTTTCCCGTCTTCCACACTGCAGCGACGGATTGCACCCAGCGGTTTGAAGGCTTTGACGGATCCAGTACGGACGACCGCGAGGGCTCACTGCCTCTAAAGTGTCAATTGTTCCCTTCACGAGGTTAGCCTAGCCTTTGCCCCAATGGCTAGCACGGGCTACAGTCGCTGAAGATTATAAACAATTACTACTAGAGGAAGTAGATTACTTTATGAACTAGTTTACCTTTTTTCCCCTCTTTTCAATGTGAAATTTATTATCAATTGTTTGAACACGCAACCTAAAGACTAGTTTAAAGTTTTTCATGAAACTCTCTCCGGAGAGTAGAAACTTATTTCAATTCACATAAATGTCCATTTGATCAACTTGTTTTGCTATTTATTGTAAACTCCTTTGACAATGATTAATTATAGCCTGATTTAATAATTTTAATTAGACATGGAACCGACTCTATCAAAGTTGACTAAAAATTTATAGGTTACACTTTATAGGTTTATATCTATCTAATGTCCCTGAATTTAATAATTTAGTTGAAGCATTTTGAAATAATAAATTCACACATCGTCAAAATAGATTTCAATTCCACAATAAATAAAGTTATTTGTACAATTTTTGTTGATTGTGGATTTAAAAAATAATTTTTAGAACAAGTAACGTAAATTCATGTCGGGATCGTCAACAAAATTGTATAATTATACAATTAGTATATCTCTCCTCAATGGCATTCCGTACGCGTCTGGTGATCTCCTTGACGATTTCCAGTTATGCGCGGCCAGCTTAATTGGACTTTTCGAAATTGACTTCTTTGTCTATATAGCCAATCAAGAACCAGACAAACGTGCAATATTTGATTATTTGTCCGAATCACATTTGTTTAATTTATTTATTCGTGAAGGTAATTATATATAATAATTATAACCAGATATGCTGATAGAACACGGCTTGAGTTTTGTTACAGTGTCTATGCTTGGAATTTTGTCTGTCGTTCGCACTAATTGTAATGTCGTGTAACTTGTTACATTTAACTAATGAATAATTCCATATGTACAGAAAATTATTGACAGAAATGATGAAGGTGTTGCGTTGGCATCATCTGTACAATGAATTTTCTATGTTTGTTGTATCATAAATCAATGAAAATTTGTTAAATGTCTTTCTGTAATAATTCTATCGAGTTTTTTCCTGTACTTGTAGCAAAAACTGTTAACTAAAGGTGGGTAAGTGAGAAAGTTGGAATGGAGGATGAAAGGACAATTAATTTGAGAACCAAAGTAACTTAGTGTGACAAGTGTTAAAAAAGTACGAGTTTTTGAACAATTTATACGGTAGATATGTTGACATACTCCCTCTTTTTATTAATAGAAAATAAAATTGAACCATTTAAAAGCTCATTACACTCATCCGAAAACATTTTCAGAGCCCGTTTGGGAGGGATTAAAATCGAAAAACTATTCGTTATTGTTGATTTTTATGAGACGAGTGAGACCCAATAACAACTATATTTTCAATTTTAATCGGTACCAGACGGGCTCTCAATCTATTGTTCGAATTTCAATTCGACAAACGTCGAGATAATAAGTTCATATTTGGTCTTTTTTTTATTTCTTTTTAATCATGTATTTCCCGAGTACACAACTTTTATAAAAAAATTAATTATATATTTAATCAATTTTTATTAAAACTTAATTCTTTACAAAATCATACGGGTGCTGAATTGTACTTCAGATGGTTTGTTTTAAAGCATGATAGACAATATGATAAGGTTCTGAATGCAATCAAAACAACTTTTCTTTTTTCTAATTAATAACGTTTTTCTTCCGAATTGATAGAGGCGGCTTGAATATAATAACAAAAACAAAATAAAGTCAAACTTCGGGCATCTTTCACTAAACCAGCCAACCTTGGCCAACAAAAAACAAAGACTTTTCCAGGGCCACGTGGGCATGAACAATACAGTACAAGACCGTATGTACGGATATTTATACAATTTGCTCAGGAGACTTTCCTTATTTATTTATATACTTGTTATTATTATTTTAATCGGAAACTCAAGGTCTTGCATGAGATAGACTAGAAAAAAAAAATTAAACGCGTGCCTTAGTATATTATTTTGAAAAAATGAAGAAATATATATTTTTTTCAAGACAATTTACTGTAACAACTCGAAAATGATTGACAGACAAATTATAGTAACTACGTTTTCACGTCTCCTAAAAATATGCTTCCATCTCTTTCTTTTTTAAAAGTTAGAAAACGTCCATATTGAGATTTATTAAAATAGTAATACGAGATGGAGGAGAAATTAGAAATTCGTGGCAAATTATATGAAATAGATTTTAAATTATTTTTGGGAGAAAGTACTTTTTTTTATAATGTTATGCCACCAATTTTGAACAGTAAATACCCAACACATATATAAAAACCAACTAGAATACATTGAACCTTAACACCCAATCAAAACATTAACAATTCACTTTAACCAAATTCTAACAACAATTTAAACAGTCAAATTTAACTTGAAAGCCAACAAAATATTAGCCATTAAACCACCTGTATAGAACTATTTCATCTGTAAAAATACCAAAATACTCACATGGGGGTGGGCCTCATATGAGTAAAATATTATTATAAAAAATGGGGCTCACCCCATGTGTGTGTTCTGTTATTTTGACCAAAAAAAAAAAAAAATTGTAACAGTAGCATTCCTCAAATATTAATGTGCGTAATTTCCTTGTCACTTCGTGTTGTACTTCTCCATGATGAAGAGGATACTTCCTAGAAGAAGAGAATTAGAGAAAATAAAAATGAATTTTTTAAAAGGGCGTTGAAATAACTACTCACTTACTAGTCAGCATTTGGACTTGTTTGATCTCTATGATTTTCAAAGTCCTCGTTTGGCCCCCGCTATAATGAGATTTTTGAAAATAATATATTTTAGAATCATAATTTTTGAGAGAATGCGTGGTTAAAAAAGAGGAGATTTTTTTTTTATTTACGTGTAATATTATTTTATTGGAGACCGTATGATTGAAAAGAAGATTAAAAAAATGTATTAAAATTTTAACAGGGGTCAAACATGGGCAATATATATATATATATTTTTTGTCTATTCTTTTATTTGGTTTGTAGTCTTTGAAAATTTATTTGATGGGTGCAAATGAATAACGATACTTTTTCTTTTGGTTAGAACTTGGTAGTAGACAATTCTTCCTTGTTTTATTTTCATTTTTGGCCTAAATACTTTATTCTTTTCAGGCTTTTAAATAAAAAGATATTTTTATTTTGTACCCTCTCTTCTAAATTTCCTCTTTGCTTGAACTTTTCAAGTCTCCTTGCCTATATAATTACTTAGTCACAAACTCTCCTATTCATTTTCTCAGCCGCCACCGCCAACCAAATTTCAACCTCAAAACCCATAATGAACATTTGTCCTTAGTATCAAAGAAAGTTTCGAGTCCTGCTTGCTCGACCCTTACCCACTTCTTTATTCTTCTATTTTCTCGATTAAAATATGGGAAAGATTCGAGGTTTCTTGCTCAAACACAGGGTGAACACTCTTTTCAGACGTGTTTTTCGGCGAGTTCCCCGGCGACAAAGTCCTCCGGAGGAACACCGGCTGCTGGACCGACCTAGAAGCTTCCGGGTTAGGCCCATTTCAAGACTCCTCGACTGGTCCCGCCTTATTAGGAGGACAGCCAAGGCCATAATGAGCTCCAAGAACCTCGGTACTGATCAGGTTTCTGGATACAGCCGGGTCGGGCAAGAAAAGGTTCAAGAAAATCCCGTTACTGTTCCCAAGGGACATCTAGCAGTCTACGTGGGCCAGAAAGATGGCGATTTTCGGAGAATTTTGGTTCCTGTAGTGTATTTTAATCACCCTTCATTTGGTGATTTGCTGAAGGAGTCCGAAAAAGAATACGGGTTTTATCATCCGGGTGGGATTACCATACCCTGTCGGATCTCGGAGTTTGAGCGGGTTCAGACTCGGATCAAGGCAGGTCAGTGTAGCCGGAAGTTGCTGACGTGGAAGTGACCCGATTCAAACTTATATCCATATGATGATGACGATACAGACAGTTTTGTGCTTTTTTTTTGTTTTTTTGTTTTGTGTGTATTTATTTAGGGTTTTTTTTTTTTTTTTTTTTACAGTTTCGTATAATATGATTGCAGTCATAAAGAAAGTTTGGAGCTCTCATTAATAAGCTTTCTTGAACTCAAACTACAGTATCGATCCAAAAGGGAAAATGAGACAACGCTTACAAGGTTTAATTGGAGTTGAATTGAGATCGAATCGAAAGTGAAAAATGTTATGCTAATGATAATATTTACTTGAGAGAATTCGACCAATGAACTTTTTTTATTTTTTTAACGAGTCTAAATGTCAAGCAACAAAGGCTCGTTTGAGCCCATTTCTTGGTGATGAAACATGTGGTTAAAAATGAAAGATTTTTTTTTTATTGTGTATAATTTTTTTATTATTGAAAAACGAGTAGTTGAAAATAAGAGAGAAAAAAAATATATTTTAAAAAAAACGAGAATCAAACAATGACTAAGTTTACCCAATTTCAACCACAATTGTAAATATCAATTTAAATTATAATTTTTTCAATTATTAAAGAACCATACTATTTGTAAATACTTAGTCCATATTTGACACATTTACATTAATTTAATTTACGTCTCATACTTATTTTCAATCATATATTCACACAATAAATATTTTACATGTAAATTTAAAACTTTTTGATATTTTTTAACCACATTCTCCAAAAATACTATTTTATACAATATTTTTTAAAAAATTTTAAGGCTGACAAATGGGTTTAATATGATTCAACAACTTTTAAACAAAATCTATTGTCACTAGTAATTGGTATTCGAAGTTTTGTCGAACTTTCTGATATTCACCATCTACACCAAGTACCAACAATTGTACTTTACTACTTCTATTAATCAATGTGATTATTCTACTTTACCATAATGGGTGCCATAATTTTTTACCGAAATCACCACATGACGACCCCCTATTGGGTGGCGCCTCCCAATAGGGAACCGCCATGTGGCGATTCAGTCAAAAATTTGATAACCCATTATGTTACCATAACAAAGTCCTAATCAATAAACAAAATATATTTCAATGTAGATCATGTTTGAATCCCATTTTTGGTATAAAATGCATTTTGGAATAGTAGATTGGTGAAGAATGTGTAGTTAAAAAATAGTGCAATACTATTTATCATGATAGAATATTGGTAATGTAACAACTCATTATCCGTCACATCTCTCTCTCTCTCATAAAAATTAAACAGTCAATCTCATTATTTCATATAAATTGTTACATCATTAATACTCTATCATCATAATGGTAAATAATATTATTTTAAAAAAAGAAAAAAAATTAAAATTGTGTGTAATATTATTTTATTGAAGAATGTAAGGTAAAAAAAGAAAAAAAATGTATATTGAAAATAATACGCAAGAGCATATTCAAATCTTTTATTGTAAAGTTTTCTTTAAATTGTCTTTCTTTCTAAAAAAATAGACTCAAAGCAAGGCTTTTGCCACCCTTGTATACAATCCCCTCACATTGGGCGTGGGGGACCCGTCCAATAAAAAAATTGTGGCCCCTATTGTGAGGGGTTGTATATCGGAGTATCAAATTGCAAAACCCTGAAAGTAACCAGGGGGAATACGCTATTATCGCATGGTTCTCTCGCCTGCGCGGCTGCGCCAAAAGGAAAGACGCCACATAATACTTTGGGCAATTAAATATTTGCAAACTAGCTTAGTTTTTCTAATTAAAATTGCAAAGTTGGTCTGATTTTCAAAACTGAGCCATGGTATTTGGGCTACCGTGTTGTAAATTTTTCTTCCATTGAGTTCTCCCTCTTTGTTCACGCGACGCTTAGGACACGGAGAGAATCATGCGGTTCGCCTTTACTTTATATACCTGTTTTTATAGTTTATGACAAAATAGAAAGTGCCAAGAATGTTCTATTATTTGGTGGTAAATAATTCATCATTGTAGGTGGTGAGGTGTCCTTGTGAGCAAATCATGGAAAACATTATTGGAGAATCTAGATGCATACTGATATGTAGTGTGGCCCAATAGGCCGTGACCAAATAAATAATCACTAGTAAATGGGTTCCTGACCTTTTCACTTTTTGAAATGGTTTAGATCCTAACTGCAATTGGCCCATTTTTTTATAATAAGAAATAAATTTATAATTTGTCTTTTTCCTAGAAACTCGTCAACACTTTGGCAGTTAAATGAGTGAATGGTACATGAACTTTATCGTATGTACCATAATTAAACATGATCTCACAAATTTGTATATGGATTAACTTTCGTCGGTCATAAACAAAGTGCCTACTTGGCAATAATGTGACCTACATTTGGCTAGTTAATTATGTAAATGATGTACGAGCTTCGCCTTTTGTTTCAAAATCATACTATCTTTAGTCTCAAAATCATACATTGACTTTACCTCATGTCTCAAATTTTGGGATTTAATTTGTCACATGAACATACATATATAATTAATTATGTATAAATGTCATCTTAAAGTTAAACTCGTTTAAAGTGATCTAATAAGAAATTTAAATTAGTGAAAATTACACAAATTTTAAAGTTCCAATTTCAAATTTCAGATATAATTCATCTATATCTAAATTATAATTACCCAAACCTTAAAAATCGCAAATTATTTATCACAGCTTCATTATCTCTCTATCCTCTTATTATCTCTCATCCTCCTCCTGGTCTCTCTCATCTCTTGCCTCTCTCTATCCCAACTATTACTTTCGCCGGAGACTACCGCAAATGTTGCCTATACGAGACACGTCGCAGCTGCCCACGGTGTGAACGCCACCGTAGCGATGAATGATGGGGGATCTGGGAAAATTTTGGTTGCAATTTGGTGTCAAGAGTTTTGTTGGTTGCAATATAGGGAAAGTTTGGAATGAGTTTTGTGATTGTGTGCAGTTGGTAGCGGCGACGGCGACAGTGTGGCTGTGCTCTAAGGTGGTGGCGATTTTCGTGAGGTTCCCAAGGCATGAATGACACTGCCATTAACGATCGATGTGCACGTGGCAACATTGACGCTACAATGTGGTGTGAGAGGCGCTGGTGCAGCGATTGTTGTGCAATTTGCATCGCCGCTGTGAGTGCCATAAGCAGTTGGTGTTGGTGGTAGTGTGGCGGTGCTATGAGTTGGTGGCGATTTTCATGGGTTTTGTGGCAATGATGATAATTTTTATTTTTTTATTTTTGTTTATTGCGTTTGTTGTTGGTGGTGTCGATGTTAGTGGTGGTTGCTGGTTGTGGTCGTGGGGTGGTCATCGCAATGTTAGTGTGGTGCGACCATTGTTGTGGATTTGATTTGTTGGTGTTTTTTGGGGCGACGATGGCAATGATTTTGTTGGATATTGTTGGTGTGGTGGTGAGGTGGTAGTTGTGGTGTGAGGTGGTGGTGGTGATTTTGAAGCGAAAAATGGTAGTTGTTGGAAGTGGTGGTGCTAGGTGGATTGGGGTAGGTAGTGAAATTAAGAGGGTTTGTGACCAATTATTTGAGATTGTGACCATTAATTTGGATATTTCGTGACTAAAAAATAATACGTGACCAATAAATTGTGATCAATAGATAACATGTGACCTAAAAATTTGAATTGTGACTTATGAAATTTGTAATTTGTAATCGATAAATGAAATGTGATCTATAAAATTTTTGATTTGTAACCGACAAATGAATTTGTAACCAAATTGTATAAAAATGCAACCTTAATATATTTAATTGTGACTTATAATTTTTTTATGTGTGGCTCATGAGTAAATTGTGACCTTTAAATTTTTTGAATTTGTGACATATAAAATTTGTGATTTGTAATCAATTAATAATATATAATCAATTATATTGAATTTGTGACCAAATTATATGAAATTGTAATCTTAATATATTTAATTAATAAAATATATGTTTAATTAATTAATTTATAAATAAAATTTTAAAAAATCTGAGATTGGAAATTTTAAACCTTAAGAAATCTAAAATTTTAAATTTTAAATTTTATCTCTTAAATTTGAAATGTGTGAAACTTAATCTCTTAGTTATGAAATTTTCCCTTTAAATTATTGGGTTTTGGGCATCTAAATAAAAAGTGAGATAAATATGTGTAGAGACCGATTCATTAGCTAGGGTCGTAATTGAAGATGGACTAAATACTTATGAAAATATAAATAGGGTTATGGTCTTCAATTTGTATGTGATTCTCATCATTTATGTCATCTCGTTAACACAAAAATATAAGAGAAAACATATTAAAGAGGAAGCCTCAAAATTCCCAATCAAGAACTAGAAATCAACAATCAAAAAGAAGGAATCGAGACAATTAATATTATGAAACAAGAAACCAAAGTCAAGAACAATAACTCAAATATTAAAAGAGTAATATTTAAGATTCAATATTCGGAATCAAGATCTAGTAATAAAGAAATATTCCAAAAAAATATTAAGGTATGTTCCGCATCTAATAATTTTTTTGATGTTTTGACCCGAAAATCTTTACAATTCATGAATATTTTATAAAGTTTAAGTTTCATAAAAATTCAACGTCAAAATCATACACGAAGATTACCCATGTCTTAAAACCATACATGAACTCTTTGCATCAAAATTATACACTGTTTCACAAATTTATTTCTCATCCATAATGGATTAACTATTATCAATCAAAATTAACTAAATAATTCACATAAAATCGAAGACACTTTGACATACCAAGCCACGTCATTTAATGAAACGTGTGAATGGTTATTGTAGAATGTATCCAATATTTTGGTGATGATATGTTCAATCATACAAATTTTCGTCTTAAAAATAATGATACATCTTCATAATATGTATTTGTGAAATTAGCTTTACAATGCTCAATAAACTCCAAGTGGTTGTGTTCTTTTGAAAGCAAATGTATTTAGGGCTTCTAAAAATTGCAATTTTAATGATGTGGTTTGATATCCCAAACATCCATCACATCATTTCCACGTAGAAACTTTGTTTTTCATGTAAATTGTTCTGTTAGTTTTGACAAATGCAAGTTATTTATTTATGGATAAGATGCGAAATTATGAGTCCAAGTACGATTTCAATTCAAAGTTGGGTTCATGCATGGTTTTGGAGGTCATCTCATGCCCTCCTTATCAGGGGTGGGTCAAAGGTGAACACAAATGGATCGACATTTGGTAGCCAGGACTTGCTGGTTGTGCAGGGTCTTCCATACTTGGAGAGCTTTGTCAAGGAGTACTTCCCGATTGCACGAGAGTATGGATGGAGAAAGCTTTGGTTGGTGAGTAACTCTGCATATTTGGTGGCTATCTTATAGTCTTGATCATGAAAGGTCCCTTGCCACTTTCCAAATGTCATTGCTACTATTCATATCTATTGTGAGGGCAATCGTGTTGTAGATTCACCAGCATTAAGAGCTCCTTTCGACTTGAAAGTGGGTAGTTTCAGATTTTACTTTCACGTTTATATTTTTTGATATGTATTGCAAGTCTAATTATTAGCTTTGTCAGTCTTTTTCTCTGCTTCCACTTTGATGTACTCTTTATTTTTAATATTATATATAAAAAAGTGTTGGAATGAATAGATGATGAGGATGTTAAAAAGGCGTCAACTTAATTAGTTGGAATGTCTGGGTGCACCTACCGATCCCTACTTTTAACAAACTTATGAAAGGCACGTTTCCTCAACTGTCGTGTCTCACGTTTTCTCTTTGGGTGGTCTATTCGAGTATCAATCCAATAGTTGCCTAGTCTGGTCTCTACAAAGAATTTCTGCAAGACAAAAAATAATAAGTTTTGATATGAAGGAATATTAATGATGAAGACAAATGAATAATTCTCATATATGCCTTAATCTTTGTACAGTGATTTGTATACGTCTATAGAAGCAATCTTGAGCTATACATGGTAATTGAAATAACTAATGGAAGTAATATATTTATAGGTAAAGATTCCTTTGATTTGTGCTAATCACATTCTGGCATTCTGTAATACTCCCCCTCAAGTTGGAGTATGGAGGTCCATAATACCATACCCAACTTGGAACGAAGAAGAACAAATAAATCACGTCCCAAGGGTTTAGTGAAAATGTCGGCGTGTTGTTGAGAAGTGGAGACATATGATGGGATAAGAAGACCATACTTAATTTTTTTCACGAACCAGGTAGCAATCTAATTCAATGTGTTTGGTCCGTTCATGAAAAACTGGACTGGGAGCAATGTGAATGGCAGCCTGATTATCACAGTGAAGAAGAATAGGTTGAGGATGGGGCACTGTGAGTTCTTGTAGAAATAGGCGAAGCCAAACAAGCTCACAGGTGGTAGCGGCCATTGCACGATACTCAGCTTCAGCAGAAGAGCATGAGACAGTAGTTTTTTTTTGTACGCCAAGAGATGGGGCGTCATCCAATGTGATAAAAAAACCAGTCGTGGAGTAGCGTGTAAGTGGACAACTAGCCCAATCAAAGTCACAAAAGGCAAATACTTGAAAGTTGCATGTGGAAGAGAAGAAAAGACCATAACCAGGAGTGGTCTTTAAATAGCGGAGCATACGGTGAGTAGCATGGAGATGAGGCTCACGAGGAGCATGCATGAATTGACCGAGAATGTTGACGGCAAAAGTTATATTCAGGCGAGAAATGGTCAAATAGATTAGACGACCAATTAATCACCGATAAGAGCTGGGATCGTCCAGAAGATCACCATCTGAATTATTGAGTTTGCATTGCTATTCCATAGGAACATAGGTAGGTTGAGAGCCGAGTTGGCTATAATTAGATAAGTGTCTAAAGTGTACTTCCTTTGATTCAGGAAAATGCTAGTACGAGAGTGAGCCACCTCAGTGCCTAAAAAATATTTTAGATCGCCAAGGTCTTTAATGTGGAAGGCTTGTGCAAGGTGCCATTTGATGGAATTGATGGTAGATAAGTCGTTTCCAGCCACTAAAATGTTATCAACATAGATAAGGATGGCAGAGAATGTGTTGCCTTGGGTTTTGGTGAAGAGACTATGATCTATGAAAAAACCCGGCAAGAATGAGGGTACGAGACAATTTCGAGTACCATTGGCGAGAGGCTTGTTTGAGGCCATATAAAGATTTGTGGAGACGGCAGACACATGTCTCCTCCTGACGACAATATCCCGATGGAGGTTTCATGTATACTTCCTCATCAAGGTCACTGTGGAGGAAGGCATTGTGAACATCTAACTGTTGAATGATCCAATGTTTGGCAGCAGCTATTACAAGGAGGCAACGGACGGTAACAAGTTTAGCCACATAAGCAAAGGTATCAGTATAATCAAGACCTTCCACCTAAGTGAAACCCTTGGCAACGAGACGAGCTTTATCGCGTTCGATGGAACCATCTGCATGTAACTTTGTTTTATAAACCCATTTGCAACCAATGGCCTTCTTACCAGGAGGGAGGGTTTGAAGAGTCCATGTGTGATTGGCCTCCAAGGCTTCAATCTCAGAAAACATGGCTTTTCGCCAATAAGGCTCAAGGACAGCTTGAGAGTAAAGGGTAAGATCCTAAACATTTTTGGACACAGAAGAGATAAAGGCAAAATGTTTCGGTCTAAAGAGACGATATGAAAAGAAATTAGGTAAAGAGTGAACCGTACCTGAGAAAGGTTGCGAATGAGATAACGAACGCGGGACCTCCAAAGGCAGATCTGAGCATATATAATCCTGAAGATATGCAGGGTGAGTGATAGTGCGTCTATGTCTAGATTGTTGGGTTGGAAATGGGGGTTGTGAGGATATGGCGATGGTTGGACTATCAATAGAGTCATCATCATTTGGTTGTGAGGGGTCGTGTTGTTCGGTAGGGACAATGATTGGGAAGAGGAGACGAAAGCGTCAAGCGAATCATTTGATGGGGGTAAGGTGGGACGTGGTATACCTAACAATTTTGAATCATTTGTCATGGTGGGTGGTGATATAGGGTCACAGGGCTGCAAGGTGTTAGCAAATGGAAATACAGATTCCACAAATCGTACACCACGAGATAGAAACATTTTCTTGGTTTGTAAGTCATAGACACGATAGGTATGTGGGGTTGGAGAGTAGCCTAAAAATATGCACGAGGTGCTACGAGGGAAAAACTTATCCCGATGAACAGTTAAAGTATGTGCATAACAAAGACATCCAAAAACACGAAGATCATCATAGTTGGGCGGTTTGCTGAAAAGTAGTTCATATGGAGTTTTATTATTGAGAGAGGGGGTTGGTATGCGATTAATTAAATATGTAGCAGTGAGTATGCATTCACCCCAAAAGGAAATGGGTAAGTGTGCATGAAAGTGAAGGTATCGAGCTATATTTAATAGGTGACGATGTTTTCGTTCAGCTGCACCATTTTGTTGGTGTGTCTCAACACAAGTACGTTCATGAATGATGCCATGGTCCAAAAAAATGTTGCATGCGATGAGAAAGAAATTCTTGACCATTATCATATCGAACTTGTTTAATAGAGTAGTAAAATTGTGTGTGGACCATTTTAATAAAAGTGGTAAGACAAATAAATGCTTCAGATTTAAGACGCATGAGGAATACCCAAGTAACACGTGAGAAATCATCAACAATTGTGAGAAAATAGTGCGCACCAGTTATTGACGGTTTCGAATATCTACCCCAAATATCACAATAAATGCGGTTTAAAATAAAAGTACTTTTATTCTCAACCAATTTGAAAGGGAGGCGTGTGTGTTTGCCTCTAATACAACTATCACAATGTTTAATATTACTTGAACTACATAAAAATTTCGGAATGCAAGAATGTGAGGGATGACCTAAACGAAGATGCCATAGGTCGGGAGTAGTGGTAGGATTGGTCGTGATTTGAAGTGCAGTTGGGGTGACATGCTTAAGATGATAGAGGCCTCCACGTTTTTCGCCCATCCCAATCAGCTTCCTCGTGTGTTGGTCCTGAATTAAACAAATAGAGGAAGAAAAAACGACAACGCAATTAGATAATTTAGTGAGTTATTTAACAGAAATTAAATTAAAATTAAAATTGGGGACAAAAAGGTAAAGACAAAAATGGGAAGAAATTGGAATGTGGCCCATGTGTGTTACTTGGGCCATGGATCCCGTGGGCAACATAAGGGATTGAGTATGGGACGAAATGTGGGTGGCCCTAGATAAATTGGAAATGCAAGATATATGGGCTGAAGCCCCTGTGTCAATAATCCAATTCATGGCCATGGAGGCGACGATACCGGAGAAGGCAGAGACGGCATTAGCACTTGGTTGCAAGAGTTCCATCAATTGCTTGTAGTGCTCATCAGAGGGGCCAGGAATTGCACTCGAGGAGGGAGGAGTTGAAATGGTAGACACCATGTTTACTGTGGAGGAGCGACTATTGGACGGACCGTGATTTGGGCGTGGAGACTGCTTCGATTTGTTGGTGTTCCAATGGGCAGGGTACCCAATGATTTCGAAGCAAGAAGACTCATGATGGCCATCTCTCTCACATTTTGTGCATTTGCTGTTAGTGCGAGGACGGAATTCGTTGTTGACTGGAGGACAAGTTCGCGAGACGACCATGTCAGAATTCTCTGGACTGGGCAATAAGGGAATTTGCAGTAGGCGTTGGGTTTCTTCTTGATGTGTGGTGGCATATGCTTTGGAGATTGTGGGTAGTGGATCCATGGCAAGAATCTGACTCCGAATGTTTGAGAATGAATCATTGAGACCCATGAGGAATTGAAAGAGCCGTTCGGTATTGCTCGTGTCTTTAGCCTTTTGCGAGCTTCACAGGTGCAGGTGTTGGGATCAATTAGGGAAGTGATTTCATCCCATATTTTAACTGTGTTGTAGTACATTGTGAGTGACATGTTGTTCTGTTTGAGATTAGCCAAATCACGTTGGAGACGATAAAGACGGGGATGATTGCTTTAGGAAAAAACCGTTGTCCAAATCAGTCCAAACATCGGAAGGTTTGGTGCAATAGATTAAGCTATGTCGAAGGTGCCTATCAATGGAATTTAAGAGTCATGAAAGAACCATATCGCTACAACGATCCCACAGATTGGCAATTTGAGTGTCATATGGTCTCTTTAGAGTACCATCAACAAAAACGAGTTTGTTTTTGGCATTGAGGGCCACACACATTGAGCATTTCCAGGCGCATAGTTCTCTTCGGTGAGTAGGTCGGGAACTAGCACAGCGCCAGGATTATCAGTAGGGGTTAAGAAATATGGGGATGTGAGGTCATTGATCAATTTCGAAGCTGTGGAATCAGTCATGGTGATTGTTGGTTTCAACGTTTGCAGAATTCAAAAGAGGCCGCAGGAAAGGTAACGCTTTGATACCATAATAAGTTTTGATATGAAGGAATATTGATGATGAAGACAAAGGAATAATTTTCATATATGCCTTAATCTTTGTACAGTGATTTGTATACGTTTATAGATGCAATCTTGAGCTATACATGGTAATTGAAATAAGTAATGGAAGTAATATATTTATAGGCAAAGATTCCCTTGATTTGTGCTAATCACATTCTGGCATGCTGCATTCTGTAATAAAAAGAATGGCATATTATAAATATAGGGTATGTAATTTAATAGGAAAATATTCCAATTTTATTCTACAGAAGAGAAAAATCTCCTTTGTTTATCTTGATGAGAAGTTGCAAAATTTCCCTCTATTCTCAAGAATAGTAAAAGGGTTTTTTTTATATAATACTATTGTTTCAAACATACACACGAACAAACAAGTAGGGACTACGATTTCCACCAATTTGATTCCATCACCAATGGATCATGAGAAAGGAAAAGGTGCCTAAAATACACAAAAAGAAATACCTAAAAGCAATCCCACTCTAAAATTCTTTTTTGAGACTAATAGTGTTCAAAAGAAAATCCTATTGGAAAATCCCGTTTTCACTTTGCTAAAAATCGATTAAAAATACATACAAGGAAAGCGAAGTAAAGAAAGAAAATGTCGAGAAACCTTCAACAATACTCCACTGAGATATGCTTTGTCAATAACCATTTCTTCATTGTCAGAAAATGTCGAGAAACCTTCAACATTACTCCACTGAGATGTTCTTTGTCAATTACCATTTCTACATTGTCAATGCCCATGTCTTGCTTCCATCCCCAGATGGAGAAGTTTACAGTTTTATCTCAATGCAGAGGTGATTTGAACTTTGAAGACAATGGATTGCTCTACATGCATAGCCAGATTGGTTTAGTGAGTCCATACAGGAGTGGTGCAACTTTGCAACATGATGGTTGCTTTATAAGATATGAAAATTTTAATTTCTAGTGAAAGTTAGACACAAGTCTTAGGCAACAAAAATTACGGGGATGTTCTCTTTGCTGTTTTCGGACCGTTTTCTGTTTTTGATTTTTCAAAACGGTGAAATATGTTCTCTTTCCCGTTTTTGAAAATGAATTTTTGAAAACATTTGTACTGAAAATGCAAAATGTCTAAAACCACGTTTTGGCCATTTTCTTCCCAAAACACTCCACGGATTAAAAACAGAGAAACTGCCTCATTTTCCAGTTTTCCCAAAATTCTTCCTCTTGAGCTACCGATCCGTCGCCTCCTTCCATTAGTAACTTCCACCACCCGCCACCTAAACCGCCGGACCCCAAAGGAAAATGATTTGGCTAAACCACCGTCAAGCTTGTGGTGGACAAGGCTGAAGATGGGGAGGATTGCCTATTAGAGGAACCATATTTTAGTCACAGTGCTTGCGTGGCTGTGGATTTTTGTTTCCTTCCCTTAACCTATAAAATCTGTAATTTTCAAGAAATGGCGATGATCAGCAACGTGGCGAACAAACTCCACACCCCCAATTTCCACACTCTAATGCCAACTCGTCCGCTTTTATTTCACATTCAATGTTAATTGGCTCGAAGAATTTGCAAAATTTATCGAATTATTTGTGGGATTTGAACAAAGATTCAATCTTTATGGAAAAAAACGGCCCATTGAAGATTGTGGTAGGGCTGTAAGCAAAAACCGCTAAACCGGAAAACCGAACCGAAACCGTATTTTAGAAACCGTCGGTTTGGTGCCACGTGGACCCGTCAACGAAATGGTTTTGAACCAAACCAAACCGGTCAAAAACGGTTTGGTTTAGGTTTGAGAATTTTAATTGCGGTTTAAAACCAAACCGGACCGGTGAAAAAATATATAAAAATAAAAAAATATAAATAATATTTTTAAAAAAAAAATTCATCCAAATATGCAGAATTCAATAGTTTTGTCATTTGTATGTATTTTTGTCAATTTATAATTTTCTATTACATATATATTATTATTACCAAATAATCCTAATTTATATCTAATAATCTCAAGACTAACATAATTTATCAAAAACCTTTTTTTTTTTTTTTAGAATTCAAATTTCTACAATTGCTTCTGAGTCCGCATTCTCAAATGGAGGTCAGATACTTGATTCCTTTAGGAGTTTATTAGGTGCAAGGATGGTTGAAGCCTATATATGCGAAAAGAATTAGTTGTAAATTAAGAATGAACCTATAGTACTGTACCAATATTTAGATGAAGTGGAAACATTTGATGATTCAATGAAAATTGTGGCAGGTGGTTTATATTTTCTATTACCATATTTTTAAAAATTCTCTTATCTATCTAGTATCCAATACTATGATGATATAACAAATGCATTTGTTTGACAACAGAGACTATGAATCATGTGTGATAACAATTGGTGTTTGAGTATATATGAGAAACTGAATTCGTAATAAAATACAACGGTAAGCTTGTGTAATTGTTATGTTTAGATATTATAAACAATTGATTTATTATTATGGTTGATTATTCTCTCTGTCTAATCAGTAATTTTATTTTTCAGATATGATGATCAAGAGGTCTTGTTGAACACCATTATATTTTTTGGGCTTCATATTTAGTTTAATAGACTTGTATTGTAACGTTATCGTAACGTCTTAGACAAAAATGGCAAACAAAAAACTATATTTTAGTTTATTGTGATTTCACTTTGATTTAGTTGATATTTAAATTTGTAGGAGATATATTTAATTTGTTTTAGATTTATTGCCAGTAAAATATAAATATATATTGAATTCAATGAATTAATGTCATAAAAGTAGACAGACAAAAAAATATACGGAGAAACCGGCGGTTTAAAATCGGACCAAACCGTTAGGTTTAGGTTTGAGTTTTTTTCAAACCGTTCAAAATGGTTTGGTTTAGGTTTGGGATTTTCTCAAACCGGTTTAAACGGTTTGGTTTGAAAATTTGTCAGAAACCGCAAAAACCGGACCGCTTACACCCCTAGATTGTGGCATCAATGGCCACCGCCGAGAAGCTGTAGACAATGCTGAAAATTGTGTTGCAACCCATCATAGAAATTTCAGGAACTCTCAAGTTGCGTGGCTTCATATCCCTCTCCAATGGCATTATTCTCCCCGCTCCCCTCTTTGAGGTAATATCAAGTCAATGATTAAATATGTAAATATGAATTTCTTTTTATCTATTTATATTGTATATGGGTAGGTATAGAGGTTGTGCTTGTAAATTATGCTTGATGATGCAGGCTTCTTTGGGAGATATATACTTTTATTGATGATGAGTTTATTGTAGTTACCATGGAAAAGGGAAAAGATAAGGCATTAGTTTCTTCGACAAGTTAGTAAGCACTAAGCAGTGATTCGGATGCAAGTGAGTTAGAGGTTAGGAGGGCTCTATTCTAACCCAAGAAAAGAAGAGTTTTCAATTTTGATAAGTTTTTTTCTTTTGTTTGTTTGAGTTTCTGTTTACTGAGTTTGGTGATTTTAGTTGATGAAAGTAAAGTTTTAATAATATTTTGTCTAGTATTGGAACAATATATGTTTTATCTAGAAACCTTCAAGCTGTGGAATATAGTGTGGTGATCGGTGTGAATATGTCTTACTGAAATTTGGATATTATGAATTCAAATATGTAGGGAATGATTTTTGAGTTTGGACTGCTCACTACATGAAATTTGGATATGTTTCTAAGGAATTCACAACACTGTTTTTATTTTCCTACATCATCACGATATGATTAGTCCGATTTATCTATGTTGTGTTATGAGGTCCATCCTTGCTTTTATGAAAGATGAAAAATTGTTTGGACCATCATGTTGAACTTTGTCGGACATTATTGACACATTCTTCAAATCAGCGAGTCAGGTGACATATCATATGCATAATAATATTGATTCTTATAACTTTCTTTTGAATTATGCACAACGGTCTTGACACCAACGTCGAGAAGTCCAGAAAACAACTGAAGGAGAGAAAGAACATAGCAAATAAGATCTGTGGTGTGAAGAAGGTAATTATTTCCTTTTTTTGGCAAGTGAGTTTCTAGCTATAGTATCCAAAAGATTTTGCAATAATTCATATAGATTGAAATAATTATTAAATACATCGAAGAACGTGTCAATCCTGCACTTTGATTATCACACTTGACTCTCTCAAAAGATTTTCGCCTTTTAAAATTTAGAATGATTGATTCTTTTATACGATATGCTCACTAGTAATATTGTCGTATTATATTCCGAACATTTTCACTTTTGTTTTGCAACTAATTTATTTAATTGATTTGTACAAACTAAAGCTAGAAATGTTGCTAAGGCTGGCAAGAAGAAATGAGTTTCTAGGATATCACGCTTTCCATGTTTGGAAATTGAATGCAAAATTCTTTTTGCAGTCAAGTTTTTTATATTGTTTGTCATTTTCTCTAGTTATTTTTTGTTGCCTTTTTTTATTAGAAGAAACACAATTTTGTAGAGTTTTTCAGTACCAAGTATTGAATTCTTAAATTACATTCACGGATTGAAAGTGAAACATTCATATTCATATGATTTATGTTATGATCTCTTGCTTGCATGCACTGCTATGTTTATTAGCTTTATTCTGACTCATGTTGGGTATTTGATGGTTGGCCTCTGATACTTGATATTAGTTAATTCTTGTCACAAGTTACGTATAATACACAAATAAGGATTTGTTAAGTTTAATTTAGGTTGTGTTTCTATATCTGGAAAAAAATATTTCAAGATTCACCAGGTTTAGAATTTATATGTTATTTAATACTATATTAAAATTTATTGAATAATCAGATTTCTTAAAGAAAATATTATATTAAAAAAATCTCAAAATTTCAAAGTAAACGCGTTTTCTATTTTTATGTTTTGAGAAACAGTTTTTCAGAATGACAAAAAAAACGCATTTTCAACAATTTCAAAACAGACACTCAAAATATAAAATACAAAATGAATTCAAAACTCAAAACTGAAACACGAAAAGAACATCCCCTAAATCACTTAGTCTAAAAGTTCAAATCGAATTTGTTTTTTTAAATTTTGTATATAACCCATCCAATCATGTGCACGTTGGACTTCATTTTTTATCAAATATCTTGTACATGATTCATGCACAATTTTTCATCAATGGATGAAGACGAAACTTGAACTTGGCATTAGACTACTTTTATCAATACACCATACATGTATTAGCTTGTCTTAGAATTCCTACTTTATGAAAAACTTTATGGCATTTTTGTGACAATGAGATGTGCATAATTAAGACCTTTGATTTTTTTCTCACTACAAGAAAAATGGCATTTTGCAACATATAAAAAGCAATATCTTCTATATATAAAAAGAGCCTATGAAAAGGAATTTCTTGTTTTAACGGAAAAACTAACGGAACTTGTTGTTTTTAACGGATTTTTTTTTCTCCGTCAGTTTAATTGTTTCCACTAAATTAAATATGTAAAAAATCGTTCTTTGACCGGTTTAACCGGTTACTTTCCAACTTTCAGCCCATTAATTGACAGGCCAAGGAAGCATGTGAAACACTTGTTGGCCCATTTATTTATAGGCAAAAAGTTTTGTGCTTCATTCATAGAATTTCAATGTGGGACAAACTCTTTGGTTGTGTTACTGTGCAAGCAAGTGAAGAAAACAAGAAACTTCATCCGCATTGTCAAAGGTGGTGTTGGAGTTTGTCCCACATTAATAAACAATTGCCTTCCAACCTGGTATATGTTCCTAGATAGCCTATCTACTTGCTAATGTTGAGATGGATTCTTTACGCGATGGAAAAATTAAACTTATTTACAAGTTTAAAATTATCTTGCACTGTCATCCTTGTTGGAGCGGCAGCCACGGCCTTGGTGCCGCCAAAGGAGAAGAAAGGGGAAAAGTTTTTTTTCTTTTCAGGTTTCAGAATTTTGGGAGGGGGTATGGGTTGTAAATTGGATTAATTCAGTTCCTTGGTTGCAATTTAAATTAGGGTTAAGTTTTTAAATTTTGAAACCCTAAAGTTTAAAGTTTTGGTAATGTAGCCCCCTAAGGTTAAAGTTAATTCAAGTTGGGCCTTAATTTTATGAGTTTTTTTTAATATTCAGCCCATAAAGTTAAAATTTCATCCAATTAGGCCTTTAACGTTTTGGGTTTAATAATTCAGTCCCTAAAGTTTGAAAATTAATTAATTTTGAGCCATTAAAGTTCTGAATTTTGCAATTAAAGCCCTCAAAATTTCTCTACATCCCCATCAATAGAGAGCAAAATGAAGAGGAGATCACCAATTAATTGGAAGATCCAATTCATTCAGGCAAACAATCAGAAAAAGAATTAGAATTCTATGAATTAAGGTACATTTCCGCTATTTTCATTCTCATTGATTTTAACATGGATGGTTATATGTTTGATTATTGATTATTTGAATCGATAATCTGTTAGTTTGGCCTCCACGCATCGCCACGCATTACGCATTTTAGAACACTGCATTTTAGTCACTAGGAAAAATTAAACTAAAAAAATAAAATGGATGTGGAGATTATCAGTTTAAAAATGTTAATAATTTATTGGTAAGATACATTGAACTTAGTCAAGAAAAAATATTTCTTTATTTATTTTTGTATTGTAATGTTATCTACTATTTTATTATGTACAAAATGTTCATGATTAAATGCAAATTTTGATATAATATAATACTACGTAACACAAACTTATACATTTTTTGGTCTTTACACTAACATTCATTCTAAAAATTGATTATGATTTATCAATTACATAAACATTGCATCATTAGTAATTTAATTAACCAAAAAGTTACATCTTTATTAATAAAAAATTAATTCTCAACCAAAAAATTTATATATAAACTAAGCAAACGTGCATTGCACGTTGCTTACACCTAGTTTAATAATGAAATGTTACAACGATCAATGAACATTGCTAAAACATTAATGGAACGGTCGATGAGGGTTGCTAAAACATTAATAGCAATGGATATTGCAATCTTTTGTAATTTGTATTGTGTGTTGCCGTATCATTTTTCGTTAATGGGTGAAGACGAAACTTTTGACTACTTATATCAATACTATATACATGTATTAGCTTGTCCAGAATTCCTACTTTATAAAAAACTTAATAGGAGGGCATTTTGGTGACAATGAGATGTGCATAAATAAGACCCTTGATTCTCTTTCTTCATCATAGTCAATATCTGCTACCAATAGTGGACGTAACTCTCGCTACAAGAAAAATGGTCTTTTGCTACATTTTAAAAGCAATGTTCGTTAATTACCTATTGTTAAAAGAGGTCTATTACAATGAGCAATGAACGTTGTTAAAACATTAACGACAACGGGCAAAGAACGTTGGTAAAACACTAAAAGTAACTATTAAGGAGCATTAATTGCTAAAACGCTGTGGTAACTGTTCGTCGTCTCCTTCACAAACCCACACCCACCCCCACCCCCACCTTGTCGCCTGCAACAACAAAATTGAAATCTTAAGCCATTGTCCCAAAGCATATGAAGAAAACTTCTTTCAAGAAAAAATTAAAATTTGAATAAGGAAAGAAAGCATAAGACAATGGAAATCAGGGAAAAGTTTCTTAGAAGCGGTTCGGGAAAAGAATTTGTGGTGGGAGGATTTGGAGGAACATCTGGAGTAGTGACTGGTTATCTCCTTGATGCAGCTACAGAACACCGGCCATCCTTTCTTTTCAACTTCCATTTTCACCTTAACTTCTTCTGCTATTGCCACCATTCGATTTGTCCATTCACGCTGGCCACAAATTCAAGTACCAAACAACCACATTTTTTCGATCGCAAATCCAAGTGCCTGCAATCACTTGATGGATCTGTAAAGAACAAAAGGAATAACTTACAGATTTTATTAAGCACTGGATTTGGCTTTATAGCCTTACAGCAAGCTCATAGCTGGAAAATAGGAAAGTAGTTCACATTACGTGATACACTAACAAGGAATAAGTTAAATTAACTAATAATCCTATAAACTAGTAATTTATTCTAACAGAAAACAATTGACTCTTTCAATCCATCCCTTGAACTAAGTGCTCTGAAGCATTAGTTTACACATACACCGAGTTTCTCTTTTAGTTTTTGAAATGCATCCAGCTTTAAAGGCTTGGTCATTAAGTCTGCTACTTGGTCTTGTGTTCCGCAATGAATTAGTTCAACTTCACCATCTTTAGTAAGATCTCTTAAGAAGTGGAAACGCACATCAATGTGCTTACTCCTTCCATGCAAGATTGGATTTCTTGAAAGTTTAATAGTGGAACTATTATCACAAAATACAGTAGTGCTTCCTTCCTGTGAGTAGCCTAACTTCTTCAATACCCTTCTCATCCAAACTGCCTGACAAGCACAGGCTGTAGCTGCTACAAACTCTGCTTCTATGGTTGAGAGGGTAACTATAGGTTGTTTTTTGGATGACCATGAAACTGCACCAAAACTCAGCAAGAACACATAGCCAGATGTACTTTTTCTGTCCTCCACATCACCAGCATAATCACTATCTGTGAATGCTTGCAGTTCTTTTTTCCCTCCCTTTTTATAAAAAATCCCATAGTTGATGGTGCCCTTCAAGTACCTTAATATTCTCTTGGCAGCTTGTAGATGAGTTCTGTTGGTTTACCTGCTTATTAAACTAATATAGAACATCATGTCTAGACGTATAGTAGTTAGACACATTAAGCTCCCCACTATCTGCTTGTAAAAGCTTTCATCCACTGCCATTACATCATCATCTCTACATGCTTTGAACCCTGATACAACTGGATTACTCACTGGGTTGCTCTCTTGCATCCCAAAACGTTTTAAAACCTCCATGGCATATTTTCTTTGATATATAAAAATGCCATCAGATTTTTGTATTACTTCAATGCCCAAAAAGTACCTCATTCTTCCCAAATCTGTCATGTCAAACACTTTTATCCTTGAAGTTTTAAATTCAGACATCATAAAATCATCATCAGCAGTAAAAATTAAATCATCCACATAAATACTCACAATTAAAATTTTGCCTTTACTGTTCAACTTGATGAATAGAGTCTGCTCATTAAAACATTTTTCAAACCCTTATTTGATGAAATGGGCTTCAATACGACTAAACCAGGCTCGTGGAGCTTGTTTTAGGTCATATAAAGCCTTATGCAGCTTGTAAACCTTGTTTTCACTTCCCTTCTTCTCGTATCCTCTTGGTTGCTCCACATAGACATCCTCATTAAGTTCACCATCGAGAAATGCGGACTTTACATTAAGTTGAAATATTTTCCAACTCCTCTGTGCTGTAAGAGCTATTATAATTCTGACTGTATCCATTCGTGCTACTGGAGCAAACACTTCAGTGTAGTCCACTCCATGCTGTTGAGAGTAGCCTTTAGCCACCAGATGAGCTTTATACGTGTCTACTTCTCCGAGCTCATTGCTGCTTCTTCAAAACTCACAGGATTTGTAGTGGCTGTCAAAGCAAGATTAACATGTTCCTCTTCTAATACTCCTTCACCACTAACATAGTCTTCCATCCATAAAGGGAGCTTTCTGTTCCTTCTTACATTCACAGAATCAGGAGACGTAATTACTACCATTGGAGCTTCATTTACAGCATTCCTCAACTCCACCACTACTTTCACTATCAGTAATTTCCTCAGCTTCACCACTACTTTCACTAACTTATTCATCACTTTCTACAGTATTTGGGTAAGTTTCATCACCCCATTCAAGATCCATCAACAACTGCTCTTTATAGCTAGCATCCCACTCCCACTGTCTATCTTCATTAAATACCACATCTCTACTAATTACAACCCTTTTAGAAATAGGATCATATAACCTGTAGGCTTTGGATTCTTCACTGACCCCTAAAAGCACACAGTTAAAGCTTTTATTTTCGAGCTTTGTTCTCCTTGCATCTGGCACATGAACATGTGCAACACACCCAAAAACTCGAAAATGCTCCACTGTAGGTTTCACAGCACTCCAAGCTTCTTCTGGAGTTATATTTTTGACAGCCAATGTAGGACACCTGTTCAACACATATATGGTCCAATTCACTGCCTTAGGCCAGAAAATTTTAGGAATCTTCTTTTCTGAAAGCATAGAACGAACCATGTTCATCACTGTTCTGTTTTTTCTCTCGGCCACTCCATTTTGTTGTGGAGTGTATGCTGTAGTCAGCTGTTTTTTTATGCCATTCCTCTTGTAGAACTCCTTGAACTCTTCTGAATTGAAATCCTCCATCTGTCAATTCGTGAGCACTTGATATACATGCATGTCCCTTTCTCAACAAGATTTTTAAAGCATCTAAATGAATTTAAAGCTTCTGACTTATCAACTAGAAAGAAAACCCATGCTTTTCTGCTGAAATCGTCAATAAAGCATAGAAAATACCTCTTCTTACTGTTTGAGGAGGGAGTTATAGGACCACAAATATCTGCACGAATGAGTTGTAACTTCTCTGTAGCCCTCCATACACTCTTCTTGGGAAAGGGATCTCGATGTTGCTTGCCAATTAAACAATCAGCGCAAACCATTGTGCTTGTAGAAAGATGAGGCATACCACGTACCATATTCTTAGTTTGCAAGATTTTCAGACCTTTGTGGCTCAAGTGACCATATCTGCAGTGCCATAAGTGAGAGAGGTCTTATGAGCTTGTGTAGAAACATTCAGCTTTCTTTTCTGGCACACTAGCCAACAGGACGAACATTCTATTTGCTGTCATATTGGTTTGGAGGATCAAACCCTTGTTTGGATGATAGATTTTGCACATTCCTGCATGAATTAGAATTGCTAGACCCTTTTCCTGTAGTTGTCCCAAACTAAAGAGTTCTTCAATTCTGGAACATAGAAGACTTCTGTAATAACATGGTTAAAACCATTCAAGTGTAATTTGATGTTTCATTTACCGTGCACTGTTATCTTCTTGTTGTTTCCAAGCTTCACTTGCTGTGTAAAACTCTCATTAAATTCACTGAACATGCTCTTATCTCCACACGTGATTTGAGCACCCCGAGTCCAAAAATCATACATCCTTGCACTTCGCTTCATGCATCTCCACGTATGACATTAATAGCATCTCTTCATGTTCATCTGCTTCTACATAGTTTGCCTCCTTGTCCCATGTTGGACATTCATACTGAAAATGCCCAAGCTAGTGGCATTTATAACACTCAATTGTGTCTTTATTGAAAGCTTGACCCCCTCTTCCTCTACCTCTTCCTCTGAAATTGCCTCTGCCACGCCCTCTTCCTCCAATTTTTCCATCAACAATAACTTTTAGAGCTTGTTCCTCTCCTTTGCTGCTGTGGAATTTTTACTCATGCATAATGAGTAAACCCTGCAGTTCATCAATGGTGAGTGCATCAACATCCTTAGATTCCTCAATCGAACAAACTATATAGTCAAATTCGTCGGTCAAAGATCTAAGAATCTTTTCTACTATTGTAACATCTTTCATTTGCTCTCCATATACCCGCATTTTTCTAGCAACTGACATAACTCGAGCAAAATAATCAGTAATGCTCTCACCCACCTTCATCTCTAGAATTTCAAAATCTCTCCTTAGTGCCTGAAGAATTGAGCGCTTCACCCTTGTATTGCCTTCATATTTCTTCTTCATTGATTCCCAGATCTTCTTTGAGGTGCTCTTGTTCAATATAGTCTCCAGAATGGTTCTATGGATTGCTTGGAAAAGGAAATTTTTTACCTTTAGATCTTTCAGCTGTAATTCCTCAAGTTTCTTCTGCCGTGCATCTGGAACAGCTGTTCCTGCCTCTGGCTCTATGTAGCCTGTCTCTACTAGGCTCCAATACTCTTTACTTCTCAAGAAATTTTCCATAAGCATGCTCCAATGGTCATAATGACCATCGAAACGTGGTATTGCAGGTTGGACAAAATTTCCTTCACTCATCACCTTCTCTCTGATTGCAAGTCACTCAAAGCTGCGGCTCTCTCTATTTTTTTATCAGGTCCAGTGGGGCTCTGATACCAGTTTATAAAGAACAAAGGGAATAACTTGCAGATTTTATTAAGCGTTAGATTTGGCTTTATAGCCTTACAACAAGCTCGTAGCTGGAAAATAGGAAAGTAGTTCACATTACGTGATATACTAACAAGGAATAAGTCAAATTAACTAATAATCCTATAAACTAGTAATTTATTCTAACAGAAAACGATTGACTCTTTCAGGATCGACCACACTATCGCTCTTGAGAGTCTTATACGTATTAGCTTCTGGTTCAATAATGCTCTTCCGGTTTGATTCTAAACACCAGCGATAAAGGGAGTATAGAAAGAGGTTAATACTAAGAAAATACAGAAATAAAAGCTTAAACGATTAATTATTGCCATTACAGCAAGATTTAGAGCTCGTGCAATTGGGAATTGGGTCTGAAATTTTTGGGACAAGGGTTTGAGATTTCGGTTTTGTTGTTGCGGCGGGCCAAGTGGGGTGGGATGAGGGGTGGTGTGACATGTGAGTGTGGGAAGGAGATGATGAACAATTAGTTGGGTTTTGAAATTTTTTCGTTTTTTTTAATTTTAATTCAAAACATTTTACCCCTTATAAAATTGGTCAAAGTTAATTTTTTGGGTCAATTAACGATTAAACTAACGATTTTCATCCATTTAGACTTCGAGCAAGAGTTTTTTTTAAATGTCTAGTCTCTGTTTGATTCACATTAAAAGTTTCTTTTTCATTATTTTGCTCATTTTCAACTACATTCTTCAATAAAATAATATTTTTCATCACATCAATAACATTTCCTTCTTTTTCAAACACACATTCTCCATCAATCTATTATTCCAAAATAATGTAGCTCAAACACACCATCAGTATTGTGGATAGGGGTGGGCAATGGGTCGGGTCGACTTTGGCCCAAAACCTACCGACCCGACCCGATAATCCCGATTTTGGGCTCTTCTCAAACCGACCCGACCCGACTTTTACCCTAAACCGACCCAACCCGAATCGGGTCGGGTCCCCGAAAAAAGTCTGCCAAGTCCAAGAAACAACCCAAGCCGAAGAATCCGATTGCACCCAAAAAAATGCAATTCTCCATCTTATTTGGTAAAGAAAGTATTTCCACGTCTTATTTGGTGAAGAAAGTTTCATCCAGTTCTGATGATGATGAACGATCCAAGAAGCCAAGTGAAAAAAAATAGCAAGAATAATAATGAGAAATCTTCCAAGAAACCAAATTGACTCAGATCTGTTGGGCTATGGAATCAAACCCCATATCCAACCTCAGAAGAGGTAATATTATTTATTATATTTTTGGGGTTTTGTAATTTTTATAAAGATGTGATTTTTCTAATCTTATTCATATTTTGGGTTGTAGGATTTACCCAAAAAGGAAAGTTTTGGTGCATTTCATCCATTCAAGAGAGAAGATAAAAGTGTAGGTACTGGAAGTGCTATTGCACAAGGGGTAATGAATAGGTCAATGCCGACAGCGGAGGCGACGAAGAAAGGTGCTGATGGAAATAAGAAAGAAGGACAAGCTACTAGAAAGTTAAGGAGAACATGGTCGCCTGAGCTGCATAAAAGATTTTTGCAAGCCCTTGAACAACTTGGTGGTTTATCGTAGGTGAAGATGATGCTAGGGTTTTGAAGCAAGTGGGTAGGTTGGGGCTGAATCGACTCGACCCACAATCATTTTAAATTTACTTGACCCGATCCGAAATTATCCCTAAACCGACCCGACCCAGTGGTCGGTTTTGAGGGCTGTGGTTTTTAAGCCCACCCTAATCGTGGATGCTACAAATTAAAAGTTAGAATCAAATCTACATAAAAGTGAAAGTTTTAGTACTATGACTGCAATTTTCCCTTCAACATAATATATGGATGATAAGTTATGAATTCTATAAAATTAAAGGACAAAAAATATATAATAATTTAAGGATGTTACTACTTGTACATAAAAATATGTACATAATAGATTATATAATATGATGTAGATGGAAAAGATTGGATGAAAAAATCAATTGTACTTTAAATTGACAAATGACTCTAATTTATTAAGTAAATCTTGATGTAAATGTAGCAATATTCGTAATTTAATAGCAAACCATGTGCTGTCTTGTGCAGTTCTTTTTTTTTTTCCTAATTGCCAAAGCATCACTTGTATGAATTTTTTTTTATAATTGTCCAATAAGATCGCACACGTCTTTTTTAATCTTATCATTTGGTAGCAACTTGTTCTCTTAGGATGGAACAGCACGACACGATCGAATTTAACATTGATATATAAAAATTAATAAGATGTGTCGATCTCGGAATGTGTAATCTTTAATCAGAGTGGTGCTGACGCATGCTCCAATAGCCGCGTGCTCAAATGAGCCACTCGCCCACTCCCAATTCTGCAATCAGCCATCAAAAAAAGCTGCTTGAATTCTGTTCCTCGTCCTCTTCCCCATTAACCCGCAAACTAAAACCCTCGTTCTTCTTCGCCCCCCCCCCCCACCCACACACACAGAGAAAGAAACTCACAGTGAATTGTTGCCTATTGTGCTCGCACCCTCTTGCCACTTCTCCCGTTAGGTGCGTCTTGTTTCTTGCAATTTCTTATATATATAACAATTATGTGATATCTAGTTGGGAATTCTATATCTATCTGCCTTTTGTGATTTGCCCATACCTGATAGTATGTTCGGTGGGATTATTGGATAGTAGTATTGTTCATTATATTTTTTACTCCTATCCCATGCTGCCTACCAAACATTCACTAAAAGGTTAATACAATCAGGGCGATACTGGTCCTGGATGCTTAGATTCGCAGTCAGTTGATTTCTTTTGGTGGGATACTGGTATATACTGTTAACATCAAATTTGTTTTTGTTTCTTTCACTGTTTTCCCCTCTCAATTTTGACAACATTCTGGGAAGAAAAAAATCTGGAAAGGAATTTTAACTTTATGACATCATTATAACACAGGAAACAATAGAGAAATGGATAAACAAAAACACTATTTTCCTTCAATTTAATTTTCATCCCGTTTAGAATTGAAAATTAATTGATTTATGTGTCTATTTTCAGTTTTCATTATTAAAAATAAAAATAAAAAATTGATCTTTATCTTATTTCAGTTAGACAGAAGTTTTAGAAGTTCCAAAATCTGACCAGAATGAAGAACATAGGGAAGATGGGAATTCACTACTTGCAGAGGTTGAATGCGGCAAATGTTCCAAAAGACTTGATAGAGAAAGGGCAGAATCGGGTTATAGAGGCATCCCTTACACTTATTCGTGAGAGGGCAAAACTCAGGGTATAACTTAATTATTTATTGTCTTGCGCCATGTTTGACATTATCTGGTTCTCTAACCAATTAGAATAAAGGAAAATTTGGTTCAGAGATGTCTCTGAATTTTGATTATGGATTCCATTTATTATAGTGCCAGAATTTTGGCACTAGATGTTCTGAAATGATACATTAGCCTCCGTTTGGGATTATAAATAGAAAGAAATGTGTGGCGGATATGTGAATAATACTTGAGGGTCCATTAAAATGTGAGGCTGAAAATGAAGATTGACCAATTTATAAATTTTCCAAACGGAGTCTTACTCGAGGCTTTACTTGACAAATGAGTGGAGCCTATGGCAACAACTGGACTACTATGTTTCTGGAGTCTGTACGCCTTAAAAGTTGTATTGTTTATGTCCTTGCGAATGCGTATGCACATTTGAGAATTGCATATTTTATGCGAGACAATGCATATGCACATTTGAGAATTACATATTCTACGCGACGTAATTAGAGGTAGACATGGTTGGTCTTCTTATAGTTCTAGTTTGTAAATTTTCTTGTTTTGAAGAAAATAAGTTCATTTGTTGAGTGGGTCACGACTTTGTTCATATTGAATAGCAGAGACAGATGTTTTGTGTAAATGCCAGTAGACAGATGTCTTGTCATTCTTGTGGGCATTGTTGTCCTCTCTACACAATTTTTCCGCTTGGTTTGTTTTGTCTCAACTACCCATTCTACATTTGCACACTTTTTTTTCTTTGCTCCTACTCTAATGTCTTGGTATGAGAAGCACTTCTTACAATCAACAAATCTCTCCCACCCATCTCAAAATATACAAGTAACTGGATTGAGGAAAAAATATAGTTTTATTATGCTTCCCTTTCCAAAATGAGATTATATAATATTTTCGATAAGTGTTTACCTCACAATGGGATTTTTCTTTCTAAATTTGGTTTTTATCGTTGTTACTATTATCATAATATTATCTGAGTTATTTTTAATACTACCTTTTCTCTTTCAAAGGGGGAACTTCTGCGAGCTCTAGGAGGTGTTGTAGCTTCAACATCTTTACTTGGAGTTCCTCTAGGACATAACTCTTCATTTCTCCAGGGGCCAGCATTTGCACCCCCTCGTATAAGAGAGGCTATTTGGTGTGGCAGCACAAATTCCACAACAGAAGAAGGTAAATATTCATACTATTTTAAACAAGCTATATCAGCATTAAATTTTCTGTTAGCCCAAAATAATATTTTACACCAGATGGCTAGTTGTTCTATGATGGGTAGTGCTGTTTCGGTACTGGAAAATGATTAAATCTTGCTAATCTATCATTTTACTGTGACATAGATGTCTAAATTTTAAAGGAAGAATGAAACTCCTGAGACTGGGGGAAATATATTTATTGTGTTTTTTTTTTTTTTCTCTTTCACAATTCGCTCACAGACATGCAAAGAGGGAGGGGGAAGATTTTTTCCACTTGGTGTGGTGGGTGGGGGGGGGGGGGGTTATGCATCACCCATTTGGCCAGAAAATACAAATTTTTATAACGAGCTTTCTCTTTTTATTGCTCTATACTCCGGCCGAGAATGTTGGATTTAGTTTCCAATGCATGGTTCTCAATTCAGATATATTTATTTTCAATTTCATACGGAACTTATACATAAAACCTTTCCAATTTTGTTATAGCCTTGCCGTTGCATACTATTCTCCATCGGTCAATTTATTTTTGAACAAAACTGTTGGCTCTATGAATGAAGTTTCCTTGTTTCTTAGACTATATCAGGTTTTTATGTATTTTCTAGAATTAATATCCTGCTATATGTCAAATGCGTTGCTCCCTTCGTCTTCTGCTACTTTTATCAAAGAGTCACATGTAATTTTCTTATCATATATCTTCTGGTGGCCAACATTTGTGAACTATGAAAAACTTTCGGGAAATGAGTTATCTTAATTTTATCTATTAGATAAAAAAATCAGTTAGATCTATGGGATGCTCGTGGGTGAATGGACAGAAATTTCAAATTTATATGCTGCATCTGACATTGTATGTAGCACCCGTCAAACTTTAGCGGCATGAATTTTCATCCATGAAGAGCCTGTGAAACCTGTAATTTCCAGTGGTCTGCTTTTTGTCATGCCTGATTGCCCATCTATGTATGAATGTGACAATATTTCTCCTGCAAATGGGTTTAGCAGCATTTCTGTTCAGTTGTGGAACTCTGTGATATAAAATTTATCAACAAGCTCTCCCAATGTTTTGCTATTTGTCACTGTGTGAAATGTACATCATCTATAAAGTATCACTAGCTTGCTTTCTTCATTTTCCATTTTTAAATATATTTGTCAATATAAATTTTCTTCTGTAACAAGATGCTGGGGTATGTAGGCAAGGAGCTAAATGACCCACGGGTCTTGACTGATGTTGGTGATGTGCCAGTCCAGGAGTTACGAGATTGTGGTATAGATGATGATAGACTGATGAGCATCATAACTGAATCTGTGAAGCTAGTCATGGAAGAAGTAAGCTTTCCTTTCCAAAGATTTCTACATGATAAAGAATGTTCTCTTCCATTAAAGGCCAAGAGCCTTGGCTGTAGTTTTTGTACATTTTATTTCTACATTCCGCACATTGCTTTAAACAGCATTGATTATTTATTTAATGACTCTTCAGGATCCATTACGCCCTTTAGTGTTAGGGGGTGACCACTCCATTTCATTTCCAGTGGTGAGAGCAGTATCTGAGAAGCTTGGGGGACCTGTCGATATTCTTCACCTGGATGCTCATCCTGATATTTATCATGCTTTTGAGGGAAACAAATATTCTCATGCATCTTCTTTTGCACGAATTATGGAGGGTGGTTATGCTCGTCGACTTTTGCAGGTAATCTGAATTTGTGAATTGCTGTCTTATATATGTGATGTTATATTTAATATCTACTTCAAAATTAAATTTTGGATTTATTCAGACCAAATTTATGGTTTCTTTTAACAGGTTTTTTGGGTAATACTAGTCTTACTAATAAAAGTTGTACAGAAATATAGCAGTTGAAATTTCGGATCAACTGGTTTTGCCTATTCATACTGTAGACTTCGAGGTTTATTATCAATTAATGCATGACTTGAAATATCTGATGATGTTGTCTGGAACTCCTTTTATAAACGTATTTTAAATGTTGAAAGTTGGATAATTTCTGCTCTTTAGGAGAAGGGAAATTAGTAAATACAAATTGCTGTACTGCTGCAGGTAGGAATCAGATCAATTACAAAGGAAGGCCGTGAACAAGGGAAAAGGTTTGGTGTGGAGCAATATGAAATGCGCACATTTTCAAGGGATCGCCAATTGTTGGAGAATCTGGTGACTATATTGCTTCTGCCTTTGAATTTTCATTTCTTAGTCATTGCCTAATGTCGTTTCACTTCTTTCACAATGATCCTTTTTTTTTTTTTAATGCTTTTCTTGATTTTTCACTGGTTGTTTTATAAAGAATATTTTATGGGCAGAAATTCATTGTGGTATGACTTAATCAGACATCACACGTGAATTATATGTTGGCATAATATTTAAAGTGGCACAGTATGATGAGCAATGAAATATGTTGAGCCAAGGTTCGTACTGTATAGTAGTCAAAACATGTGTATATTTGAGGTGAAAGAATGGACTACTCAGTGCTCACCGTCAGTCTTACCAATGGCATTTTTATACTCGATCTATCCTAGAAAAATACTGGTTGGGTTCACTAATAGGTAATTGATTTGCAAAGATCGTTCGAGGAGAAAAGGAGTTAGACAGTTAGAAGATTACATGGTCTGTATATCCTATTGCTTTTCAAGATTAGACTCCTGTTGCATCTCATGCGTCGTTTGTTAGTTGTAGAGAGGTAAGAAACCTTTTTATGCTTTTTAATCCCATAGACTCAACCAGTAACAGATGGCAAAAACTAAAAAATCCACAGTTTCCAATTCCCGGTAAAACCCTATTTCGCCCAAGTTGTTTCTGAACCAGAAAAAGGAAGCCTTTTTTCGCACAGCTTGTTCGTGCAGGTCTCAATTTTGTATATTGTATTTGGCCGAAGAATTGAGTGACATTTCTGGTAAAATTTTGTTTACTAATTTAATCATCCTGTACATGTGGATTCCTTGAATATCTTGCAAAAGTTCTTTCAAATTTTGTTCTGTAATTGGTTCATTTTGTTGGCAGAAACTTGGTGAAGGCGTAAAGGGTGTGTACATTTCAGTAGATGTGGACTGTCTGGATCCGGCATTTGCCCCTGGCGTTTCTCACATTGAGCCAGGAGGTCTCTCTTTTCGTGACGTTTGCAACATACTTCACAACCTTAAAGGTGATGTTGTAGCTGCAGATGTTGTTGAATTCAACCCGCAACGTGATACTGTTGATGGAATGACTGCCATGGTTGCTGCGAAGCTCGTAAGAGAATTGACTGCAAAGATATCAAAATAACCAGACAGAATCAGCACAAGCGAGATCTTCAAGTTACTGTTTACCACACGAGAAATGTAACGTGGATTTGCTTGTACTTGTGGAGCAAAAAACATGTATTTCTTTTTCTCTTTTGTTGCAAAATTGAAGGCAGTAGACAGTAGTGATATCCGGCTTCCCCTGGATCCGTCGGTTCATGTGCAAGACTCTATTGCTAAGATTGAACGGATAATAAGAGAGACATGTAATAAAGTTTGTCAATTATGATATCAAGTTCAACATAGATTTTGTTCTTGAGTCGTTCTATCGACTGAAATACAGAGACAAACCGGCTCAAACCGTTTTACCGTTTCGTACTTTATTATTCCATTCTCGTATATTCAAAATGGCTTGGAAGAGAGTACTTCACAAATATTAAGCTCTTGTTTGATTTAGATTAGATAAAAATTAGATTTTTAGTAGATTTAATAAAAGTTAGTGGAATGTGGTTTAAAACTTTTAAGTTCCATTTCACATGTTAGCCCTGTTTGACACCCATTAATTTCTCTTTTTCTTTCTCTTTTTTTTTTCTCATTCTTCATTTCAACCACACATTCTCCCAATAAAATAATATTACACACAAATCAAAAACTTTTCATCATTTTTCCACCACACATTCTCACATCAATCACTATTCCAAAATTTCTATTCTTCTAAAAATGGGTTTCAAACAAGGGCGTAGTTAAAATTGTGGAAAAAAATTCACAAGTCAGGCACTAAGTATGGAACAATTCAATTTTTAAGTTTTAAGTTTCAAAATTCAAAACTCAGGTATTAATTAATTAAATATATTGAAGTCACAATTATACAATTAATCGTCACGTGTCCGTTTATAGGTCACAACTACATGTATTATTAAATTAATTGGTCACAAATAAAAAAATTTATAGGTTATAATGTATTTGTTAGTAACAATTTTCAAATTAGTTGTTCACGAATTGTTTTTCAATTACAAATTATCGAATTTTTTAGGTTACAATTAAATATTTGATCATCAACCAGATAGTTGGTTATATACCACCACCACCATGCCCACTTGTGACCATCCTCCACCTCGCCATCACCGCCACCACAACACCACCAATGAACAAAACCGCCACCGCCACCACCAGATCCATTGCCAAACAAAAACCACCCCAATATCAAACACATGAAAACCACCACTATTCCAAAAATCAACAAACCAAAAACACCACCAAATGCATCAAACTACCACCATCATCATTCCCTAGCAATAGCATTCAAAACTCTCCATCAAAGGTAGTGTAATCTCTACATTGGCGATACAGATCAAAGAGAAGGTGTAGCTGCGCAACAGCATCATTGATCTCAGATGCTGGGGTTGCAGCTTCCCTACTTTCAGTGAGACGGTAGTGCAAATCTTCTTCGGCGGGTGGTGGTACAATCTTCAGCGATGGCGACACTCAAATCAGACCTCTAGCAATATGGCATTTGATAGCGATTTTAGCTTGAGCGAGCCTTTAGTAATCACGCTCCAACATGAGCAACTGTTGCTATGAGTTCTACAATGGTCTCCAATAGTGAATGCTGGTGATGACAAAAAAACACGTTTCGCCTCGGCTGGGGTGAAAAAACCCGTCCCGATGGGTTGGCGAGGTGGGGATTGCCGCCCCGCTTTGGGTGACAGGGAGGGAGTGCCCTGTCCCGAACCCGTCCCATGAAAAATAAAAAAAAAAATTAACTACAAATTTAACAAGAAAAATAGATAACTAGAATTTTTGAAAAAAAAAAATTAAACGGGATAGGAAATGGGACCCGCCCCGTCTAAGGTGGGGCGGGGTGGTGGGGAGGGGCAGGCACCCCAGCCCCGTTGCCATCTCTAGTGAGCACGGCCGTGCCAAACGTGTTGATTAGATGGAGGGAGTGAGGAGAGAAAATGTAGATAAATGAATTTTAGGATTTGGGATTAAATTGAATTGGGATGAGACATTATTTTTAATATTAATAGTTCAATTAACATTTAATTTATGATTAAATAAATTTATTATATGATTTTTAAACTATAATCTTGAAAAACCTAGTCTATTGTATTTTCGCTAAAATTAATTGTTGGATTTAACTTAAATCTTAAATAATTTTTTTAGTTGAATTAAACAAGGGCTAAACTACATAAAAAAAAATTTAAAAAGGAAAAATTAAATGATGACACATTATTTAAAAATATTAGGTTGACTCCAACACTTTGACCTAGGTTTGTTTCATGATGTCATAATTGCCCCCGAATTTTAGAAAACATTGCATTTACACTCTTCTGGTAAAGAAGCTCATTAAGCCACGGCTTACAGAAACTCTATCGCAATGGCGTCTTTAGCTCCCGCTCTGTCCTCCACAATTTCCCGCCTAACCCATCTTCACAAACCCTCGCTTCAGTCTGCAATCACAACTCTAAAAAATTTCCAATTTAAGTATAAATTAAGCAAGCCCACACGGCCTTTTCTCAACTCCTCACCCAGTTCTCTTTCTGCCCATTTTTCTTCTGCTCAAATGAAAAGCACTATAGGCTCAGATGATGATCTTGTTGTTCTGGGTATTGAAACTAGTTGTGATGACACCGCTGCAGCCGTAGTAAGTCTTGTGCTTTTTTGGGTTTGGTGGGTTTTCTTGCACCGTGTGTTCTTTTTTATTGCACTTTGTGTTATTAACGATTAAAGTTTGATTATTTTGAATGCAAATGCAACTATGTTTGATTTACCAGAACGGTAAGAAATTGTAAGTTCGCCATGAATTAAGCATACCCATATGTCATTTTCTCAATACTTCACCCAATTCTCTCCGCCCATTTTCTTCTCCCGCCAATGCACAAATAAAGAGCCTGTCAGGCTCACATGTTTATCTAGTTTTGTTCTGGGCATTGAAACCAGCTGCGAGACACTTCTGTTTGCCGTAGTAAGTTTTATGTTTGTGCGTGCTTATTTACAGGTTGGTGGGTTTTTCTTGTACTGTATTGTTCTTTTGTGGGTTCTTTTGTGGGTCTTGGTTATTTTTGTTTCATTGATGATGAAATTTGGGTTCTTTTGACTGCACTTGTGTTTGATTTACAGGTCCGAAGCGATGGTGAAATTCTTAGTCAAGTTGTTTCTTCTCAGGTATTGTATACTATGTATTGATTGCACATGTTTGCTGTATGGTCCGAAGCAATGGTGAAATTCTTAGTCAAGTTGTTTCTTCTCAGGCATTGTATACTATGTAATGATTGCACATGTTTGCTGTATGTGTGTGTTGGGGGAGGGGGGATTCTCTTTTGGATAGAAGAAGTGGGAATTTAGGACATTGTTGGCGTGGTATTGTTTTTGTACTTTTTACAGTTAAATCTGATTTATCATTTTTTCTTTTCTTTTAACCTTTTCTTATGATTTTGACTGTAAGTACTTAACCGTTGTGATTCTTGTTCAAGTATTCTTATTTTATATATTTAACTGCTATTCTTCATGATTAAGTTCTCTTAATGATATTCCGTAGATTTTAAAATGTCACGTTATTTGTACTGCTCGAACATCTGAAACATTAGCCTCAAAACTGAAGCTTTCTCTTTCAGAGTTGTTTGATTCTGTACGGTGTAGTAATGGTTGGGTATATCACTTAACCAAGTCAGATAATATTGCCTAAATATTACATTTCTTTACTTGATTGGGATGTTATCGCATTCTTGATTACCTGTTTTTATCACCATCACCTTCTTAGATATAATTAGTGGCATAACCTCTCCTTCCTGGAATCTGGAACAAAGAAGAAGTAAGAAATGGTTGAAAATGTTGTAAATATTGAGAAAAAGGCAATTATATTCCTTGTTCCTTTTCTGTTTGTATAGGATGGAAATCTATAGGGCATATGCTGCATTAGAGAGCAAATACTTCTTGGATGATACCATCTATGAGTTTCTTTACTAGCTGCAAGTACATTCTACAAAACCCCAAATTGAGTATCCCAAACGGGATGTGAGTATTAGAAGTTGAGGCTAAAGTGAAACTACACTTGTGATGAATGGATTAGATTGTAATATAGGCAAATAAATGAACTTTGGGTATTTGGAAAGAAGATGAAAGAGTGATCATTACAATCATGATTGCTTACTAACAATATGTGATTTGGTTCTACCAAGACATCTTGGAAGGAAGTACATTTTAGTCGCAGGAATGGAGAGCGGACCATGAGTTGCTCTAATCTTAAACAATTAATAACAATCTCCAATATAAATAATTTGGCTTCTTTTCAGCAACCCGATTACATGCAGAATTTGACCTTTGATACCCTTGTTGAGTTGTCTTGGACATTAATTTTTTTTTTTTTAGTTTTTGCACTTACCATAGTAAAATTAATTTGTACTTTCTGAATCATTTTAGGTTTCATATATTTTGATATTGTAATGCCAAGTTGTTTAGATTATTTTCTGTTCATGAAACATCTTAGAAACAATTGTGCTTTTGCAATCTATCTGGAGTCGCCATTTACACTAGGTAGATAGTTATAATTTATTTCTTTTACACTTCACCAGGCCGATCTTCTGGTCCAATATGGAGGAGTTGCTCCAAAAATGGCTGAAGAAGCTCATTCAAAAGTGATTGATCGGGTATTTCCTTGGATTAAGTACTTATCTTCCACATATTGTGTTGCTCATTAACTACTTGTATCATTCACAGAACTTTTGACCATATCAGGTCTTCATCCAACAATGCATTTATTGAGAGAATTATTTCTTTTTAATAAAAGTTAAAACATAGTCTTCCTATACATCCACGTGAATAATCGAGTTGTAAAATCTGATTCAGAAGAGTTCCACTCAAATAACCCTTTCTTCTTTCTTATTTATAATATGTACATAAATTCTTTGCTGACATTCTGCTTTGTTCATACAACATGCTTGGCCCACTATGCAGTTCTATTTCCACACTTGTCAATTCACGTAACAGAAAATCTTGCATCCTAGACATTACTGTGAATCATGAATGCATTCCTCGTTTTGTGTTTGACATTTTTTAAGTACTTCTTCACTGATTCTGGTCTTCTAATTTCGTTTCTGTAAGTATCTCAACTTACAATTATCCGTCAATCCTGCAGTGAATTCTATGCTAATGCATCACACTTGAATTCTGTGATCATCTATTTCTTTCTTTAGGTGTGTATATAATATAATAACATGATTTACTTATGGATGCCAGTTGATCGTTGACTTTTATGCTTTTGCATGATGCACATTTCGTATACCCAGTTTTAGTACCAGTATTCTGGTTCTGCCTGTGATCTGACTGTGCTTTCTGATTCCAGGTAGTGCAAGAAGCTCTTGATAAAGCTAACCGATCTGAAAGTGATCTTTCTGCAGTTGCTGTCACTATTGGTCCTGGCTTGAGCCTTTGTTTACGTGGTAATTTGTCGTTGGATTATTCTCTTCTCCTTTTGTCTTCCTTTTCTGTTTTTATTTCCCACGCTTTTTTGGCTCTGTTCTTGTTCCTTTCTTCTGTGGCTCAATGTAGCTATGGTAAATGATTGCTCCACAATTAGTTGAGTACACAGTTAGAAATGCAAGCATATCATTCTATTTTCGGGTTATTTTTACCTATTTGCTTGGAAATAAAGTTCTGAAATATAGTCCTTTATGGCATCACCGTATTCTTGAATCCACGCAGTTGGTGTGAAAAAAGCTCGGAAGCTTGCTGGTACTTATGCTTTACCCATTGTTGGCGTCCATCACATGGAAGCCCATGCTTTAGTGGCCAGGTAATTATGTGAATTTCATGAAATTTTTGTATTTATGAGCTGAAACAATATGAATAATCTGATTGGTCAGCTAATGTGATTTATTACTCACTGGTGTAATTTTGGTTGTCTTAAACAAGGTGCTTTAACTTAGGTGGTGTTTATCCAGGGTGTAAACCTGATTAATAGGTATTAATACAAACCAGCTACATGTAATCCATGTTTGAGAAGCTTAGATTGAAAAAAGTTCCATGGAGGTGGTTCAACTACGGGCGTAATAACAATCTTTAATTCATTACTTTTGAATATATGCAACATGATGTTCTGTTAAGTAGATAACCATCCAAAGAAGACCATTGGTAGTGTAGTGTGAATTCTTAAACATCTCTACTTATTGTTAAAGAAAAGAAAACCGAGAAAAGGAAAAAAAGCTGCTTGTTTTCATATGTACGTGGGCTTTTGACACGTTGCATTCCTACCTTGACTTGACACATTGCTTTCCTTTAGGTTAGTGCAGCGAGAGTTGCAGTTTCCGTTTTTGGTTTTGCTTATTTCAGGTATGGCTATTACTGTCAAAATTATTTCCCTTTATTTGTTCTTAAATTATATTATTTGCATTATTTAATGTTGGAGATATATAAAGAGTTTCAGTAAGTGATTATGATTGTCACCATGAGCCTGCACAGCGACCAGGACACTGTAATTATAGACTTATGAGAGGCTAAAATACTTGCAATTTTATGTGTAGAACCCCGTATCTGGTCTTCCAAGGACGAGGATAGTTTGAACTTTGAAGACTGCAATAAAACTTTGTTAACTTATGAGAGGCTAAAATACTTCTTTACAGTTTTATGTATAGAAAGAATCACAATGTCTAGTTTGTCGATGACAGGTATAGTTACAAGACCAGAGGAAACTTTGGTCGTTATAGTTAATTTCTTAACCTGCAATGTTCTCTGGAAAGAGAAGCTTTACAGGATTTTGTCATTTAGAAAGACTTGGCTTTTCAATAACTCATATCTGTTCATGAAGCTTACTTGATTTGTTTTCCACTTGTGTTTCTAGGAGGCCACAATCTTTTGATTCTTGCACGCGATCTTGGCAATTATGTACAACTTGGGACCACAATAGATGATGCAATTGGCGAGGCTTATGACAAGACAGCAAAGTGGCTTGGTCTTGATTTGAGGAAGAGTGGGGGCCCAGCTGTAGAGGAGCTAGCTCGAGAAGGTGATGCAGACTCCATCAAATTTAAGGCAGGCTACCTCTTAACATCCATGTGATGTTTCTCAATTTATTGTTTGAACGGTCGGTTTATGAATTCAATATTGACATGGACCTCAAGGTTGACGTATATGGTTCCATAGGTCCCCATGAAGCAACATAAAGACTGCAACTTTTCATATGCAGGCCTGAAGACTCAAGTGAGGTTGGCAGTTGAATCTGGAAGTATGTAAGTGTCTTGTTCACAAAATCAATAGTTACTCCATGATTTACCTCCTGCTCAACTTTTCTCGCTACTCTTCTTTTTTTACTCTTAAAAAATATGTACATTACTATCTTTGCTGCTTTTAGTTTTTATATGTACTACTATGGTGTTGCTAACGTCCTACTTCTTTAAGGAAATTGGTAATAGATCGATTGATAAACTGTGAACTTCATTTATGCTTAGTGGTATGTGATTGGTTTTAGTGACAGAGGAGATGTATTAGTTTATGATTTTCATGTCAATAGTGTCGGTGGTAAAATGAGATCGAAACTCTAACTATTTGTGAATGATGGTACTCTGGATTGGTTTCCCTGTGTAAATGGGAACAGGAAAATTATCGTTTGATAGTTGTCCTCCAACTATATAAAGCTATAACATTTAAATTTCTCAATCAACTAATAATATGCTCCAGCATTGTGTTATCTGCTCCAAATCTGCTGCTTCTACCTTGCTTTGACAGGATGAAAGCTGATGGTATTACATTTTCCATCATTATGTTAGATGTAGGGAGTTTTGGCTCGCGTATTTTTAAAATATGTATTGGATGATAATCAAATTTATTCTAAATTTTCTTTTATCACTTCCTAGTTGATTATGTTTTCTCAATATACTTGTTTCTACATGTTTAGTTGCCTAAATTGCACAGTTGATGGCTAGTGCCTACTGTGGTATTATGGATAGGATTATGCTGTTCATACAGAAATCAGCCTGTGCCGAAAGGTACAAAGCATGTTGGACCCACCATCACATGGTTTTTTACCTTTCGTGGTATTCTGATTTCAGCAGACGCTGCATTTTCCTTGCAGTTACAATGAAGCAATTTCTCATTTTAGAAATATAGCATGGTGAGTGTAAGTGTCGTCTACCTCCCTCAGTTGACATATCTATAGATGTGTGCAGCAATCCTGGAATCCCAGTTTCTTCAGCTACTAGTGAAGACAGAAAGGCAAGGGCTAATATTGCTGCCTCTTTCCAGGTAATTAGTTCTGGTGATTTGGTTCTTGTTGGTAAGTATCTGCCTTGTGAGTATAGTAACAGCAAATCACTTAATGTATTCCATTTTCCTCAATTTTCACTTTGTTCGTCTACAAAAACGTGTCTTGCAGCGAGTTGCAGTATTGCATTTGGAGGAAAAGTGTGAACGGGCAATTGAGTGGGCGTCAAAGATTGAGCCTTCAATAAAACATTTGGTGTGTGAAATGCATTTTCTCTTGTGGTTTGTTTTTGTTTAAAGTCCTCCATGGATATGTTGTTGCATAAAACCAACTTTTGTTGTCTTTGTCAGGTTGTCTCAGGAGGTGTTGCATCTAACCAGTATGTCAGGGCTCGGCTGAATCAAATTGTGGAGCAAAATTGCCTGCAACTTGTTTGCCCTCCCCCCGAGCTTTGTACTGACAATGGTGAGATGATTCTTTTTCATGTTTGTCATGTTGTACGCAATGAAGGTAGCAAAAACGTAGTCCCCTGTTGAGTCATGACTAAAAGTCAATGGTATAGGTGTGATATACGATTTATTTTTTTATTTTTTTGGGGGTCAACGTGATTTACAAAATTCAAAACCTTAAAAGTGGAATAATCCACTGCACAAAGGAGATGAGTTGGATACTTGGTTCCTGCAAAAGCTCTCTTTAAACATAAATGTAAATTTCAGCGTTTTACTGTAATTGGTTGCTTGGCTTCAGCTCATTAACATGAACTTTGAGTTGGAACTAATGTTCCGCATCATACTTTTACTGTTGTTGTTATTAAACTCCAGTTCTTCAAATTATTGCTGATAATAGTCTTACTGTTGTTGATAATGACTTGGGCTCAGTTTGGACACCTTTTTGTTGCACAAAGCATTAGGGAAGAGTCGTCCTAATCTTTTCTTTGGGGACTTGGTCGGAAAATGTATACATACATTTGTGACTACTGAAATATTTTCTTAAAAATAAGATGATGTTTATCTCATTTGAAATATTTGTCTGCCGTTTTATGGTAGGCGTAATGGTTGCTTGGACTGGCATTGAGCATTTCCGCATGGGAAGATTTGATCCTCCACCACCCTCCGATGAACCCGAAGATGCTGTGGTCTCTCTCTCTCTAAGTCTAATCATGTGTTACTGTTGTTAGTTTGTTAGAGAAATGACAGAGAATTAAGATCGTGTTTGGCCTTGCTTAAAAGCCAAAGCCGAAAAAAAGTCAGCTTTTTCGGATTTTAAGCAAGGCCAGATGTACTTTAGGAGAAATGATGTTTTTTTTTTTTTTTGGATAAGTAATCACTTTAGGAGAAATGATGTTAAAAATAGAATTTGATTCAGAGTAGGTTTTGATTAGTTCTGATTAACTAGGGGGTTATTCTAAGTAGTGATGAATGACTAAAAAGGAGAAAAAAAAGACCTCAATTTAATAGACTATTTTGAATTGATTGAATAATTGATATTTTGAAATTTTCCTCTCCCAAATTCTCTTCTTGCTTGCTCCTCCTTTATTTCTCTTTCTTATTCCATCTCTTTCTTCTCTCTTTCGCATTCTCTGGATAAGGATATTTTTGTCTTAAACAAGAACAAAGGTGTGGTCTAACCACTCGCTTAAAAGATGCATAATTTACCATGGATGTCATCTTTCTTTACTGTTTTATACCGTGTGATGTTATGTATCTCTTGACTCAGTTTTTTGATGAATCAGCTTGATTTGCGGCCAAGGTGGCCACTGGGCGAGGAATACGCTGAAGGAAGAAGTGAAGCCCGCTCAATAAGAAGGGCAAGAATTCATCCATCTCTTACCTCTCTCATTCAAGCATCAATGCTGCAGCAGTCGTAGCCCGTTCTTGATAGATCAGGCTTTCCTGTGATGAACATATACGAGGCCACAGGAAAGATCACAAGCTCCCCTCTCTTTTAACTTAATCTACATTGGTGGTGTCGTTTTTTGGAAGTCTGCAAACAATTTTACCTCAGAATAGGTAGCTCAATCCTCCATATAGACTGTCGGGGTGTGGTGTGATGTACTATTTACCATTTTTTTTACATTATCAAACTTGACAGCTTTGTGTTACTTCCTGAGGTTTTGAAATCACGCTGAATAAGGAGGGAACATATTTGTACAGTTTGAATAATTTCTTTACTGGAATGACAATGATAAATGTGCATATAGTGGCAGTTTACTCTTCTATCTGCTGGGCTACTCTTCTATCTGCTGGGCGTGGCTCGACAGGAGTCTAGGCCCAGCACTGTTCTTGCCCTCCTTTGTATAATATTTTGAGGAAACTAGGCTCAGTAAGGCCCGATAATTAAAAAGTAGATTAATACACTTAATTAATTATTAATGTTTTCATTAATTTTTAATTAATCGTACACTTACGTCCAAAACAGATTACATACAGTCCCAACCAAGCCCTAACCCACTCATACATCCATCATCACCTTTGGCAACATTAAGGGTGTGTTTGTCACCCATTAAAATTTCAAGAATGATGTAAGGAATAATATTTTTTGGAGAATGTGTTGATGAAATTTAAAGTAACTTTATTGGTTTATGTGTGGAATATTTTATTGGGTGAATATGTGGATGAAATTGTTTATCGTAGAAAATAGAGTTTCTGAAAATGGTACACAAACAGGGGCTAAATACTTTTGGACCCACGTGACTCCATCTATCTCACACGCATGGGTTAAGAGGGTGATAGAAGTGTTCGTGAAACCAAAGGGATGAAGGGGAAGTGTACTACGATTGATGGACGTTCAATGAAAAAGAGAAATCTTGCTTCAAAGGCTTACAAACCTAAGGGTTCGTTTGATTGCAAATGTAGAAAATGGGTGGAAAGAAAACGTTTTATAGGAAATTGAATTGTCTAGAAATTATTTTACTATGAATTGTAATTAATTGTATTTAATTGATATAATTTTCCACCTGGAAAATGTTGAAAGTTTGGTATTCATTTGGCATGGTTTTTTTTATAAAAATTGTTCATTAAAATGATAATTTTTTCTACCATTGGGTCTACAATTTATTCCAATTGTCAAAAAAAAAAATCACCATACCGAATATCATTCGTTTGACTTTGTTTTGCATGGAAATTGTCAATGAAAGTGATACTTTTTTTTACCATTGTGTCTAGAATTTTTTCCAATTGCCAAAAAAAAAAAACATAGAAAATCAAAACCAACCAAAACAATAAAAAAACTTTTTCCTCCAAAAGCTGGAAAATATGAAAATGTGATTGCTGTCAAACGGTGCAAAACTTGGAAAATGTGAAAATGGAAAACATTTTCCAAGTCCATGGAAAATGTTTACTATCAAACGGGGCCTAAGATTAAGCTCAATTTTCTTGATTGTAAATCTGTACCTGTCTTTAATATCAATATCACTTTGAATTGCTTCAAAGTTCATTTGTTGTTTTCTTGCTTTGGTTACTGGCTTACTTGTAATGTGCTTCCGTTGGAATTTTGAACTCGTAGTAGTTTTGAAAGCCAAATGCTCAGATCTTTTTGATCGTTTCTTGATGTAACTGCTCTGTCATTTTCTACTTCATGTAATTTTTCAAGTAAGTCTCGTTTAGTATTGAAAACATTGTCATCCATTGTTTGTCATAAAATGTCAATTTGATTAGTTTACATTTATAGGAATGTTAATAAGGAGCTATTGTAAAGTAGTTTGGATCTCGGGAATTGAATCTTAGGGTGTTTTTAAAGATTAAATTGTATGTTATACTGTTTTCTTTGTTTTTACATCTTTTTGTGTTGTTTTTAGATTCTTCTTCCTGTGAGGGGTTTTATGTATTGTTATTTCCATTGTATTTCTATCTTTTTAATAGTGATTTTAGTTGAAATTTTGTTCTAAATGTGTAGGAATTGAAATATCGAAAAATTGTGTTACTTTCTTACTACTATGGAAAAATATTTGATTTGACGTTATCTCCGTTAAAAGTGTATTTTCTTGCTAAATATTCTTCCCTTTCTTTCTGAGTTTCTTTTGTGTATGGTGTAATTTGACTATGTGTCATTACTTGGAAGAAATGTGATCAGTCCATTAGTAAAAAAAAGGTCTATATACAGATATCGTTATAGCTATTTTGTTTATTAATTTGTAGTGATGTGAAATTATAACTAATTTACCTTTATTTTGAATGAAATGTTCTTTTACCCAACTAGTTCCATTGAATTCATAGCATAAACGTTTGATAGTTTTAATCATAAATAGTTTGATAAGTTTTTTTTTTAATCAATTTGTTCTTGTCAAATATATTATTACACTCTTAAAAATGGCGTTAAGAGGTTTTCGTTATGTTGGAAGGCCAGGAACTTGATAACTCGTGCGTTTAAAATGCTTTTGGAAAAAATTTATAGTATACAATTATTTAAAGAGATCTTCAATTAGAATTGGTGTTCAAAATTTTGTCACTTTTTTGAATTTTTTTCACTAAATATTTTCTAAGTCCAAATTTATATGCTTGTTAATAGAAGTAAAATATAATCACAAAGAGACAATATGCAGAAGAAAAACAATCATTAAGTTTATCTATTACAAGGTTTTGATGATATCGGTTAAGGCTTTTTTGACAGTAATTTTTTTTTTAATTTTAATCACTTTTTTTAGTTTTTGTTACCTTTTTGAATTTTTGTCAATTTTTTGAATTTATCTCATTTTTTTAGCGTGTAATTTTTTTGAGTGACAAACATTATTTTTTATAATAACAGTGACATACATCTATAAAAATAATTGTTTTAATTGGTGTTTTGTCACTTTTTAGAATTTTTATCCCTTTTTTGAGTCCGTCGCTTTTTCTAAATTTTTTTTCACTTTCTTAACGTTTATCGCTTATAAGAATTTCTATCACTTAAACATGAGATAAAGTGGATATGATACGACAAATGGAGACCCCAGATTTTCAACAGCTCACGACTATTCAGTATTTTGTCTGTGCTGTGGGCATGTTAAATTCGGCTAAATCCATCCACAATTTTTTTTTAGGTAGTCTTTGCTGGAAATTTAATTTTTGGACATTTCTAATTTCAAGAATTCCTGGCGTTAGAATAAGTTATAAGAAAACAAATATAATTACTGTTTATTTGAGTAATAAACTTCTATGTGAGGTCCGCCAATCGAATATTAGAATATATATGATAGTTGCAGACATTTAACAATCTAAATATAGAGTCAATTATATGAATCATTTTTTTTCGTTTTATCACTATATACACAAAAATACTCAATGAAATCATATCTAATAAGTGTTCTAAAAGTGCGTCTAGGTGCAAAGTTTGACCTTCTTGTTAGCCATGATTTTCACTTTTTAACACCTTAGTCAGAGTCTAAGCCTGCTTACTCACATAAAAACTTAAAAATTGACCTTATCGTCTAATCGAGCTTTATGCTTTTACAACACTGTATAGAAAATGAATGTTTGATGCATTTAGATAGATGTAGCACCTCTTTAGAACAAGGCCCCTCATCAAAATGTGAAAGGAATTGTCATTTAACATTTAATAGTTATGCCTAAAGTTTGTCTTAGCCCAGTTTTTTTGGAGAATATATTTTATAATAGTGGTTTTTTGGATAACGCGTGGTTAAAAAGAAGAGAAAATATTGAGTTTACGTTAAAATTTATTTTATTAAAGAATGTGCAATTAAGAATGAGTTGGGAAAAAAAAACGAGTTTGAGGAAAAAATGAAAAATCAAACATAAATTTAGTGTTGTGTAATATTATCTATCGAAGTGATGAACAGTGACACACGTAATATAATAATTAAATTTTTAAAATTCTTCTATGATATCTCCTCCAAGAATTTGATGTACAGTTTTGCTACATTTATATCATGACTGACAACTTTTTTTATAATCTTTGACATGATAACAATATTTACTCAAATCAATGGTCTTGATTGATAAAATGGTGTTAAAATAGTTGTACACCATCTTAATTATTTGATGTATAGTAATATGGTCATTACCCTTTTCTTGACTTAGACCTAATTTTTATACGGTCCTCTATTCCTGTGAAAGTCGCGTCTTAGATTACCAAAAACATCCTTAATTGTAAGTCAAAAATAAAAATCTCAAGTTGAAAATTGTGTTGGGTGCAACCTGTAGTTGAGTTGTGCTACACTAACATAGGAAGGGGGGGGGGGGGGGGGAGGGCACATAAGAGTGTCCATAATGGACACTCGGCTCCCCCTATGTTCACTTAGCATTTTCCCTATAGTTTTACTTAGTTTTTGCTGCTTGATTTTGAACACTCGTAACTATTGATCCACAACTTTGTATTGCTATCCATTTTTTGTGTTGAATTTCAAATTCAATTAGCTTTTAATGTAGATCATCGTAGAAAACTTTATGCTCTAATTTTCTCTCACACTTTGCTCGTAAGTTTTTTGTTCTTCTTCTTCTTCTTCTTTGTCATTTCACACTCAAACTTCGTTTCTTTTTGCATCAATTATCTTCAAATCAAGGATTTCCTTTGTTGACGTTGAAAATTGTATAAACGTTTTTAAGAATCTAGATGAACGTTTAAAACATACCTATAACTTTAGCCCATATTTAATAGATTTAAATAAAATTTAGTGAAATGTATGGTTGAAAAATTGAAAAAAGTTGTAAATTCATGTAATGTATGATTGAAAACAATTTTTTTTTTAAAATATAAATTTTAAAATATGGAGATCAAATAAGGACTTAGTGTAATCATCTTCTTTTTTATTGATAGTAAAATCAAATATAAATATTGTAACTCTTTTTGTGCCGGCTTTGACAACCAAAGAGTGTCACAGAAAAATGAATTTTGGAATTGTGATCTTTTGAAAAATGTATGGTTAAAACGTAGAATTTTTTTTTTTGAATTTATTTATATAATATTTTATTGTGAGAATATGTTATTGAAAATCGGTTTGAGGAAAAAAAAAATTTAATTGATTGCCAAACACAGGGTTAAAAAATTAAAATATTTACAGCACACTATTGAGTTTTGACAATGAAGTTAAAGCATCAGAATGTGACGAAATAAGGCAGGGCCCAATTGTAGCTCGAAGGGCCACAATGGCTCTATCTCGCTCCAACAGTTAACCAATCAACTCTCACCGTCCCCAAAAGAATTATGTTCAATAAATTATGTTCAATAAATTTTCCGTATATAAAAATAAAATAAAATAATTTTATTTCGTTTTATTTTTTAGCTAAAAAAAATTTGAAATTAATAATGCGTTACGGACCTCATAAAATGCCCACACCTCCATCTTCACACTTCATTTATCTACCTATCCGTCTCTCTACTCTCTCCCTCTCCCTCTCGCTCCCTCCCTCCCGCGCTCTCTCTCTCTCTCTCTAGGTGAGCCATGGCTTCCTCCTCAATAACCCTCTCGCAAGCCATCCTCTCCAGCTCTTCCATTGCCCGCCATGGCTCTTCCCAATCCACAACTACCGCTTCCCTCTCCCTTCCCACCTTCTCCGGCCTCAAGTCCACCGCCGCCACTTCCCGCCGCCGTATTGCCACTGTCCCAACCACCACCACTCGCCACTCTGTGCCACGCGCCTCCGCTACTGTAGAGACACTAGAGAAAACTACAGATACGGCCCTTGTTGAAAAATCGGTCAACACTATCCGGTTCTTGGCCATCGATGCTGTTGAGAAGGCCAACTCGGGTCACCCGGGTCTGCCCATGGGTTGCGCTCCGATGGGTCATATATTGTACGATGAGGTCATGAGGTATAATCCCAAGAACCACTCGTGGTTCAATCGTGACCGCTTTGTGCTCTCCGCTGGCCACGGATGCATGCTTCAGTATGCTCTTCTACACCTAGCAGGATATGACTCCGTCCAGGTCAGGCCTCTTTTTCTCTTTTCTTTCAATTCCACTTGTTTTTTACTTAGCGTTCACTGTTCAGTACATACGCATACAAGTTATGCACTGACTTTTAATGTGTCTAATGTGTCTTATGTATTAAATTTGTACATAGATCGAAGTGGAAGTTGTTATTGTTTATGAGTTTCTTCTTTATAAATGAGCCCCTCTTTTCACGGAAATTAAAATTCTGATTTAATCTAAGTCAAATTCAATAATTAATTTTAACCACACAGTCACAAATTTTCAACCCGCAGGTTTCATCCATTTTTATCAAAATCTACTAAAAAAACTGATTTAAACAGGGGCTGAATTTGATTTCTGGATCTGGAATGTTGGGATTTTCTTCTGCTTTTTTTCCCTTGTTATATTATAAGTAAATTTATTTGGGTTCTATGGATTTTTTTGTGCTGTTGGTTCAGTGTGTTCCTTTGTTATTTATTGCTTATGTCATGTGGTTGTTGTAATCCAAATATCACGCCTTGAATTTTTATGTTGTAATTAATGGTCTTTTTCTCTGTGTAAGTAGTGCAAGTTTCACTTTTTAAATTGTGCATTGTGTTGTTCATTAATTTTAGTAGTGGAGACAATTTCCTTTTCTTTCTATCTGAATTTTGAATTTGAGATTTTCCTATTGTTTTAGCTGAAAACTTATTAGTATGAAATACACAGGAAGAGGATTTGAAGGGTTTCCGTCAATGGGGAAGCAAAACACCTGGTCATCCTGAGAACTTTGAGACACTTGGTATTGAAGTCACCACTGGTTGGTATTTAATCCTGAATGTTGCTTTCATAAGCTTGCATGTTTTTAATTTAGAGTTTTGGAACTGATTATAATTTTCATTCACTTGAATGAAGGTCCACTTGGTCAGGGTATTTGCAATGCTGTTGGTTTGGCCCTTGCAGAGAAGCACTTGGCTGCTCGTTACAACAAGCCTGATAGCGAAGTTGTTGATCACTATACGTAAGAAAGTTCGGGATTTTCTTTTTATTCTTATTACTAGGTCATGGATTAAGTAAATGGTATACCGTGTTTTGTCTTGTTAGACTAATTGCATTGGCCCTTTTGCAGTTATTGTATCCTTGGTGATGGATGCCAAATGGAGGGCATTTCAAATGAGGCTTGTTCCCTTGCTGGGCACTGGGGACTTGGAAAGTTGATTGCTTTCTATGATGACAACCATATTTCTATTGATGGTGACACAGAAATTGCCTTCACCGAGAGTGTTGACACCCGTTTTGAGGCTCTTGGATGGCATGTAATCTGGGTGAAGAATGGAAACACTGGTTATGATGAAATTCGTGCTGCCATCAAGGAAGCAAAGGCCGTAACAGACAAGCCCACTTTGATTAAGGTCAGATATTGCATCCATATTATAGGGAGATTGGAAGTGTCATATTGAATAATAAATTTATAAATTTTGAAATTTGAACAATAATCATTTTTTACTGTTTAGTATGTTGATATAGCTATTTTATTGTTAAGATGCCTTGTTACTTCTATAAACCTTTTTCTTCCCTATAGGTGACTACAACCATTGGTTACGGTTCTCCCAACAAGGCTAACTCATACAGTGTACATGGAAGTGCACTGGGTGCCAAGGAAGTTGATGCCACCAGGAAGAACCTTGGATGGCCTTATGAGCCCTTCCATGTGCCCGATGATGTGAAGAAGTAAGAATAGAGTCTTGCTTTCTCAAATCAATGTCATGCCTTTTTCGTTTGTTAATGCATAGTAATTTGGATACAATTGTTTGCAGGCATTGGAGCCGCCATATCCCTGAAGGTGCTGCCCTTGAAGCTGAATGGAATGCCAAGTTTGCTGAATACGAGAAGAAGTATCCGGAGGAAGCAGCAGAATTTAAGTCTATCTTTACTGGTGAACTACCTTCCGGTTGGGAGAAAGCTCTTCCAGTGAGTAGTTCTTTGGCACTTTTGTTATTCTTTATCTTGTCTTTTGAGTGTTTGTTTTTGCAACATTTGAAGTTAGTGACGTGCTTGATAATATGAAGAATCAACAAGTACAGAATGTGCAAATTCTTACTCTTTTACTCTGCTATTTCTCCTGACACATGAAAATGTTCATCTCGAGTCAGATAATTAAATAGTTTTTCTTTGCTAATATATGTTTCTGTCAAGACTTATTGACTTTTAATCTTTATCTTCAGACATACACTCCAGAGAGCCCAGCTGATGCCACCAGGAATCTTTCTCAACAAAACCTCAATGCTCTTGCTAAGGTTCTCCCTGGTCTACTTGGTGGCAGTGCTGATCTTGCCTCGTCTAACATGACCCTTCTAAAAATGTTTGGTGATTTCCAAAAGAACACGCCCGAAGAGCGCAATGTGAGGTTTGGTGTACGTGAACACAGTATGGGAGCCATCTGTAATGGAATTGCTCTCCATAGCCCTGGCTTGATTCCTTACTGTGCAACCTTCTTTGTGTTTACTGACTACATGAGAGCAGCCATGAGGATTTCTGCCTTGTGTGAAGCCGGAGTTATCTATGTTATGACACACGACTCAATTGGTCTTGGTGAAGATGGACCAACTCATCAGCCTATTGAGCACTTGGCAAGTTTCCGAGCTATGCCCAACATTTTGATGCTCCGTCCAGCAGACGGAAATGAGACAGCCGGTGCATACAAGGTGGCTGTTCTCAACAGAAAGAGACCATCTGTCCTCGCCCTCTCTCGGCAAAAGCTGCCCCAACTTCCTGGAACCTCCATCGAAGGAGTAGAAAAGGGAGGTTACATTATATCAGATAATTCATCTGGTAACAAGCCTGATGTGATTTTGATGGGAACAGGTTCTGAGTTGGAAATTGCAGCAAAGGCTGCTGATGAACTCAGAAAGGAAGGGAAGACAGTGAGAGTCGTCTCTTTCGTTTCTTGGGAGCTTTTTGACGAGCAATCAGACGAGTACAAGGAAAGTGTTTTGCCTGCGTCCGTAACAGCTAGGGTTAGCATTGAAGCTGGATCAACATTTGGATGGCATAAGATTGTTGGACAGAAAGGGAAGGCCATTGGAATTGACCGATTTGGGGCTAGTGCACCTGCAGGAATAATATACAGGGAATTTGGCATAACAGCAGAAGCCGTTATAGCAGCAGCCAAAGAAGTCTCCTAGGTTTTCCTGGCTTGTTTCTCGGTTGCTGGTGGCCTTCCGGAGTTATTTATGGATTCTGGGGGTTGTAAACTTATAAGAAATCCACGCACAAGGTACTCAGATCAGGGTAATATCATTTGAGAGTTCATAATAAAAGGAGAGAAAATTTTCTTTCTTGTCTTTTCTTCAATTGGCAGCAGGGATTGCAAACTAAAGTAAGACCAGGAGAGGAATTAGGCTTTACAAATGCTCCTGCATTTGGACCAATACTTGAACATTGTCTTCAGTTTTGTAACTCTGTATTTTGATTGATGATGTCTCATTTTCCTTGTAATTTATGTGGTTGATTGAAAATGAAAAGTCTCTACTTTCTCCTTTTACAGCCAACGCTTGCTAGTTTTTGAGATCATAAGCTAATTTCATCAAAGCTAATTTTTCATTCCTAGAAATTCTCCTGATTTGGAAAATAGTATGGATCGACAAGATTTGGTTCTCTTGAAATAAATACCTCGGGAATGATCTCGATTTACGTCCTTTTCTTGGGTTAAAAGCTTATTGGTGTTCGAACTTATAGGGTCGTTTCACTTGCTAGCAGAGTTCTTAACCCGAGAAAAGGAAACACTCTCTCGGACTCCATACTTGCTATCTAGTTCGTTTTTGTAATCGCAAATATCTTTTTTTCGAAGTCAATGTCAAAATGGATTGGATTGTGAATTCAAGCCATTCAAGAAAAGGTAAGGGCAATCTGATATCTTTGAAGCTTCTCCAAGCAAAATAAGATAGTGGGGTCAGTTGCAAGGATGATCCATTATTATGTGGTTGTTGAAGGGGTAGTTTGTATGTGGTTGTTGAGAGTTTTAGGTTCTATCCTCATTGTCTCCTACTGGCATTCTTTTCAACTCTAAATCTTGAAACTCACTTCCTTTTTTGATGGTGAAAGGAGTGATTTTTTAGATGAATTCATAGAATTAGCATATAACCTTAGCATATTCTCTCTCTCTCTCTCTCTCTCTCTCTCTCTCTCTCTCTCTCTCTCTTGCACGCACACACGCACACAATGGAAATACGACTTTTACTTCAAGATCTCCCCCTCTCACTCACACACAAAAGGTGTTTAGTATTTTATGTATGTTGTCAACCATCTAAAGAATCCCACCTAACCTAAGCGTCTTTTAATTTGCCATTGATCAACATCGATCAAGTATAGTTAAGATTAATAATTTTGAAATCAAGTGAGGAAAGAAGGAAGAAAAACCATGAGTAGTTCATATGATAGTCATCGTCAAATTCTTTAATGAACTAAAACGCATCCCAATTTTTAAGAAAATGTGATAGTTACCATACTGTCACATAAACTGTTGATGAGTAAACCCAACTTATAAATAACATTACTTATATAAAATGCGATGTCCTTTTCTTCTTGGACTTCTTAAGGTCCATATTTCGGTGAAAAGAGATGCCATAAATAGGCATGTCTTAAGAAAAATGCTCAAAAGAGGAATTTTTATTTTTATTTTTTCATTTTAAATCATTGCCATAACATGCAAGACATTGGAGGAATTTTTATTTTTATTTTTTTCATTTTAAATCATTGCCATAACATGCAAGACATTGTATTGACTTGTTAGTAGAATAATTTTATTTTTAAGATAATAGAAAATCGGTGATGTAACAATCTATATAGAATAATGAGATTGTACATTTCAATTGTTATTAGCTTAACAAAATGTAGCTTCAAGTGTTATTATTTAAAAATGATTAAATAAGAGATTTATAAAATGTTTTGACTGTTATTTCAGTAAGGACGAAATAAAATAAATTAAACCACATTTAGGCCTTCCAAGCGGTGGTGGTGGTGGTTGGTGGCACTCACGGTGGTAGTTGAGATCTTGATCTGAATAAACAAATATACTTACCAACTCTATGGGGGTCCTACCCTACCTTCCTATATAACTCAAACCAATAATTAATACTTTTTTTTTTTTTTTTTGGAATTTAACAGAAATTTTAAATAGATATTAAAAAAATTGGCAATATAGGGAGTTGAAAGAAGGATTATTTAGCACTTGTTTGGTAGAGATTAAAATCATATTTTTGGTAGATTTTGATAAAAAACTGATAAAACGTATGATTAAAAAGTTGTGAGTCCAATGAAATGTGTAATTATAATTAATTATTGATTTTATCTTGAGATTTACATTGAATTTTAATTCAAACCAAACATAGGCTAAATGTGATTGCACAAGAAAAAATACATTCACTAAAAGTTTAAAATACATCTCCGTTTGAACCCTATTTTTGGTTAAAAATGCATTTTAAAATGAATTAAATTCACTAATGGCCATCAAACTTTATACTTAAATGTTATGATTGTCGCCCAAATTTGATTTTATTTTATCATGACCGCTTAACTTCTTTTCACCATTTTCACTCATTTTAAAAGGGGTAAAATAGTAACTTTGCATTATATATATATAGTCTTTTTTTATTTTAAAAAAGTTTTTATTTTATTTTATTTTACTAAGTAATGATTTTTTAAAGTAAGTTTTATTTTATTTTGAAAACATTTTTTAAATAAGTTTTTTTTAAGGAACGTTTTTTCAAAAGTAAATTTTTATTCTTTTTTTCTAAGTAACGGTTTTTTTTTTTTTAATAAGTTTTTTTATTTTACATATAATGCAAAGTTATCGTTTTACCCATTTTAAAATTAGTGATAAGTGTAAAATGTTATATGAAATCGGGTGGTTATGGTGAAATGTTATATGAAATTGGGTGACCATGGTGAAATAAAATCAAATTGGGTGGTCATGGTGACATTAGATATAAAATTGGGTGGCGATGATGAAATAGAAATTTTGAATTTATGTGTAATATTATTTTATTGATGAATATTTAATTGAAAATAAGAGAAAAAATAATGAAAAATCAAACAAGTGCTTAAATTGAAGTATCCAACCAGAGACGGAGCTAGGGGGAGGGGGGGCGACCGCCCCCCCCCCCCAACATTGTCCGCGGTACACTATTTTTAGTTAATTTGTAATGTATTTTTCAATTTCGCCCCCCCAAGATTTTTTCTCGTCCCAAAAATTTTGAAATTTTTTATTTTTTTCCATTAATAAATATTGAGTAAATAACTTACATTTTAAAATTCAACATACAAAAATCTTAGATCTAAACAAAAGATCCAATAGTTACTTAAATAAATCAATAGCCCAAATTCAATCCAAAACCTAAGTTCTCAATTCTCAAGCCCAACTAATTAAAACCCAATTCCCAACCTGGTTTATGCATAATGCATGTTTAGTTGTTCTTGAATATTTGAATTTAAGAATCAAGTAGAGTAGTTGTTGTTAGTTTGTGTAATTGTTAGTTATTGAATATTTGAATTTAAGAATTAAGTAGTAGGATAGTCAGTAGTGATTGAATCGAACATTGAATTTCAGTACTATTTTAGTACTCAAAATCGTTGTTTTCAATTCTTTTAGTTAAAAAAAAAAAATTTCGGGGGCGGACCCTCCCAGGGGGGCCTGCCCCCCTCCACCCCCCGTATTTTCGCCCCCCCCCCCCCGCCCCCCCAACTTCAAAACCTGGCTACGTCCCCGTATCCAACGATTATCAAACAAAGTCAAAACGTAGCATAAAAAATGTAGTACTCCTACTTTTGCAATCACACGATAGTCTACCCAAAAATATTGAATAGCTCATAAATTGTCATAAAATTTAACTATTGCAAATTAAGAAAGTCAAGGCCAGTTCAAGTGATCAGATTGAATTTTTATTAGCAAATACCGAGTTTGAGCATTATTATGAACCAATATCCTTAAAATAAGGTAAGAGGGAAAACAACCAATAAATTTTGCACTTGTCCTACGTGTACGTAAATGCTTACATAATAATTTACTCACACGGTGTGATGAAATATGAAACATAGCATAATTCATAAACTTTGACATAACGGCCACGTTTGACATAACGGCCACGTGGCCGTTATGTCAAAGTTTATGTACACATAACAAGATCCAAATATGATTAGATCAAAATTTCTTTAACTAAATAAAAATAAAAAGAACTTTTTCGCTCCCTTACACTTCATTTGTATGTACAAGTAACATTATTTTAAGAAATTGTTTGACAATCATTATTATAAAAAAACAGTTTTTAATCGTAATTTTTTAAGAATGTGTGTAGTTTAAAATATGCGTACAAAATATTTTATTGCAATGAATATATGATGGGTAATTGGCGCAAAACGTCCCTACCTATGACGAATTTTTGTGGAAAATGTTTATACGTTTGATTTTTTGGTGCAGAACGTTCCTACATTTGCATTTTCTTGCGCAAAACGCCATTTGCACCAATTTTAACGTAAAATGACCATTATACCCTTCTATATAAATAAAAAAAATAAAGAACAAATTGCAATCTGCTCCTAAGCTTTTTAAAAAATGTAAATGAGTTCAAAATTTTAAGAAAATCTCAAATAATCCAAACCCTCACCAAATCATCCAAACCCTTCTATGTTAATACTAATAATAAGAAAATCTTAAATCATCCTTACCAAGAACCTTAATTTTTCCCATAGACATCTAATGGCAGCTAGCAATTTAACCTGATTTTGATACAATTGGTGAAGACCTATTACTGGAATTTGAGCGCAAGGTGAAGGCGAACCTATTCCAGGTGGTCCCCGTCCATTAGTGCATCGGACGGCGCCGAAAATCGATTTCTTCGCTGATGAAGTCGCGAGCTTCGCGACATGAGAGTTTTCAAACAGAAATTGAGCGTGCTTGAGAGATGATATGGATGAATTGCAACCATGTACAGTTTCGTCTGGATGTGGGGAAGGAGTCAGTAGGTGTCCGCGACCATAAGTGTGAGCACTGGCGCCGGAAATCGCATTCTTCTCAGGTGAGTTCGCTATTGTCGCGACTAGAAGAGAAGTTTCTACAAAATTGAGCTGTTGTGGAATATTTTGTAGTGAATTTTTGGCATGGTTAGTTCGTCTAGGGATGTGCAGTCAGCCAGTGGTGGGTTCCAGCCATGGCGTTGATCGGAATTTTGATTGTCGGCAGTTTGCATTTTTTATGACAGCTTTTTTTGCTCGATTTCTGGTGATTTTGTGGATGAAATTTCTTGTTGTTTGGTGGTAAATGAAGCTAACGTTAGGGGCTTTCTTAGGATACCAAAATTTGGTGGTTTGGGAGGTCGATCTTTGCCGGGATTTGAGAAAGAAGGGTTTGGATGATTTGAGATGATTTGCTGAGGGTTTGGATGATTTGGGATTTTGGATTTTCTTAAAATTTTGGACTCATTTACATTTTTTAAAAAGTTTAGAAGTAAATTGTAATTTATTTATTTATTTATTTATTTTATTTATGTAGGAGGGTATAATGATCATTTTATGTTAAAAATTGGTGAAAAAGACATTTTGCGCAAGAAAATATAAATATAAGTTGTTTTTTACAAAATCCGTCATAGATAGGAACGTTTTGCGCCAATTACCCAATGTATGATTAAAAATGATTCGAATGCTAATCACGAAATAAATTTGTCAAAAGGGCACAGACAAAAGGGGTTGGTGAGGGTAAGCCCAGTCACACTCACTTGGACTATACTCCTAGCCAACAATTTGCTAAACGTGCGTACTTTCCTGCCAACCCCAACACACTCTCACCTAACACACCAAGAAAATTTGCAATTTGAAAACCTGAAATCCCAATCCCAGAAGCCACCATTTTTTCGTTCACAAAACCACTCAAACATTCATAATTTCCTCGAGAAATGGCGCAAGCTAGCAACTTGGCGCACAAACTCCCGACACCGAAATTCCTCATCCCTAATGATCTAAATCCTAAATCTTCTTGCTTGCCGGCGTATGCTGTGTTTTTTGGCTCAAAAAATGTTAAAAGTTCATCAAATTGTTTGAGGGTTTCGAGTAAAGATTCAAGTTTTGCAGTAAAAAAAAATAGGTCAGTAAAGGTTATGGCTTCAGTGGCCACCGCCGAGAAGCCGTCTACGGCGCCGGAGATAGTGCTGCAACCCATCAAAGACATTTCTGGTACCGTCAAGTTGCCGGGATCAAAATCTCTCTCTAACCGCATTCTCCTTCTCGCTGCCCTCTCTGAGGTAATATTATATGCATATGTGAAGATATGATCTTTTAATTTCAGTGTTATATATGAGGCTATATGGTGATTATTAAAGCTGGTTTTGCCTGTAACTTTATTTCACATTAGTGGGAGAAGCGATTGAGCATTAAGTGCTAAAATATGGTAGCTTGTGAATTTGTAGTCTAGGACTGCAATTAGTGTAGGAAAAAGATAATAAATAATAAATTGTTGGATAATCAAAGCAGGATCTTTTGTACTCTCAAGTGAATACGTGAAAAGTTAGAATTTAGGTAATCTTTGTCGTTTACTAGACACTACTAGGAAACTATTGGATTTTTGGTTATTAACACAATTAGATTGACAGGTTAGAATAGTTAATGAAATTATATTCCTTAATGGCCTGTAAGAAATTTTGTAATTTGGTAGGAATGATGCACTAGATCCCTTACGGAAGTAATTCATGGTTTAAGGAATAACGGTGGGAGTGCCTAGCAGTTATAACCTAAAATTTTTCTTTGGAGTTCATATAGATTTGTCGAAGTTATGCGTATGCTCAAAGGTTGACATCTTCCTTCATTTTATTTTATTTTATTTTATTTTTTTGTGGTTCAGGACTACGACTAAAAAACAATTTCTATTGTGTGCTAGAAGGATAAAACGGCAAAAGTTTGGAAATTAGATATAAGTTTGTATGTTCTTATGTCATTGTCATCATCTTCTTCTCACTTGTCTTTTGAAAAGATTTTAGGCTTTTCCAAGGTGCTCTTTTTTAGCTGCTTCTCCTTTGTGTAATTTGAATATATCTTCATGATTGGATATTATGAATGTATTGGGGAGGTTTGAACCTTTACATTTCCGTTGAGAAAGTTTCTTGACTTCTTATCACATGTCATCCACTTGTTTTTAAGGGAACAACTGTTGTCGACAACTTGTTGAACAGTGATGATATTCATTACATGCTCGAAGCCTTGAAAACACTTGGGCTAAATGTGGAAGTAGACAAAACAATCCAGCGAGCAATTGTCGAAGGTTGTGGTGGTATATTTCCAGTTGGTAAAGTACCTAGTGATGAAGTTCAACTTTTCCTGGGAAATGCCGGAACAGCAATGCGCCCATTGACTGCTGCAGTTACTGCTGCTGGTGGAAATACGAGGTTTGTCTAAGAGTGTCTTTCTATCTCTTTCATGCATAGCACTTGCACTTCTTGATCCTTGTGATGTGAAATTTACCGTAATTCAATGACGTTCATATGATTATATCCACCGGTTAACATTTGCATGTTAAATATTTGCCAATTCGGAAATGGTGAAGCCAAACTGTTAGTAAATAAATGTGCCTCCCCTCAAACAGCTTAAGTTTCTAGACAAGGTGGTTCAACATTATATTAGACCAGTCAAAATATTGAGTTCAAGTGTCATTTTCACCCTATTATGAAAAAGTCCATTTGTCACCCATGATAAAACAAAAACTAAATCCCTCCTGCGCGCCCTCTGAAGATAAAATTTAAATAAAATTATATGTCAACTATCTAATAGTTTAAGCTTTTGAATGAAGTGGTTAAACGAGGTCCGGTTCAACCGACAAAACTGATTCCTAATTTGGATCGTCATTAACATCCAACGTAATGTAAGCATGTGGCCATCTAATTAACCACTATCTTTTGAGTACATTCTGCAAAAAAAATCTAGGAGTCAATTATATAATTTCTCTTATTAACTTTTGATGCTTCTTAATTGGGTACTAGTTTTTTTTTTTTTTTTCTTTTACCTGTCACCTTTTGATAAACATCTTACTTTCAGCTATGTACTTGATGGGGTTCCGCGCATGAGAGAGCGACCAATTGGTGATTTGGTCACCGGTCTTAAGCAGCTCGGTGCAGAGGTTGATTGTTTTCTGGGAACAAATTGCCCCCCTGTTCGTGTAGTTGGAAAGGGTGGCCTTCCAGGAGGAAAGGTGTGTCTTCCATTCATTTAAGATAACTTTTTCACATAACCAGGGGGTGTGATCTATGTATACATTTACAACATGCAAAAGGCAAAGCAATGATGGTTTAAACTTGTGAGAGGTGTGGGCCTCATATTGACAAAATAGATCCAAGATCAAGACCTTACTACTAGTACTAGGAGTTCAAGGCTTTTCTTCACCTAAAATTATTGTTTTGTGTTCAAGTTGAATAAGGATGACTTTGGCGGTTGTGACATATCTTGTATAGACCTAAAAAGGCTTCTATTCATAAAAGTGATGCAATCTTAGGAGAACATGTTACAAAATGGAGAGTAGCCAAGGCTTGCATGACGTGTAATAGTTGCCAAAGATTAGTTGCATTTGAACTTCCTGTTGGTGTAGCAATGAATAGAATGAAGTGGGTGAAAAAGATTCATCTAGTTGACTTCAAATTTAATTGAGAATTCAGTTTAGTTTGTTGTTAGACTTGTGTCTGGCCATTGTAGCACGTGTGTTGTCCACAATATATTTGTTGTCTACAATAAGTATCCTTTTCCACTCTTTTTGTTTTAGTTTATAAATTAAGGCACACGGATAAGTACCTATAGAGTTTAAGTTTTTAATCTCTGTGTTATCCTATTCATTTTAGTGTGACCCTGGCTCTGTATTGAGCTTCTCTTCCATATGCGAGGGAGAATTGTCTTCTACATGAACACTCTTTATACTATTTGACTAGAATATACCTTTATGATCACTTTTTATGTCTTTCTTCTGGCAGGTGAAGCTCTCTGGATCCATTAGCAGCCAATACCTGACTGCTTTGCTGATAGCAGCTCCCCTTGCTCTAGGAGACGTGGAGATTGAAATCATTGACAAGCTAATTTCTGTTCCATATGTAGAGATGACTCTTAAGTTGATGGAAAGATTTGGCGTCAGTGTAGAGCATAGCGACAGCTGGGACAGATTCTTGGTAAGAGGAGGTCAAAAGTACAAGTAAGTCCCACTACCCTAGGTTTGAACAGATTTTATAACTTAATTCAAATGGGAAGTTTTAAGAAAAAAAAATTTCATTAGGTCTCCTGGAAATGCTTATGTTGAGGGTGATGCCTCAAGTGCTAGTTACTTCTTAGCTGGTGCAGCTGTTACTGGTGGAACCATTAGTGTTGAAGGTTGCGGGACAAGCAGCTTACAGGTATTAACTACACCATTTTACTTAATCTTATGCCGTCTGCTCTTATCATGTGATCCAAATGTTCGATGTTCTGGAAGCATTACTGCCTGATGAAAATGACCACGTTCGTCGCAATACGAAAGGAGTCCATTGGGGGGAGGGGGTGTTGCTGTTATTTATATGTCATTGCAAAACAGATAGTCTTACCTTATTTTCGTTGTACTCTTGTGTGAAGGGCGATGTTAAATTTGCTGAGGTGCTTGAAAAGATGGGTGCCAAGGTTACCTGGACAGAGAACAGTGTCACTCTCAAAGGGCCACCTCGTGATTCGTCTGGGAGGAAACACTTGCGTGCCATTGATATCAACATGAACAAAATGCCAGATGTTGCCATGACTCTCGCTGTAGTTGCACTTTTTGCTGATGGACCCACCACCATAAGAGATGGTAGGCTCCCCTTCTTTGATTTTGATAAGAGTATGCTTCTCTTTTATTGACCATCATAATTGCAATAATAGCTACCTTAACTTGGGTTTTTCTGTGAACATTATGGGCGTTTCATCATGTCGTCAAGGATATATTTTTCTATGTTCTTACGTAAGAGAGTCAAATTGCAGGGGTATATCTCTACATCTGCAAATGAACAAGAGAACCACCTGACTTTACTAAGAACTTCTAGAGCTCTGTGTCAATAAGCAGATAGCATATTAGTTGAGAAGAAATTTTTTGCTACACATTTATTTTTTCAAGAATGATAAATTGAAACTATGATAATTTGCTATGCAACTTGAACAGAATGATTGCACATTGTTTTTGAGAGGATGCATAGAGAATCGGTCTTCATCTTTTTGTCTCAATTTTTGGACAAACAACATAAAATACCTTGGGTCAGGATTAGTTCGAGTTAGTTGTGGAGCAATGCATTTGAGAGAGGGATTGAGATGTTCAAGAGTGAAGCAAAACACCTTGAATGGTTGTGGTTTCAAGTAAAATTATCAGTAGAAAAATAGGCAAGTCTAAGGTTAAGAAATACCTAAAAATGAGTGTTTTACCGGGCTCAATTCTCACAGGGAAGGATGAGACTGTTAGAAATTAAATCTAAAGAGTAAGAATAAGACAAACAAGGCATGTGATCAAAACTATAGATTCGTTTCTCACTGTTATTTTACCCTTACTTTATGTAGAATGAAGCAAAGTATATATATTATGCCACATATGATGGTAAATATACTCTATCCCTCATGTGATACCACTTATACTTTGCCCATACGATGTGTTTGTACTATTTTTAATGCTTAGATTACAACCACTAAGGAGTTTATATATGATCACAAACTCAAACACTAAGAGAAATATAAAAAAAGATAGATAGTTGGGAGAAGTGTCAATCCTCTTGTCAAAGGACTCTACTTAAAGAATTTGGACTTCAGATACACAAAATATATTTTACATACCAAAACGTAAAGTAAATAATGGGACAATCAAATCACATAGGCAAAGTATATGTACTTTGCTTTATTTTGCATAAAGTAAAGGTATCTTGGCAAGTGGGTAAGGAATCTGTAGTTTTGATCACATGCTTTACTTGCTTCTTAATCTCTTAGTAAGGGGTCGATATACCTCTCCCAGCTATCTACCTTTTTAATGTATTTCTCTCAGTAATATCAGTGTGTGAGTTTGTGATCCTATTTAACCTCCTTCGTGGTTGTACCTCCTTAGTGGTTATAGTTTGCTACTTTTGACAACGTTGAAGATGATAAGTTGAACATTAGTATCCTTAATAATTATCTAGCATTGATTTTAGAAGAATCGTGTATCTATTAAACTGGCCTCAGTTGGGAAGAACTTATAAGCAGTTTGTTTTATAAATAAATAGAAATGGGTGGTGATAAGTTGATAACATTTGTAGGTTCATTGGAATGTGTGGTTGAATAAGTTTTGACCATTTGTAAGTGATTTTTAAATTTTGCCAAATGAAGGCTTAATATGATTCGTGAATGCACATCAAATGTATCTCACCTAGAAGGTGTGTATTCAGGTAAACATGATTGTAGAATGCACGCACACACGTTAAATAGAATTAGTCAATTAGAGGTGTGAAAATGAGCTGGTCAGTTCAAACCGGCCAGCCCACCTTTTGAACGGGCACGGACTGGAGGTGTTCAAGGACCGGCCCGGGCCCATCTCACAATATATTCACACAAGATCAGACCGCCCAGTAGCCCATCCATGTACCAGGCTGGTCGAGTATGGTTGACCAAAATCGTAAAGAAATGGGGCAAGATGCTAAATTTGGATGAACGGAGGCAACTAAAGGCTCCCTTAGAGCTTGATTTGAGCAACCTTAGTCTCTTAGGTTTATTCCTCCTGCGCACGTCGCCACCGCTTGGCCCTCGTTTTCTAGCCATCGTGGGAGAATCGCTTAGCCTGAGCTAAGGGGCCTACACTTAACAAGGGAGCTACCCTGCTAGATTTGAGTGTGAAGAAAGAATGATGCAAATTGTGTAAAAAACAACAATTGAGAAAGAATACAGTTCTCCTGTGAGTACAAGTGCCTGACTTATTTGTGAGCTCATAAATAAATCAAGCACTGACATTTACAAGTGAACTATAAGAGAACTTTGCTCTCTTGAACAAAGTTTATTTCTTTCTCAATTTCTGTCTACAAAATTTGCTTGAAGAACAAAACCCAAGACTGCTCTTCTATATACTTGTAGGCGCATTCTTTTTAATATGCTACAGAATCCTAGATCTAATACTTTGACTATGTGCATTCTAGCTAGTACATTTGATGTTTATTCATGAATAAATATATTCATCCATTGTTCTTCAAGAGTCTAATGCAGAAAATTATGTCAATAATAGAGTTAAAGAAAGGAGGGTAGTTCAGAATATTTAGATGGATATGAGGTAAAACGCTGGATGTATAATGAAATAAATCAGACGAGTCGAATTGTGGTGATGAAGTAAAATAGAAGAAAAGAAACACCGAAAATAACTTGGACTAGGGTAATAAAAAATGATTTCTTAATATGTGAATTGACTGCAATTTTTTCAGTATGGAGCTGAACAGAAAGGAATAATTTGTACGCCCTCCATACAATGTTCTTTCGAGATTTATTGAGTAGATCTTAAAATGCGCAGCGGATATTATGCTAGCGATTTTATGAGTTAAAAGATTTTCTGAAAATCAAGTACTATTTTGAAGATGCCATGTTATATTATCAGCACTTGCAAGGTCAAAACATTGAGAAGCCCGGATGATATTGTACGCATTTTCCATCCAAGTCGCTGTTGCCCTTCATTATTCTTTTCCGACCAAATCCTTTTTGCTTCTCATGTTGCTTTTATTTAATTTTCTTTTTACATTAGACTGCTGTATAAAACAAATTGATCTCTTCTCTCATTTATTCATAGTGGCTAGCTGGAGGGTCAAAGAAACTGAACGGATGATTGCCATATGCACGGAACTTAGAAAGGTTAGTTCATTGCTGCATTGTTTACTTTATTCTGTCATTTCTTGTCTAATTGGGTAAATACACCATTAAGTCACTAGATTTATGGCAAAGTTTCACGTCACTGGACTTTATTTTGTTCCAAAGTGGTCACTAAAGTTTGCGTTTCGATTCAGTTTGGTCATATTGTTAAAATCCCATTAGTTTTTTAACAGAATGTCCGACATGGAAGACCTTAGTATTCGTGCCATATCGGATTGTTGCCTTCCATGTCAGACATTTCATTTAAAAAAACTAATGAATAAATAAATCTCAATGACCAAACTGACAAAATTCAATTTTAGATGACCTTTTGAACAAGTTAATGTTCGGTGACTAATAGAAACTTCACTATCATAACTGGAAATGCTTAATATTTATTTCATATAAGACCTTTGAGATCTTTTGCCATTCAATTCAAATTTCAGTTGGGAGCGACAGTTGAAGAAGGGCCAGATTACTGTGTAATAACTCCACCGGAGAAACTAAATGTCACAGCAATAGACACGTACGATGATCATAGAATGGCAATGGCCTTTTCTCTTGCTGCTTGTGCAGATGTTCCGGTCACGATTAAAGATCCAGGTTGCACTCGTAAAACTTTCCCGACTTATTTTGAAGTCCTCGAAAAGTTCTCAAAGCATTGACAGTTTTTTGAGGTGCCAAAGTTTGTCTTGTAACAGTGTTCAAATAAGTGTCAAGATGAACAATTTTTCCTTCTGTGTGATTAAAACACTTTGAAATAAGAATTTTTGTTTATTTTTGGCGAGTCTTCAAGATAGGATGCAACGCAACTGCTACCACTTTTTTGAAACTGGAAACTAACATTGCTCCCTTTTCTGGTTGAAACTGGAAACTAACATGCCATATCGGATAGTGCTTTACAGGTGAATCGGCTAATTTGAAGTTATTTTAACATGTTTTTAACTTATTGATTTTTATTTTTTCTTATTATGATCATATCCATTTCAATTTTCTCAATTGAACTCGTCAATTTAGTCTGAATCTTAAAATATTGAAAATAAAAGTAACTTATTTCAACTATTAAGTAAGCGTTACTTAAAATAGCTAACTTATTTATTTTTAATTCTTTCCAACGTAAAGAATTATTTTTTATAAAATTATTTACTTATAAGTAACTTGTTTAATACTAGTCCGTTCATTCTTCCATTAACTTACCCTTCCTTTGTTCAAACCTTGTTTCTCTCCTTCTGTATCTTGTCCTAATCATCCATTTCTTGATCAATTATCAAAATCTCAAATCTTTTGCTGTGTACGACAAAAAAAGAGCCCCTCAAATACAGAAGTAAAAAAGAAAAAGGAAAAAATACATTAAAACCACCAGCAAGACCAGCAGTGCCCTCAAGAAACAAGAAGATTCGCATGAATAAAAGAACAAAAGAAAACTTGCACAATACCATTGCAAACCTCAATCGACCAATCTTTGTCTTCCATTTTCTTATCCTTACGATTTTTTTCAAACCCTAGCATTGTTCTTTGTTTCAAGAAAATCTGAAAAAGATTAAGATCAGCAGATTGGTCTCAAAGTAGGGGATTTAGAAACTGGGTGTTCTCCAAATCTTCAAAAATTTAAGAGAATAATGTCCCAGATGATGCACATTGATAATATTCCATCAAACCCCAGGGAAGTTCAAGATGGAGAAATCGCCATATCATAGGCAGAGGCTCTATTCTTCTTTAGCCAAGCTCCCGTTTTGGTCTTTTGTTTTCATTGGGTTGATCTTTATGTTCTTGTTTAGATCATCATCATCTCTATCACAAGTCCCTTCAGATCTCTTGAGGAGGTCTTTAAGAACCAGTTCTTATGGTGGCCAAGTGTGGGAAAAAAGGGTCAAGGCCTCAGCTAAAATCAGGTCAAAAAATGGGTTTTCTGTTTTGGTAACAGGTGCTGCTGGCTTTGTAGGTACCCATGTATAGGCTGCCCTCAAACGCAGGGGTGATGGCGTTTTGGGGCTTGATAATTTCAACGATTACTATGATCCGTCTCTTAAAAGGGGGCGGCAAGCTCTATTGGAGCGCACCGGTGTGTACATTGTGGAGGGTGATATCAATGATGTTGCCCTCTTGAAGAAGCTTTTTGATATTGTTGCATTCACCCATGTTATGCATTTGGCCGCACAGGCCGGTGTGAGGTATGCCATGGAAAATCCTGGCTCCTATATGCATAGTAATATTGCTGGTCTTGTTAGCGTGCTTGAGGTTTGCAAAAGTGTCAATCCCCAGCCTGCAATTGTGTGGGCATCTAGTAGTTCTGTTTATGGATTAAATACTGAGGTGCCCTATTTGGGGAGGGATAGAACATACCAGCCGGCTAGTTTGTATGCAGCCTCTAAGAAGGCTGGTGAGGGAATTGCACATACATATAACCATATATATGGACTTTCACTTACCGGATTGAGGTTCTTCACAGTTTATGGACCTTGGGGTAGGCCGGATATGGCATATTTCTTTTTCACACGGGATATTTTGAAAGGGAAGTCAATCCCCATCTTTGAGGCACCTAATCATGGAACTGTGGTAAGAGACTTTACATATATTGATGATATCGTGAAGGGTTGTTTGGCGGCGCTGGACACTGCTGAGAAGAGCACTGGTAGTGGTGGCAAGAAAAGTGGGCCGGCACAACTGCACGTTTACAACTTGGGGAACACTTCTCCTGTGCCTGTTTCGGATCTTGTTAGCATTTTAGAAAGATTGCTCAAAGTAAAGGCAAAGAGGTTAGTTATGAAGTTGCCTAGGAATGGGGATGTGCAGTTTACACATGCTAACATAAGCTTAGCTCAGAGAGAGCTCGGATATAAGCCCACAGTAGATCTGCAAACGGGATTGAAGAAATTTGTTCTATGGTATCTCAGTTACGATGGCAATGGCGCGCAGTGATACATTCTTTTCATTTTTGCGGTAGGATCATTCTATTTTTGATCAATATGATTCTTATGATTGTTTTTAACCTGTCACAGTTTGTAGCCCAGTTATCTAGTTTTCGCATATATCTTAAGGATTTTATAAAAGGAGAAAAATTGTAATCCCACAATGGAAAGGTTCTTTTGGTTGGTCATATGATTGCTTTCATGGGAAAATCGATGAGTACCAAAAGACAAAACCCAACTTTTTCACTCTTGGAAATGTAATTGTTGTAGTTCTATCATTGTAGAATTCATGACCGAGAGCAATTTTCTGATTGATGGAAGTGTATCACCTTTATGGAGTTCAAATAAAATAGCACACAATAGTTGGGTGTTGCTTTCTGTATGTAGATTTCTTAAATGATTTTTTACTCAAAATTACTGCTGCTAAGTTTGTGTTGTATTGGTTGCCCACTTTATTGGCTTAAGTACATTTACGATGTGCTTATTGATCATGCTGCATCATCTTACCATTTACACATTTACAGTAAGAAGCTCTATGTTGGTTAAGATTTCCCTTACTTTCTCTGCTTTGCTTTTATGATATTTGGATCCTTATAGTTGCTGCTAGTACTTGGAAGCCTTGAATTGAGGATATCGTGGATTTAGTTGATGAATCTATGTTTGATCTCCAAGAAATATCTGTCACTAGGATCTTTCTGTCTTTAGGTCAGTTGATTTGCCAGAAATACGGGAACGTGAGATGAGAGCCATTATGATTTAAGAAAACTTTTTGATGAGATTTTTAGCTGATAATCCTTGTGAAGTGATGTTATATAACAATCCCTCCCTTATTTAGACTGGTTTGAGTATAATAATATGAAGTTACAAGTTCGAAGTTCTAATCAATTTTTACATCCGGTTGTGACTTGGCCGAAATTTTCTCATACCTGTGCATAGATCTTCTACTATTGAGATGTAACTCTTGTGGCATGTTTGATACGAAAAATTGCATAAAATCTTGTTCCATGTTCATTGTAGGATTGAGTATTGTGTGCCAACTAGCCATGGCAAAAAATCTCACAGGCTCAGGCTCGGGCTCGACCCGGAAAAAGCTTGAGCCGGGCAGGCTCGGTCGAGGTTCGAGCTGAGCCGCATTTTGCTCGTGTGGCTCCCGTACGAGCTTGCCCGTTAAAAAAAATACTTTAAAGGCCTGCACTTGCAAGCAACTAAAATTGAGGAAATATCTTAAAATTAAATTAACTTCATCCGCCCAAACTTCTAATTATTTTTTCACTCTTCCTCCCCTCTCTCTCATTTTCTCTCCCTTCTCTCTCTTCTTTACCGGCATTCACATCTTCTTCTTTCTACATCTCTCTCTTCGAACGCCGATCGACGAAGGAGTTGCATCGATCGGCTACGCTGCGGCATAGATCGTGGTGCAACGGCGCAGATCATAGTGGTGATGAGTTTCCCTGAATGCAAATCGTGTCGAAGACTCTGTAGATTGCGACTGCAGTGGCGCAGGTCATGGCTGCAGCGACATAGATCGTGGGTGATGATTTTTTTTTTTGTTGCGATGAGGTGAGGTGGTGGTGTTGATAACGGTTGTGACGAGGTATTGACGGTGTTGGTGGCACTAGAGGCGACAGTTCATGTGGTGATGGCGTTGGCGTTGGCGGAGGCAGTCAAGTTTTGTTGGTTTTTGGAGTATTTTTTGTTGGCAGTAGTGCCGATGGATTTGGCAATGTTGGTGGTGGATTTTGGCTTTGGTGAGGTGGTGTGTGGTGTTGTTTTGGCGATGGTGGCGGTGGTGACTGGTGGTATGTGGGGTGGTGTTGTTGGTACGGTGCGGTGTGGCGATGGTTGTGTTACAATAATGGCAGCGGTGGTGGTGGTGGTGGTGATGGAAGTGGTGGTGATGATATTTTTGTTTTGCAGGGGTAGTGTTGGGTTTGGTTGAACTGTGACCAAAGTATTTGTGGTGGATGAGATCTGGGGTGTGATGTTTGGTGCATGTGACCAACTATTTGGTTTATTGTGACTAACTATTAAAACGTGATCTTAAAATTTGATAATTTGTGACCAACGAATTTGAAAATGTGTGACTGATAGATAAATTATAACATATAATTTTTTTGATATGTTACCAATGAAATAAATTGTGACGTATAAATTTTTTGATTTGAGATCTCGAAATAATCTGTGATCAATTAATTTGATAATATGTTACCAGCAAGTATGCATCCATGACCATGAATTGTATAATTTTGATTTAAATATATTTAACTAATTAACTAAATATTGGATTTTTAATTTTTAAAACTTAATACCTAGTTTTTGCAATTGTAAAAGTTAATGTCTGATTTGTAAATTCTTCTCGCTACAATAGCTGCCTGGCAGCTATTTATTTAAAAAAAAAAAATCGAGTTGGCTTAGCTTGATCAAGCAAATTTTTGGCTGAGCTTTTGCTTGGCTTGGCTTGGTTTGGTTCGGGCAAAAAAAAAAAACTTGAACCCGAGCTTTGTGTTTAGGCTCATGGCTCGACTCAGCTCGTTGATATGGCTAGTGCGAACCATGCACTTATTGTCTAGCCTTGTGTAGTTTGCTTTGACAATTCTTTCATTTTCAACCAAGTAAACCATTTTTGCCTTTCCTATATAAGAATCCTGCTACTGGAAATTTCTGAATTATACCTTTGTACCTGGCTTTCGTAAGATGAATTTAGCCCAACATGCTAAAACAACCCGTGGTGTAAAACACGTCGCCAAGGAATTTCAAAGAAGGGAACACTTTGTCTCCATCCTTCAAACAAGGAAACCAACAAATTCACAACCTAAAGGTGGTTGTATAATTTCAACCAAATGGGGAAATTGAAAGTAGAAATAATTGTTCTTATAAATCTACACTTCATAAGAAAAACAACCACGTAAAAAGTCTGAACATTGGGATGAAATCTACATAAAAAAATTAAGCGAACTATCAATTACAACGTGCTAAGGTGCCAATTTTGATCAACAAGATGTCAGCGTGATATGCGTTTCCTCGCTTCTTGGGAGACCTACCGGCCATCACAAAATGGTAAGTGGAGGATAGAAAAAAGAGTACGATAATAAGTCAAGTCAAAATACTGAGTTTGGTGGAATTATGAACTCCATGTGCATCAAACTGCTCCAAACTCCAAACAAAATGGTCGATACCCTGCAAACTTACGATGCAGGATCCAGGTCCATGGCCATATAACCTTGTGGACATTGGATTTAAAAATCATATTTCGTTCTTCCACTCTTTAGGATAAGACATAACATATCTGAGATGTCAGAAGAAGATGAGGAATGTAAGAAATTCCAAGACTCGAGCATAAGTCGTTTTCGTGACCCCTTGAAATGAACCACCTGTCTCCAGAAATTGAGCCACATTAGAGATTAAAAGATGTATTCAAGAAACCTTCATAAAATAAATGAAAACTAAAATTCTTACAAAACTCGTACTACAGCCTTAGCTATTTCTCAAGAATCAAGTTCCCTATTGAAGGGTGGGGGGGAGGAGGTTACAGGCAGTGGGTTGGGGGAGGGTCGGTGAGGAAGATGAAGTGAAATTCATTTTTCAAATTTCCAATTTTAATTTCTTTCCTTCTCCTTTTATATATTTTACCTTTAAGTGAGGATATAATGGTCTTGTCAAAGAACTGGCTTTTTAAGAGTCAAATGGATGGAATCCATCATTGTGGACAGACGATACAACAAAGACGATAAGTTAGCAAAGGATGTATCCAGCAAAACTAGGTTGGGGATGAAGTAGAAACACGATATTTCCAGAAATAAATAAATCTCAAGGGAGATACCCAAAAGCTGGTCCTAAAACCTTGGCCTCCGTTTGGGAATAATTTATAAACGGTTTAATTTATAATTAGATAGAAATGAGTGACGGATAAATGGATACTACTTGGGGTTCATTAAAAATGTACAGTTGAAAATCAAGTTCGACCAAATGACTTATAAATTTTGCCAAAACGGAGGCTTGGCCATTTGTCAAGGTTATATGTGATAACCAAATGTGCTTCTTACCTTCACATCCAGGGGCATCCCGTGAAATTGTCCTGCACCCTCTGGTGGTGTCCAATTGTAACTAGAACATGGTAAGAAAAGCACGGAGGCACCGCCAATTTCATCTATGAAAGCCTCTCTTCTAGTGAACCTTCTTACATCAAAGGAAGGTTGAGATTTGACAACCCAGAAAAGAGCTAATTGATCTCCAAGCATTCGAGAAGCTTTCATGAATTTGGAACTGTAAACTTTCAATACATCCTGTAAGAAAGTCTTTGCCCTGCGCACAAGAAGTACATTGATTCAGTAAGAGAGATGAGGGGGAAAAAAGGTAAAAAGGTTTGCACATCAGATTGTAACAAATGATTCCAAGAGGAGATAAAATCTATTTATATAAATTATGAAAGTTGCAGCATGATAGATCAACCAAAGCCTAAAAAATGTAAGCAAATATTTATGTATCTACAAGCACCTAATCCTAGGTGTTCATTCAAGTATTGACCCAAAAAGAGGATGCCTCCAGAAAGGCAGATTCGGGTTTTCTTTCTTAGCCTTGGGAGGAAAAATGCCCATTTTCTAATAAGTGGTTCAAATCATTTTATCGAGATGAGTGTTCTATATCGATAAAATATTCATTTGAAAACAATTTTTGCACGCTTTCTATCCACTAAGCATTTTGTGAATGCTTGTCCAGTGTATCTTATACGTGAATGCAAAACCTTCTTTACACCTTTCACACCACTAGATATTCACAGAAAATTGAAATATAACCAGAAAATAGTGCACCTTAGAATTCCTTCGGCTGTACCCCTCACTGCTATGAAGCCTGAATTCAGAGGTTGCTCTTTGTTGTTTCGGAAGGTGAGAGCCAGATCAAAGTTAGAATATTCAGCAAACATTTGTCCCAGGTCATTTACTACTGCAATATCGGAGTCAGTAAAAATGTAATGACAGACTTTCCCCTGCCCCTGACTCTGTTTCTCAAGCACTGTCTCTAGAAAGGCCTGCAGAAAAATGAATCAATTGTAAAACCAAAGTATAATATTCTTAAGGGGAAGTAAGAGTAGATATTTTATCTAGATTAAGCTTTAGATAAAATAATTTCTGCCATCAGTTTTTTTTTGTAAAATAGTCCTAACACAAAACTAGAATGTTAACAAACACCTCAGAGTATAAAAGTGAGAACTAGAGTACAAGGTTAAGAGCTCAAGGTTGGGTTCTTGAAGCAGAGTTCCCAAGTTCAAGTAGTACAAACATGCAAGAAGAGTCAACTTAAATTTTAGTGTCTGCCCCACTAAACTTCTATCACAGTGGCAAAAATTAAGTAGATACATAAATAAATTGTTCGCATCTATAACCATATTGGACAGTGAAGTTCTAGGCAAGAAACTCAGGAAACATCAGAATTTATAAAACAAAAAGAAAAAAGGTGTTCACCATAGCCAACCAAAATGGCAGGTATATCGAACACTTCTCAGTGAATATAATGAGCTGCTCCCACCCTCTACCCATAACAATCCCAACAAAATGTTCAAATTATGCTGTACATCACTATTCGTATATATAAACATTTGTATAACAAGGACTGGATTCTCCGTCTCCGGAAAATTTGCCGTGAAGCTTAAGTATATTAGCAGTTGCTTGTGATCAATCATCCCATCATATATAGGTATATAGCCAATTAGAAAATATATCGGCTTTTAATGTCCTGTAAAACATTAAAACATAATCTTCAGCAAATGATAAAACAGAAAGTGTCACTTTCCAACAGTGCATTGCGCACTTACGATGTAAGACCTGATTCTTTGGAGCATCAACAAGTCCCTCGAATATTCACCTTGTATTGGATGTATGGTAACCTTATCTCTGTGCACTGGAAGCTCGGAGGCTGGATCTGTAAGTATAATAACGTCACTCTGCGGCATGGTAACCTGCAAGTATTCATTTGGCATATAATTTGAGATCCTAATTTGAATAGAAATGTTCATAAAGTAATTGCACATAGAAAATAACTAAATGTCAGGAGCAAGAATAGAATTGCCTGTGAAAATATAGCTTTCAAGTGAATTTAGGTCCCTAGCAATGATTTCTTTTGCAGCAGAGAAAGCGATGCTACAGAGTCAAAAATTATCAATCAATGATGTATTTAGTATAAAAATGGTAAATCAAACTTTTAACAGTATTTTTTTTTTAGGTACATGTTACCATTACATCATGAGCAAAGTATGTCATTTTAGTGCATTGAAGAGGCTGTGCTAGTTGAGTAAGTTATCTAACTATGCAATTCAGCTCAAAACAGAACAAGATCAACTTTTCTCAAGAGCTGACCTAAAAGCAATATAATTATTTAAAAACCAATTTTTTATCACGTAATATTGATGAATTGTTCTAATAATTTTCTTCACAAGGTGTTTCCAAATTTTACAGCCCGAACGGGTGGTAAAGGGAAATAGATATATTAGTTCTTGACTCCTGCATGCATCCAGACTGTATTTCAGTATTTGTCAAAACCAGATACACATTAGTGGAAAATTTTGGAGTTAAATTTTTATTTTGGCTTTTTGACGATTGCTGCAAATCTATAAAGCTTCAATATAAAATCCCGAATTCAGAGCCTGACAGAACCAGTACACAAACAAATTATAGGAAATTCTTTGTATTGTTATTTTTAACACATAGCATACCTTTATATACATGTCTGTAATATAAATCGACATATAAGTTGAATCGTTGAAAATATTCTAAATAATTTAACCTTCAACTCTTGTTCTGGGAAAATATTACTAGGATATACCTGAATGAAATTTATAAATACATTCAAAATAGCCAATGATCTCTCAACTTTATTGTATGAAGTGTCCCCAATAGCGACCAAATCAACTGGTCTGCCATTGACTCGCCTGCCAACTGTAGAGTTGTAGGTCGCAAAAACAGTGACAAACACGACAAGATCTTCAGAATGAGAATCCTTAGGGAATGTTCTAATGGATGTCTTATTAAGAGCCTTGGTGCCTGCAGCACACGTGCGGATAAACGTGCAATCAACCATGAGATCCCCTACACGCCCGTGCAAAATATAGAAAAATCCAAATCCTTATCAAAGAGGAAAGAAGATGTACAAAACCTTGACACTGTAGGCGATCAGACAGGCCTTCACCAGAAGCGGGCCCAAGAACGAGATGATCAAATTTCTTAGGCTTCTCTTTGTGTTGATATTGTGCACTTGAGTGTTGCCGCAATTCCAAAACTGACATGAAGCACACAAGTGATTGCATGAGTTTTATCAGCATTTAAAGGTTAACAAAATATTAAAAAGGCAAATGGTAATGACTACCCATCTTTAAAAAGTTCTATGAGTCAACTTTTGTGTGAGTTAACATACAATGGTAATTGATAATTACACGATGCAATTCTGCATAGGACTTACAGTTAACAATTGCCCTGGAAATCATATTACCTGGGAGCATATGAGCAATAACGAAGATGACAGGTAGGCATAAAACGAATCGCTTCCATCCACTACATGATCTCTTGTTTAACATACTTATCCCTCTGTCAAAAACCGGATTTCAACTTGCAAAGGCTCCAAAATGCAGTTCAATACAATCAAAAAAGCATAGCAATGGGACGAAGCAGAACCGAAGGATTCCTTCAAATCTCCACAGAACGCGGTGATGGTAGGTTTCGGCGTTGGTGAATTATTAGCCCATCAATTTGAGATTCCAAAAATCAATTTGCGCCTGGAATTTTTTGCAGAACGTGATAGCGATGTGGGTTTTGGTTGGGTGAGTTAGGCGAATGGTGAATCCAGACTACAGATTTTTTGTATTGGTTTGGTTTTGCTGATATTTTGTCGGTATGGAATTCTAAAACCTAAAAATTTAGGTTTATATTCATCGATGATGGCGGTGGACTTCCAGTGGTGGCCGGGTAGCGGGGCAAGCGAGGGTGTGGGTGGATCACGGAAGATTGGAGAATTATTTCATTTTCTATTTATTTTTTTTCTTTCGTTACTTTACTCTTTCCAGCCCCATAAAAATACCTTATTGGTCACAATAAAAAATTTTGATATCAAAAAAGTAAAGTAACGAAAGAAAGGAGACAAAAAAAAAAAAAAAAAAGAGAGAGAGAACTATATTTTAGTCACAAAATATCATATTTTTAGGTTGCAATTGAATAATTGGTTACAAATTAATCAATTAGTTGGTCTGATGTAGCAATATGAGTTTTAAAAATGCACAATCAAACATGATTGTGAAAATCCAAGAAAATAAAAGATTTTTCTTTGTGCAGTGAGCACCCAAAATCGTCACACTCATACTACACTAACAAATGCAAAAACAACTTCAATCTCCTAAATAAAACGATTCATGTGAATATGTTTTTAAACACGAGAGTGGGGGGTGGAGGCCTGGCCACCACCCAATTTTTGGAAAAAAAAAAATAATAATTAGTAATTACCATGGTGTGAATAATAATAAAAAAAAAAACCTACTCAATTTTCCCCAATTTTTTCCCCTCGGCAATTTCTTCTTGCTCTACCGTGTCTCTCGGCGATTCTTCTAGCTCTCAGACCGATGATTCTTCTCTTCCAAACCTTCAGGTGAGTCGGTGATCGATTCTTTCCGTTTTCTTTCTCTTCCAAACCTTCTTCCCCCACCCCCTCGTACAATTTATTTGCAGCAAATAAATTAAAAACCATTTCCGTGAGTGAGCTATAATGATTTGTGTTCACTACTTCACCTTGAGAGTGGAGAGAGCTAGTTCAATCTGATCGTCTCTAAAGCCCTCGCAGGAAAGCTTCTCGTAAACGAATCGAAGCCGCTTGGCTTTCTGTCGATATCTAGAGCTTCGGACCGGCCAACGAAATGCTCTGCCCCTGGCTTAAGTAGTTAAGTCCTTCTTTGATATTTATTCTTCTTGTATTTTACTTCTATAAAACATTTATTTACCTAATAGTATTTGATTCAGAGTTTTAGATCTTTTTTTCGTTTCTTTTATTTACCATAGTTCTGTACATTGATTTACCAGGGTACCAATTCATTTGCTGGCCTTTTGCAGGATTGAATTTGTAACATCTGCTTCTAAACAATCTCTTTGCAAATTAGAAATTCTTGAGGTGCAGGCTGTGATTTCACTTTTGAGGTAGGTGGAATTTTTCCAAACAATCTCTTTGCAAATTAGAAATTCTCTTCTTGTATAGTCAATTGGTGTATTGTTTATCACTTATCTCACTCCTCAGGCTCAGTGATGGAGAGTGTGTAAATTTCATTAATCTTCGATTGAACAAAACATTGATGAAAGGAATGTTCGGATTGATATTCAAGATGTTGGGGATGAAAGTGATGAGATTGATGTTGTGATTGAGAATGACAGTGATGAAAATAAAATTGAAGGGGATGAAAATGATGAGATTAGTACTGGGCTAGTCTCTTCAAGCAATCAGAACAAATAAGAAGTGCATATCGAACTCGTCTAGGTGCATCAGTAGATTGTGTTCGATATCTTCTACAACAAGGGCTTGCTCTTCGTGGAAGTGATGAGTTTGAAGATTCAAGCAATCAAGGAAATTTTATCGAACATTCGAACTGCTAAAATGGTTGTGTAATTATGATCCTCGAATTAATGTTATTTGTTTGGAGAACGCTCCTACAAATTTGAAATTAACCTCACCGGAAATTCAAAAGGATATTGTTAGTGCTTTCGCATTTGAAATTAACAAGGTTATTATTAATGAGATTGGTGATGGGTTATTTTCTATTCTAGTTTATGAATCTCGTGATATTTCAACTAAGGAGCAAATGTCAGTTGTTTTGCGATATGTGAAGAATGAGAATGTAATTGAACGTTTTATTAGCATCCAACATGTTTCAAATACCACGGTTATCTCACTTAAGCTTGCTATTGACGACTTGTTCTCTAGATATAGCTTAAGCATGCTAATTTGAGAGGTCAAAGTTATGATGGAGCTAGTAATATGTGGGGTGAATATAATGGTCTCAAAACACTTATCTTGAAAGAAAACACTTATCATCAACTTCAACAAACTCTTTTAGCAGTTGCAAAAAAACATGGGGATATCCAATCTTTCTTTTATTTGGCTGATAGTGTGGTGAATGTTTTTGGAGGATCGGCTAAGCGGTGTGATCTTATTCGCGAGATGCAAAGACTCAAAATTTGTGAAGCACTCAATGCCAGTGAAAAATCAAGTGGACCTTAATCAAGAAACTAATATCCAGCGTTTCGGTGATACACGTTGGGGCTCGCACTACAAATGTTTATGTAACCTGATGCTCATGTTCTCAAGCACACTTGATGTTATTGAGACCATTGCTACTGATAATACAATTTGTGGGAAAAAGGTGAAGCACGAGTTTTGTTGGCATCAATTCGTACATTTAAGTTTGGATTTGGCCTACATCTAATGAAAAAGATATTAGGAATTTCAAATGAGTTGTCGAAAACATTACAAAAGAAAGACCAAAATATTGCTAATGCCATGTGCTTGGTAAAAATATGTAAACAACAGCTCCAAAAGTTCAGAGATGATGATTGTGATTCTTTTTTGGTAATGGTTAATTCCTTTTGTGGAAAGCACGACATTATCGTCCCTAACGTGGATGATATGTATACACCTCTGGGTCATTCACATTGTATCACTGTAACAAATTTGCATCACTTCCGTGTGGATTTATTTTATTCTGTTGTTGATATGCAATTTCAAGAGTTGAATAATCAATTTTCTGAGGTGAATAGTGACTTACTTCTTTGTGTAGCGTGTTTGTGTCCAGATGATTCATTTGCAACTTTTGACAAGAGCAAATTAATTCACATGTGTACATTTTATCCGAAAGATTTTCAAGGATCAGACGTGATGGAACTTGATGATCAAATTGACACATACATCATTGATATGCGCATTAGTGAAGAATTTGAAGGATTACAAGATCTTGGTGAACTTGCACAAAAGTTAGTTGTGACAAACAAACATGAAGTATACCCGTTAGTATACAAGCTTTTGACATTGTCATTAATTCTTCCAGTTGCTACTGCTACGGTGGAGAGAGTATTTTCTGTAATGAATTATGTCAAGAATCGATTGCAATCGAATGAATGATAAATGGTTAAATGATAGTTTGATTGTGTATATTGAGAATGATGTGTTTGACTGGATTGATGATAATATAGTTATACAACGTTATCAAAGTATGAAAACTCGAAGGGAACGCTTATAATAAGGTATAATTTTGCTAAATTAAATATTAGTACTTTCTTTTATACGTTTCTTGATTTTTTTTGTTAATAATGTATCAAAAAAAAAAATCGGGGGCAGCCATGGCCCCCACCCCTTCACCTCTACCTCTAGGCCACCACTACATTTATGGTCTAGCTCCGCCCCTGGAGTGGAGCTCATATCAAATGTAAATTTCAAAAGATGGCCATAACGGGAAAGATGTAGGTAAAAGAAAGAGATGACATTGATTTGGAGTAAATTCCTAAGCTACCATAGGCCATTCCTTGCAACAAACAAAGGGATGGCAATTTTCGACTTCGAATCTTAATATATTAATCTCAATCTTCAAAATTCATTTTATTGCAAACTCCAAAAACATGTATGGAGTTTCTATAAATCTATTAAGTATGATTTGTCTAAATGAAAATCAGAATTATGAAAAATATTCCAATTTTTACATTTCGAAAACTTAGAAATCATATAATTGACTAATTGTAGGAATTATTAAGTAAAAAATTTATTTTATAATTTTAGATGTTTCATATGTATTATTTTAATTATTAAATAATTTTTAAAATGATTAAAAATTAAAAATAAGAAAACCTTTTTTTTACGCCTAAAACTCCCCTCGACTCGGTTAAGTTCGTAAATCTTGAAACTTTGTCTTCACGTCTAGCCACTCTTTAAGCTTTTTAGAACACTGGTTATAAGTGGATCTTCGAGCTTAATGCATAGAGAGGAAAGTGATAGTGTAATATTTTACGTTTAATTTAGTCTTTGTCTTTTATAAACTTTCTATTTGGGACAAATTTAATTAGTTTTCCCTCGCATAAACCCCTTCCAATTTATCAACATTGAACTTCAATTTCTCATCCACGTGAACATCATTTTTGGTAAATAAATATATGATTTTGATGTACTCGTTTAAAAGAACACAAATCAATTTTGATCTTTCAGAATAAATAAATGGACCCGACTCAAGATTATGCCAAAAGTAGCCCAACAAGTCATTTTTCCAACACTAACCTTATTGGGAAATTCAACGAATCAGAGGCTGCTAAACTGGGAAAACTTGCTCTTCGTTGCACCCACGAATCGCCTAACCAAAGGTCAGCCTGTAACAGTATCTCAAGAACTCGATGACATCATTTCCGGCTAATGACTTCCTTGCGACGACTTAGGCGAATGTCTGTACGAGTTATCTCAACACGCACACATTGTTGTGCTTATGTAGTACTCATTTACATTAAGATTAGCAGGTTCGTGAAATTAATGAAAATCAGTTTGATTCATTATCCGTCCATTCGGCAAAGCTCGCGATTCGACTTGTCTGGAGGAATGCCATTGGACGAAAAATTATTATTTGCAAACTGTATGAACAACATTGATTTTGACTCCAATAGTCCAATTGACTGATAGAAATGAGTGGTAAATAATTTGATAGTACTTGTAGATACATTGAGGTATATCTATAATCTATTAAACATCATATTAATTGAGAATCATTTTTTGGACGATTCTAACCCTACTATAATTCAATTATTTTAATATCTTATTTTCGTGTTTTTCAATATATAGTTAATTTATTTAATCATTTAGTTACCATCAATGTACACGTACATATATTTGACAGATTCATTTCACATGTATTTTTATTAATGTATGAATTTCATATTATTAATTCTCAATTAGCTACCATCAATGTATGCATACATATATTTGACAGATTCATTTCACATGCACTTTTATTAATCTATGAATTTCATTTCACATGCACTTTTAATGTATGATTTTTTTTTTTTTTTTTTTTTTCTTGTTTTGGGTTGTTGATCGATAATGGTTTAATTTTTATTTTTTGTATAAAATTTGAAATCAGAGCGATGTTGGCAATTTGACAATGAAGAACATATAACATTTTATTACACAATTATGGTGATTGTGACGACGGTGGTCTAGTTGAAATTAATTATTACTAATAAACAAATTTTATGACCCGCAAACACATCTTTCATAGACATAAGCATGATTTAGGCTGTATAAATATATAAATAGACAAAAGGTCGATACTAAAGGTACACATTGCAACAGCCTCAAAATAATAATTTAATTATACAAATTGTATCTATTTTGAGTTTAAATTTGGTATCTTCCTTTTTCTTCCCTTTTGCAGTGATTATAAATTAAGCCCATGTTTGGTGCTTAAATTAAAGTTAAAAATTAATTTAGTCACATATTTTATAGATCCTACAACTTTTCGACCACACATTTCATAAACTTTTATCAAAATTCATTAAAAAAAAAAAAGATTTAAATCCCTACCAAACATGGGCAAAATCTATTTTAAAAATTAAAATTGATTATACGAATTCTTTTTATTACTCCATATTATCCAATGTTTATCAACATAACACGAAGAATTCTTCAAACGCGTGATTCATTAACTCCAGATCCAATTGATTATATCCATCGATGCCTTTTGTACACACTACTACTTATGAATCGTTTGAATCACAACAACAAAAATAGTTTATTGCCCATGATATATTCAAAAGTTCTCTTAGCCCCGTTGGTTGGGATTAAAATATGTGGGTCCCATAAAATATGTGTTTAAAATTAATTAATTATTTACTTTAACTTAAATTAAAGTCTGAATTTTAATCTCTATCAAACATGTACTTAATTTTGTCGTACCTCGAGTGAAATGTGTCTTTTTCATGCATGCATATATATGACAACATTTTGTTGCTTTCTTCTTCAACTTGAACAATTTATTATAATATATGTGACCTAATCCTTTCTTCTTAATTAATTAAAGTTCGTATTTATTTAACTTCTATGAAAAAAAATAACCCCCTTCTTGTGTTTAAATATAAAGAAATTTGAAGTAAAATAATATTAAAAATATTACAATCTACTTCGTTAAGACGTTTAATTTTATTAAATGTAAAATTTAATTATTGACAGTAAATTTTAGCCCTTAATGTGATTTTCTTTCCCAATTATAATAATCAAGGCGGGCTTAATAGTTGTAGATAAGGACAATTACGTTCGTTTGACAAGAATTTTTTTCAACTTTTCATTTTTATTTATTTTTTTATTGAAGGATAGAGACTCATCGCCACATATAATTATTTATAAGTTGATGATAAGTGCTGCCTAAATTTTGATCGAAAATAGAAAAGGAATAATCAATCTATATATTTTATTCAATCTTTTTCACATAAAAACCCTAGATCCATCTCCATATTGAAATCTGACAATGAACATAAACATAAAACATACATGAATCCATGATAATTAGATTGTTAGCCTGAAAGGATCACGATCTTCCAATTTGATTTGTGAACTTCACTTCAATCTTGATTTCTATGGATGGGGATGTAGAAACCTTGAAGAACACACTCAAATGGGGACCATAACCCATATATTCATAAGATAATGACCATTCATTATCTTTCATTTGTTTTAAATCGGCCCCTCAACAATTTAAAACAAACTTCCGGTCTCTACACTTTAATTCCACGAAATTCAATACCCATTAGTCAAAATTCATCTTTAGTGGATCACTTTAATTGACTAATTTACTTTAGATAATAGTACACACATTTCAATATGTTACATGTGGCCCCAAATTGTTAAAATATTCCAACAAATTTTTCTTTAGAATATCAAAAAATTGAAGATAAATACAATTTGAGAGTTAGTCCAAACAGGTCTTTATAATTTATTGTATTTTGTTCAAAAATTTTAAAAAAAAACAAAATTATTAGGCCAGATGACTAGTTCGATCTGACACATGACCGGGCCTCATTTGATTTTTTTTAAAACTACGTGACCAAATTTATAATTTACACCGGGAATGGTCTGACTTCAAACGCTCTACACTTCAAATAGTTATTGGTTGTGCTCGAAAGATTATGAATCATTTTACAAGTCCAATATAAATGTCTAGAGAAATGATAGGACTTAACTTTTATATCAGACTATGCAACCCGTTACTTTTCAAGTGTCATCAACACAACTTTGTGATAGTTGTGAAACTATGACCAAGATCGTTAGAAGTTTAAATATTAGAAAGCAGTCATTAGAAGAAAGATTACAAATTCTTGAAGACGAAAAATCTCTTCATCTCAACAGATTATTAGTAAATATCAACATGAGATTCTCCAGTTACATGATAATTTAAAAAGATTAAGTTCTAAAGATATCGTTGAAAGACATATCTCTAAAAATATTGCATCTACGGGTAGAAGTTATTCTAATAAAATAAAAAAACTTATTGAATTAACAGATTCTACAGCTGCAGGGCAAGAAAAGACTTTATATAAATTAGAACAGAAAATTGGCGATTGTGCCAGTATCATCTGCTAATACATGACTCATTAACATTTGGATAAAAATCCTTTTGACATCGAAATACTCCAAACGGTTCACAATATGTTCGACGTATAATACTTTATTGAATTGCTTCAAAACAGTGTTGATTCCCAGCCTAGATCGTGGATCGACATCATAAATTGAAGTTAGTTATTACCTAAAAACAAATGAACCCCATTACACATTTTTCATGAATATAATTAAGAATTATTATTTATTAATCAGGCAATATAAAAAGACAAAAAGTTGATAAGCTAAGGTACAGCTTGCAACGACCTTATCATAATATTATTATCAATATTTATTCATACCACTTGTTTGTATACACTTGGGATTATTTATTTTATATTGTTATCAAGACAAGAAAGTCTACTTATGCATCTTTCATATATTTTATTAATTTTCTTTATTTTTTCCTCGTACCAATGACAGAATAGAACCTTAATTCTCAATAAGTTAAAATTAGTCATATAATTTTATTTTATTTTAACTATATTGAGATCGATCTATTGTTATTTTCCCCCTAAATTGTCTTTGAATCGGATTCTCTTAGGGTAATCATATTTCTAATTCATAAGTTGATCGTTGTGCAAGTTTTGTTAAGGATATATCCCACGTCGATTAACATCAAAATAAAAAATAATACATACGGATTTGGACTACCACTTTTAATAATGTCGACATTTTAAGATGAATTCCAAAGTTATATTATGATACCATAGCAGACCCGAACAAGAAATGGTCCATCTAAAAACGAGCATATGTTCGTGCTTAAGGGTACATTACTAGAAAGATTAACAAGATTTATTAATGGGAAATACGTACGAATAATTTAGCTTATGGTGAACAAGTTAGAAACCCTTCGGCCAAGGCTAAAAGTTGGTAAAAAAAAATTATTTTTAAGTAACTTAAACTTGCCAAACATGATTTGCTAAAAAGAAACGTACTATTTTGTAGGAGTTTTGGAGAAAAAGAAAAGGACAAGTCTACAATAAAGTTAAAGCACTTTGAAAAACAAATGTTTGATGAGCCACTAGTGAATACTATCATATACCCAAGATTATCGAAGTAATAAGGTTGCAAGCTAACACAACACTTTCCGTATAAAGTTTATAGACAACTCTGAAGGTTGCTCAATTGATTAGGTCTTGAGTTTGCTCCACAATGGTCATCAGTTCGAGTTCATTGAGGTGAATACCCGACCGTAAACTTGAGGACCCAGTGGAATTAGTTGAGGTGCGCGTAAGCTAGCTCAAACATACACGGTTATAAAAAAAAAATAAAGTTTATAGACATTCAGGATTAAGAAGTTCAAATGCTAGCAAATTCAAACCAAGATGTAAGTCTAAGTACATTAAAAACAAATAAATCAAGGATATGAAGAGCATATCGATATACAGATTTAGTGTTTAGCAATTATTTTTCTTTGTATATAAATATGAGTTTCTCGTATTCGTATTCTCAATAAAATAATAAATTTGCATATTCTTTAAAATATTCTTGCCCTATTTTCCATATTTTCCTCTGACAAGAGCATTTTCAAGAAACACTTTAAATATAAAATACTATCTATTTTAAAGAGTCAATCCTTAAAATTATGCTCCAAAATGACTCTTTAAATTAACATTTAAAATAGATGATGTGTTCGGCTCTCTAAATTTGGAGAATTAAACGCACGCTCTATAACATTCTGTTGACACATTAAAAGTGCACACCAAGATGAAAGGCCCAAAGAGTGAAACCCAACTTAGAAGTCCAGAATAAGGGGCTAGAAATAACCATTGATGAATCTAGTAGGGGCCCAAAAAAGTAAAGAAACATCATCGTCCAAACTTGCAAGACGCCCAGAATTTGAGCGAATGAAGTGTCGTATGATCGCCCAGGGCGATGACGATGACCATGTCATTGCCCAAACATTCAAGTCGCCCAGGAATCTAACGAATCTAAGGCGTTATGGTCATCTAATTCAGCAGTTATGGAAGCGGTTATTAGATCAATATATCACACCCCACAATCCAAGGAGCTCAGTTAAGGGGAGTTAAAAGACAAAGAGTAATGACAACGGTTATGAAATAACCATTCTCCGACAAATCGGTCATCATGAGGAAAGTGGGTAGTTATGGAGCAACTGAGCAGTTCCAAACGGTTTGTCACCTAGAGGTTATCAAGGAAATATAAAAAGGAAGTGAAGATATAGAAGAAAAGATCTTGAATCAAAAACTCTCAACAGAGAATATGTAATTTCAATTTCTTAGTTTAACTTTAAACATTTCATTCAGTACTCGTGTGCTTGCGCCCCTTTGAAGCATTCTGTTTGTTTCCGATTGTAAATCTTCGCCAATAAAACACTCATTTTTGGGATTTTATCTCAAGAGGTTTGTTCCTTGCACAATCATCTGATCCTTTTTTTAAAAAAAAATTGTTAGTGACCAAAAACCCGCGAAACACATTCAAAAAATTTTAATTCTTAATTAAGGAAAATAATATAACAATTTGGAGAGAAGTTAGTAAAAATAAAAGATAAGAAAAAACAACAAGCCCATGTTTGGTGCACACATTAATCATTCTCATTCTTCTACTCATTTTTAAACACACATTTTTCAATAAAATAATATTTTCCATCACATCAATAACTTTTTTTTTCAACCGCACATTCTCCATCAATTTACTATTCCAGAATACATTCTTCCAAAATAATATGGCTCAAACACACTCTAAATATTTTTTTGGAGTAGTAAAATTAGGTGTCAAAAATAAAGTGTGCAGTATTATTTAAAAGTTTTTATTATTCAAATTTATAGATACTCCCTAAATTATAAATTATGATTGCTTAAAAAATAGTCTTAAAACTCTTTATCATGACTAAATTTTTTGGTGAATAGGACAAAGTGTTGCACACATTGTACTTGCAATGCAAATGTCAACTCTCATATTGAATTGCAACTCTCTTATCTCAAACGACTATTTATAAACGAAGAAATAAACCTTTGAAACCACCAATAGATCTAAATATATTCTTAGTTGTTAGGAACTTATCAAAGAGGAGAAAATCTAAGAGAAGAAGAGAAATGAAGCTGGTTTGGTATCCCGAAAAAGCTTCCGCGGCTTACATCGACACCATAAGATCCGTAAGTACACTATAAACTTTTAAGTCTCGCCCCGTCTGTCTATCGGACCTACATATTTTATCAGCTTTCAACAACATATTTCATCAACTTTTATCAAAATTTACTAAAAATCTGATTTTTAGCCAATTAAGAGGGGCAAAGAATATAACCTTAACAGTGTAAAAATATGCTGTGCTTGCAGTGTGGTGGCCATAACAGAGAATCCAGTGCAGCAGAGATGATATCCGCCATGGCTGGTGGCTGGAATGCAAAGCTAATCGTAGAAGCATGGTTCTCCGGTGGTGCAACCACAAAAAGTGTCGGCCTTGCTATTGCCGCCCGCCACTCCGGTGGCAGACATGTATGCATTGTAAAAGATGAAAAATCGAAACTAGATTACATCGCCGCCATGGAAGAATATTCCGGAGTATCCTTGCCGGAAGTGTTGTTGGGAGAGGCGGCGGAGGTAATCGAAACTCTCGATGGGGTTGATTTTCTAGTGGTGGATGCACGGTTCAAGTACTATACTAGGGTTTTTAGGGTTGCTAAATTGAGCCACCGTGGTGCAGTTTTAGTTTGCAAAAATGCTACCCAGTTAGGTATTAATCATAGGATTCAATGGGTTAAAGTTCTTGATAATACAGTAAGGGTGGTTAGGTCAGTGATTCTACCGGTGGGGAATGGTCTAGATATAGCACATGTATCTTGCAACGGTGAAAAACTCGATGGTCAGCACAGTGGTCGCCACCAGTGGATCAGCCACGTCGATCCGAGGTCAGGGGAGGAGCATTTGTTCCGACGGTAAATTTGTTGAAATTATAAGTTGAGTAATAGCAAAATTTTGTAAAGAGGAGTAATCATATGCTTTATGTGTAAATAGTTGAAAAAATTGCACAAGGTCTTATTTTTGACTTGTAAATGTTTATTTAAATTTCTATTTCTATTTCTATTTCTTTTCTTCTTCTTTTTTTGAATAAACGATCTTTCGACCTTCTGTTTTTTGTAATTATAAGTGTATTCCGAGGATAATTTCTTCATCCCCACAATTCTTGAATATTAGTAAAGGTTCTTGATACTATTGAAATGCAGCAGCAGGCCAGCAGCACTTATCAATTTGCAAACACCGCTGAATGATAAAGGTGGAAGTAGGGAGCTAAAAATGATTGCAAAATATGAATTTTACACTTTAAGATGGAAACTATTATTTGTTTCATTATTGTGTTGTTTTAAATGTTAGGAGAAAAGTTGTTCGTATTATGAGAACAATTAAGAATTATGTTACTAAAGATGAATCGAAAACAAAACAAAATCAAATCAAACTGAACGGTTTGATTCTATAATTAAACTCGAACGTTCCAATTACAAGATACCCAATAACTTGAGGTTTAGTTATGTTCTCTTTTGAGCCAGAGTTAACCTACTCGCTTATATGCCGACATGAGCTCTTTATCGATTCTAATTGGTGAAATTGTACTATTATTTACCTTTTTAGTCACAAAGTGTGACACGTGTTGAACTTTACAAAGACCCTACAAGAGAGGTTTTGAATAGGGATAGCAAAAATGCTCATCGACTCGGACGGTTCGGGCTCGGTTACAACGAGCCGAGGCTCGGGTCGAGCCTTTTTTGGCCGGGCTTTACTCTACTCTACTTGGGCCCAAAAAAGCTCGGCACAAAAAAATTCGAGTCGAGCCCAAACTTTTTTCTTTAATTTATAGTATATATAAACCGCACAAATTTTAAATTTTTTAAGTAAAAAATGTAGATTTGACATTTAAAAAAACAAAAAAACCGAGCCGGCCCCGGCTCGGGCCAAAAAAAACTCGACACAAAAAAGCTCAAGCCGAGCCCGAGCTTTTTTTTCGACTCGAGCTCGGCTCGTTGACATAGCTAGCTTTGAACTTTGAAGAAGTCTCTAAGTCACAAGGTCATTGAATCACTAATTCAATAGAAGGTTCAATTGTTATCTAATGTTTAAATAATTATATAAGAATTTTTAAAAATTATTATTTGACATCTATGACTAATTTGTATTGGATATGTAATTTGTGTTAATTTAAATTGTGAAAATTAGTACTTACACAGTATACAACATTAATGTATAAAGTATGAACTGGACAAATTACATTAGACAATAAAGGATTCAATGCTTGGAATAGGAATTTGACTACTTATAGGGGGTGGCAATGGCCAAGGTCACCCGCCTGATCAACTACCGACTCGACTCGCTCCACCACTAGCTTAGGGGATGAGCTGAGCTCAGATTCAGTGACGTGATCAAGTCGACCCACGGGCAGGCTCGTTTATTTTTCATCCCCTATTTAATTTTTGAATAAATTAGGACAAGAATCCCCAACCTTTCAAGTAGATTAAGTATAGGCTTCCAACATTCAAAAGTAATGTTTTAAATCCCCAGCCTATTTGAATCCGTAAATTTGAATCCGTACATGAAGAAAATTATTGATTTAGATGATAAAATCGCACGACATTAATTTGACCTCGAAGTAGATTACATGAATTCTTGTCATTATCGGATGTATTTAAATATCTAATCAGCTAGATTCTTAGCAACAACAGGGAACAACATAAAGTGAACAGATATCGAACCAAAAAAATAAAAGCAGATCGAATAATATTTAGAAGATGATCTGGACCAGGCAAGTACACAGATTTCACAAGTCGATACTTTCCATCATCGGGACATGGTTAAACTAGAAGTTTATGGGCTGAAAATTCCACAAGAACATCATCATATTGACACAACACGTGGTCATATGATCAGGATGTCAAAAGACCAAAGCACATAACTTACTGAAACTATATATATATATATATATAGGCAAACATATAGTGCTAATTTACTCACAAGAACCACCACAGAGACTGAAAAAGTTTACTCGACCGGGACAACTTTCCGGGATCTTCCACGTGAAGAATGCCCCTGGGATTCGCCATTTTGTTCTGCTTCGCCACCGTTTCCAAAGTATTCCAGTGACGGAAGAGCCCATCCACCCCAATCACTCCAGTTAGGGAAATCATTCCATGCACTGATGTCACTCCCTGCACAAAATACAGGAAAAGGTTTCATACTTAACAGGAGACGGACATTTCTTCTAGTTCTTCTAGTTTATGCAACAAGTAGGCATGGTTGACTCCAACCATGCAAAACCTGAAAAGGCAAGATTTTCAACGTTTTCATCCATGTAAAAACATAAATTTGCCTAATATCGTATATTTACAAGGTTAAAAATACTATTAGTCCCAGAACTTAACTTAATCCACTCAACCTTTTTTCTTTTTCGAAATTAGTCATGAACTTCCATTTTTTGTTTCAGTTTAGCCACTCTATCTACCTGCCTTTCGAAAAGTAACAGAATTGCAGGCTCCAACAGAAATAACGGTGTGGAATAGTCCGTTAATGCATTAGTTATATTGTC
>CM032642.1:20676387-20712830 GCA_019097785.1 Fraxinus excelsior
ACAGTTTATGGACCTTGGGGTAGGCCGGATATGGCATATTTCTTTTTCACACGGGATATTTTGAAAGGGAAGTCAATCCCCATCTTTGAGGCACCTAATCATGGAACTGTGGTAAGAGACTTTACATATATTGATGATATCGTGAAGGGTTGTTTGGCGGCGCTGGACACTGCTGAGAAGAGCACTGGTAGTGGTGGCAAGAAAAGTGGGCCGGCACAACTGCACGTTTACAACTTGGGGAACACTTCTCCTGTGCCTGTTTCGGATCTTGTTAGCATTTTAGAAAGATTGCTCAAAGTAAAGGCAAAGAGGTTAGTTATGAAGTTGCCTAGGAATGGGGATGTGCAGTTTACACATGCTAACATAAGCTTAGCTCAGAGAGAGCTCGGATATAAGCCCACAGTAGATCTGCAAACGGGATTGAAGAAATTTGTTCTATGGTATCTCAGTTACGATGGCAATGGCGCGCAGTGATACATTCTTTTCATTTTTGCGGTAGGATCATTCTATTTTTGATCAATATGATTCTTGTGATTGTTTTTAACCTGTCACAGTTTGTAGCCCAGTTATCTAGTTTTCGCATATATCTTAAGGATTTTATAAAAGGAGAAAAATTGTAATCCCACAATGGAAAGGTTCTTTTGGTTGGTCATATGATTGCTTTCATGGGAAAATCGATGAGTACCAAAAGACAAAACCCAACTTTTTCACTCTTGGAAATGTAATTGTTGTAGTTCTATCATTGTAGAATTCATGACCGAGAGCAATTTTCTGATTGATGGAAGTGTATCACCTTTATGGAGTTCAAATAAAATAGCACACAATAGTTGGGTGTTGCTTTCTGTATGTAGATTTCTTAAATGATTTTTTACTCAAAATTACTGCTGCTAAGTTTGTGTTGTATTGGTTGCCCACTTTATTGGCTTAAGTACATTTACGATGTGCTTATTGATCATGCTGCATCATCTTACCATTTACACATTTACAGTAAGAAGCTCTATGTTGGTTAAGATTTCCCTTACTTTCTCTGCTTTGCTTTTATGATATTTGGATCCTTATAGTTGCTGCTAGTACTTGGAAGCCTTGAATTGAGGATATCGTGGATTTAGTTGATGAATCTATGTTTGATCTCCAAGAAATATCTGTCACTAGGATCTTTCTGTCTTTAGGTCAGTTGATTTGCCAGAAATACGGGAACGTGAGATGAGAGCCATTATGATTTAAGAAAACTTTTTGATGAGATTTTTAGCTGATAATCCTTGTGAAGTGATGTTATATAACAATCCCTCCCTTATTTAGACTGGTTTGAGTATAATAATATGAAGTTACAAGTTCGAAGTTCTAATCAATTTTTACATCCGGTTGTGACTTGGCCGAAATTTTCTCATACCTGTGCATAGATCTTCTACTATTGAGATGTAACTCTTGTGGCATGTTTGATACGAAAAATTGCATAAAATCTTGTTCCATGTTCATTGTAGGATTGAGTATTGTGTGCCAACTAGCCATGGCAAAAAATCTCACAGGCTCAGGCTCGGGCTCGACCCGGAAAAAGCTTGAGCCGGGCAGGCTCGGTCGAGGTTCGAGCTGAGCCGCATTTTGCTCGTGTGGCTCCCGTACGAGCTTGCCCGTTAAAAAAAATACTTTAAAGGCCTGCACTTGCAAGCAACTAAAATTGAGGAAATATCTTAAAATTAAATTAACTTCATCCGCCCAAACTTCTAATTATTTTTTCACTCTTCCTCCCCTCTCTCTCATTTTCTCTCCCTTCTCTCTCTTCTTTACCGGCATTCACATCTTCTTCTTTCTACATCTCTCTCTTCGAACGCCGATCGACGAAGGAGTTGCATCGATCGGCTACGCTGCGGCATAGATCGTGGTGCAACGGCGCAGATCATAGTGGTGATGAGTTTCCCTGAATGCAAATCGTGTCGAAGACTCTGTAGATTGCGACTGCAGTGGCGCAGGTCATGGCTGCAGCGACATAGATCGTGGGTGATGATTTTTTTTTTTGTTGCGATGAGGTGAGGTGGTGGTGTTGATAACGGTTGTGACGAGGTATTGACGGTGTTGGTGGCACTAGAGGCGACAGTTCATGTGGTGATGGCGTTGGCGTTGGCGGAGGCAGTCAAGTTTTGTTGGTTTTTGGAGTATTTTTTGTTGGCAGTAGTGCCGATGGATTTGGCAATGTTGGTGGTGGATTTTGGCTTTGGTGAGGTGGTGTGTGGTGTTGTTTTGGCGATGGTGGCGGTGGTGACTGGTGGTATGTGGGGTGGTGTTGTTGGTACGGTGCGGTGTGGCGATGGTTGTGTTACAATAATGGCAGCGGTGGTGGTGGTGGTGGTGATGGAAGTGGTGGTGATGATATTTTTGTTTTGCAGGGGTAGTGTTGGGTTTGGTTGAACTGTGACCAAAGTATTTGTGGTGGATGAGATCTGGGGTGTGATGTTTGGTGCATGTGACCAACTATTTGGTTTATTGTGACTAACTATTAAAACGTGATCTTAAAATTTGATAATTTGTGACCAACGAATTTGAAAATGTGTGACTGATAGATAAATTATAACATATAATTTTTTTGATATGTTACCAATGAAATAAATTGTGACGTATAAATTTTTTGATTTGAGATCTCGAAATAATCTGTGATCAATTAATTTGATAATATGTTACCAGCAAGTATGCATCCATGACCATGAATTGTATAATTTTGATTTAAATATATTTAACTAATTAACTAAATATTGGATTTTTAATTTTTAAAACTTAATACCTAGTTTTTGCAATTGTAAAAGTTAATGTCTGATTTGTAAATTCTTCTCGCTACAATAGCTGCCTGGCAGCTATTTATTTAAAAAAAAAAAATCGAGTTGGCTTAGCTTGATCAAGCAAATTTTTGGCTGAGCTTTTGCTTGGCTTGGCTTGGTTTGGTTCGGGCAAAAAAAAAAAACTTGAACCCGAGCTTTGTGTTTAGGCTCATGGCTCGACTCAGCTCGTTGATATGGCTAGTGCGAACCATGCACTTATTGTCTAGCCTTGTGTAGTTTGCTTTGACAATTCTTTCATTTTCAACCAAGTAAACCATTTTTGCCTTTCCTATATAAGAATCCTGCTACTGGAAATTTCTGAATTATACCTTTGTACCTGGCTTTCGTAAGATGAATTTAGCCCAACATGCTAAAACAACCCGTGGTGTAAAACACGTCGCCAAGGAATTTCAAAGAAGGGAACACTTTGTCTCCATCCTTCAAACAAGGAAACCAACAAATTCACAACCTAAAGGTGGTTGTATAATTTCAACCAAATGGGGAAATTGAAAGTAGAAATAATTGTTCTTATAAATCTACACTTCATAAGAAAAACAACCACGTAAAAAGTCTGAACATTGGGATGAAATCTACATAAAAAAATTAAGCGAACTATCAATTACAACGTGCTAAGGTGCCAATTTTGATCAACAAGATGTCAGCGTGATATGCGTTTCCTCGCTTCTTGGGAGACCTACCGGCCATCACAAAATGGTAAGTGGAGGATAGAAAAAAGAGTACGATAATAAGTCAAGTCAAAATACTGAGTTTGGTGGAATTATGAACTCCATGTGCATCAAACTGCTCCAAACTCCAAACAAAATGGTCGATACCCTGCAAACTTACGATGCAGGATCCAGGTCCATGGCCATATAACCTTGTGGACATTGGATTTAAAAATCATATTTCGTTCTTCCACTCTTTAGGATAAGACATAACATATCTGAGATGTCAGAAGAAGATGAGGAATGTAAGAAATTCCAAGACTCGAGCATAAGTCGTTTTCGTGACCCCTTGAAATGAACCACCTGTCTCCAGAAATTGAGCCACATTAGAGATTAAAAGATGTATTCAAGAAACCTTCATAAAATAAATGAAAACTAAAATTCTTACAAAACTCGTACTACAGCCTTAGCTATTTCTCAAGAATCAAGTTCCCTATTGAAGGGTGGGGGGGAGGAGGTTACAGGCAGTGGGTTGGGGGAGGGTCGGTGAGGAAGATGAAGTGAAATTCATTTTTCAAATTTCCAATTTTAATTTCTTTCCTTCTCCTTTTATATATTTTACCTTTAAGTGAGGATATAATGGTCTTGTCAAAGAACTGGCTTTTTAAGAGTCAAATGGATGGAATCCATCATTGTGGACAGACGATACAACAAAGACGATAAGTTAGCAAAGGATGTATCCAGCAAAACTAGGTTGGGGATGAAGTAGAAACACGATATTTCCAGAAATAAATAAATCTCAAGGGAGATACCCAAAAGCTGGTCCTAAAACCTTGGCCTCCGTTTGGGAATAATTTATAAACGGTTTAATTTATAATTAGATAGAAATGAGTGACGGATAAATGGATACTACTTGGGGTTCATTAAAAATGTACAGTTGAAAATCAAGTTCGACCAAATGACTTATAAATTTTGCCAAAACGGAGGCTTGGCCATTTGTCAAGGTTATATGTGATAACCAAATGTGCTTCTTACCTTCACATCCAGGGGCATCCCGTGAAATTGTCCTGCACCCTCTGGTGGTGTCCAATTGTAACTAGAACATGGTAAGAAAAGCACGGAGGCACCGCCAATTTCATCTATGAAAGCCTCTCTTCTAGTGAACCTTCTTACATCAAAGGAAGGTTGAGATTTGACAACCCAGAAAAGAGCTAATTGATCTCCAAGCATTCGAGAAGCTTTCATGAATTTGGAACTGTAAACTTTCAATACATCCTGTAAGAAAGTCTTTGCCCTGCGCACAAGAAGTACATTGATTCAGTAAGAGAGATGAGGGGGAAAAAAGGTAAAAAGGTTTGCACATCAGATTGTAACAAATGATTCCAAGAGGAGATAAAATCTATTTATATAAATTATGAAAGTTGCAGCATGATAGATCAACCAAAGCCTAAAAAATGTAAGCAAATATTTATGTATCTACAAGCACCTAATCCTAGGTGTTCATTCAAGTATTGACCCAAAAAGAGGATGCCTCCAGAAAGGCAGATTCGGGTTTTCTTTCTTAGCCTTGGGAGGAAAAATGCCCATTTTCTAATAAGTGGTTCAAATCATTTTATCGAGATGAGTGTTCTATATCGATAAAATATTCATTTGAAAACAATTTTTGCACGCTTTCTATCCACTAAGCATTTTGTGAATGCTTGTCCAGTGTATCTTATACGTGAATGCAAAACCTTCTTTACACCTTTCACACCACTAGATATTCACAGAAAATTGAAATATAACCAGAAAATAGTGCACCTTAGAATTCCTTCGGCTGTACCCCTCACTGCTATGAAGCCTGAATTCAGAGGTTGCTCTTTGTTGTTTCGGAAGGTGAGAGCCAGATCAAAGTTAGAATATTCAGCAAACATTTGTCCCAGGTCATTTACTACTGCAATATCGGAGTCAGTAAAAATGTAATGACAGACTTTCCCCTGCCCCTGACTCTGTTTCTCAAGCACTGTCTCTAGAAAGGCCTGCAGAAAAATGAATCAATTGTAAAACCAAAGTATAATATTCTTAAGGGGAAGTAAGAGTAGATATTTTATCTAGATTAAGCTTTAGATAAAATAATTTCTGCCATCAGTTTTTTTTTGTAAAATAGTCCTAACACAAAACTAGAATGTTAACAAACACCTCAGAGTATAAAAGTGAGAACTAGAGTACAAGGTTAAGAGCTCAAGGTTGGGTTCTTGAAGCAGAGTTCCCAAGTTCAAGTAGTACAAACATGCAAGAAGAGTCAACTTAAATTTTAGTGTCTGCCCCACTAAACTTCTATCACAGTGGCAAAAATTAAGTAGATACATAAATAAATTGTTCGCATCTATAACCATATTGGACAGTGAAGTTCTAGGCAAGAAACTCAGGAAACATCAGAATTTATAAAACAAAAAGAAAAAAGGTGTTCACCATAGCCAACCAAAATGGCAGGTATATCGAACACTTCTCAGTGAATATAATGAGCTGCTCCCACCCTCTACCCATAACAATCCCAACAAAATGTTCAAATTATGCTGTACATCACTATTCGTATATATAAACATTTGTATAACAAGGACTGGATTCTCCGTCTCCGGAAAATTTGCCGTGAAGCTTAAGTATATTAGCAGTTGCTTGTGATCAATCATCCCATCATATATAGGTATATAGCCAATTAGAAAATATATCGGCTTTTAATGTCCTGTAAAACATTAAAACATAATCTTCAGCAAATGATAAAACAGAAAGTGTCACTTTCCAACAGTGCATTGCGCACTTACGATGTAAGACCTGATTCTTTGGAGCATCAACAAGTCCCTCGAATATTCACCTTGTATTGGATGTATGGTAACCTTATCTCTGTGCACTGGAAGCTCGGAGGCTGGATCTGTAAGTATAATAACGTCACTCTGCGGCATGGTAACCTGCAAGTATTCATTTGGCATATAATTTGAGATCCTAATTTGAATAGAAATGTTCATAAAGTAATTGCACATAGAAAATAACTAAATGTCAGGAGCAAGAATAGAATTGCCTGTGAAAATATAGCTTTCAAGTGAATTTAGGTCCCTAGCAATGATTTCTTTTGCAGCAGAGAAAGCGATGCTACAGAGTCAAAAATTATCAATCAATGATGTATTTAGTATAAAAATGGTAAATCAAACTTTTAACAGTATTTTTTTTTTAGGTACATGTTACCATTACATCATGAGCAAAGTATGTCATTTTAGTGCATTGAAGAGGCTGTGCTAGTTGAGTAAGTTATCTAACTATGCAATTCAGCTCAAAACAGAACAAGATCAACTTTTCTCAAGAGCTGACCTAAAAGCAATATAATTATTTAAAAACCAATTTTTTATCACGTAATATTGATGAATTGTTCTAATAATTTTCTTCACAAGGTGTTTCCAAATTTTACAGCCCGAACGGGTGGTAAAGGGAAATAGATATATTAGTTCTTGACTCCTGCATGCATCCAGACTGTATTTCAGTATTTGTCAAAACCAGATACACATTAGTGGAAAATTTTGGAGTTAAATTTTTATTTTGGCTTTTTGACGATTGCTGCAAATCTATAAAGCTTCAATATAAAATCCCGAATTCAGAGCCTGACAGAACCAGTACACAAACAAATTATAGGAAATTCTTTGTATTGTTATTTTTAACACATAGCATACCTTTATATACATGTCTGTAATATAAATCGACATATAAGTTGAATCGTTGAAAATATTCTAAATAATTTAACCTTCAACTCTTGTTCTGGGAAAATATTACTAGGATATACCTGAATGAAATTTATAAATACATTCAAAATAGCCAATGATCTCTCAACTTTATTGTATGAAGTGTCCCCAATAGCGACCAAATCAACTGGTCTGCCATTGACTCGCCTGCCAACTGTAGAGTTGTAGGTCGCAAAAACAGTGACAAACACGACAAGATCTTCAGAATGAGAATCCTTAGGGAATGTTCTAATGGATGTCTTATTAAGAGCCTTGGTGCCTGCAGCACACGTGCGGATAAACGTGCAATCAACCATGAGATCCCCTACACGCCCGTGCAAAATATAGAAAAATCCAAATCCTTATCAAAGAGGAAAGAAGATGTACAAAACCTTGACACTGTAGGCGATCAGACAGGCCTTCACCAGAAGCGGGCCCAAGAACGAGATGATCAAATTTCTTAGGCTTCTCTTTGTGTTGATATTGTGCACTTGAGTGTTGCCGCAATTCCAAAACTGACATGAAGCACACAAGTGATTGCATGAGTTTTATCAGCATTTAAAGGTTAACAAAATATTAAAAAGGCAAATGGTAATGACTACCCATCTTTAAAAAGTTCTATGAGTCAACTTTTGTGTGAGTTAACATACAATGGTAATTGATAATTACACGATGCAATTCTGCATAGGACTTACAGTTAACAATTGCCCTGGAAATCATATTACCTGGGAGCATATGAGCAATAACGAAGATGACAGGTAGGCATAAAACGAATCGCTTCCATCCACTACATGATCTCTTGTTTAACATACTTATCCCTCTGTCAAAAACCGGATTTCAACTTGCAAAGGCTCCAAAATGCAGTTCAATACAATCAAAAAAGCATAGCAATGGGACGAAGCAGAACCGAAGGATTCCTTCAAATCTCCACAGAACGCGGTGATGGTAGGTTTCGGCGTTGGTGAATTATTAGCCCATCAATTTGAGATTCCAAAAATCAATTTGCGCCTGGAATTTTTTGCAGAACGTGATAGCGATGTGGGTTTTGGTTGGGTGAGTTAGGCGAATGGTGAATCCAGACTACAGATTTTTTGTATTGGTTTGGTTTTGCTGATATTTTGTCGGTATGGAATTCTAAAACCTAAAAATTTAGGTTTATATTCATCGATGATGGCGGTGGACTTCCAGTGGTGGCCGGGTAGCGGGGCAAGCGAGGGTGTGGGTGGATCACGGAAGATTGGAGAATTATTTCATTTTCTATTTATTTTTTTTCTTTCGTTACTTTACTCTTTCCAGCCCCATAAAAATACCTTATTGGTCACAATAAAAAATTTTGATATCAAAAAAGTAAAGTAACGAAAGAAAGGAGACAAAAAAAAAAAAAAAAAAGAGAGAGAGAACTATATTTTAGTCACAAAATATCATATTTTTAGGTTGCAATTGAATAATTGGTTACAAATTAATCAATTAGTTGGTCTGATGTAGCAATATGAGTTTTAAAAATGCACAATCAAACATGATTGTGAAAATCCAAGAAAATAAAAGATTTTTCTTTGTGCAGTGAGCACCCAAAATCGTCACACTCATACTACACTAACAAATGCAAAAACAACTTCAATCTCCTAAATAAAACGATTCATGTGAATATGTTTTTAAACACGAGAGTGGGGGGTGGAGGCCTGGCCACCACCCAATTTTTGGAAAAAAAAAAATAATAATTAGTAATTACCATGGTGTGAATAATAATAAAAAAAAAAACCTACTCAATTTTCCCCAATTTTTTCCCCTCGGCAATTTCTTCTTGCTCTACCGTGTCTCTCGGCGATTCTTCTAGCTCTCAGACCGATGATTCTTCTCTTCCAAACCTTCAGGTGAGTCGGTGATCGATTCTTTCCGTTTTCTTTCTCTTCCAAACCTTCTTCCCCCACCCCCTCGTACAATTTATTTGCAGCAAATAAATTAAAAACCATTTCCGTGAGTGAGCTATAATGATTTGTGTTCACTACTTCACCTTGAGAGTGGAGAGAGCTAGTTCAATCTGATCGTCTCTAAAGCCCTCGCAGGAAAGCTTCTCGTAAACGAATCGAAGCCGCTTGGCTTTCTGTCGATATCTAGAGCTTCGGACCGGCCAACGAAATGCTCTGCCCCTGGCTTAAGTAGTTAAGTCCTTCTTTGATATTTATTCTTCTTGTATTTTACTTCTATAAAACATTTATTTACCTAATAGTATTTGATTCAGAGTTTTAGATCTTTTTTTCGTTTCTTTTATTTACCATAGTTCTGTACATTGATTTACCAGGGTACCAATTCATTTGCTGGCCTTTTGCAGGATTGAATTTGTAACATCTGCTTCTAAACAATCTCTTTGCAAATTAGAAATTCTTGAGGTGCAGGCTGTGATTTCACTTTTGAGGTAGGTGGAATTTTTCCAAACAATCTCTTTGCAAATTAGAAATTCTCTTCTTGTATAGTCAATTGGTGTATTGTTTATCACTTATCTCACTCCTCAGGCTCAGTGATGGAGAGTGTGTAAATTTCATTAATCTTCGATTGAACAAAACATTGATGAAAGGAATGTTCGGATTGATATTCAAGATGTTGGGGATGAAAGTGATGAGATTGATGTTGTGATTGAGAATGACAGTGATGAAAATAAAATTGAAGGGGATGAAAATGATGAGATTAGTACTGGGCTAGTCTCTTCAAGCAATCAGAACAAATAAGAAGTGCATATCGAACTCGTCTAGGTGCATCAGTAGATTGTGTTCGATATCTTCTACAACAAGGGCTTGCTCTTCGTGGAAGTGATGAGTTTGAAGATTCAAGCAATCAAGGAAATTTTATCGAACATTCGAACTGCTAAAATGGTTGTGTAATTATGATCCTCGAATTAATGTTATTTGTTTGGAGAACGCTCCTACAAATTTGAAATTAACCTCACCGGAAATTCAAAAGGATATTGTTAGTGCTTTCGCATTTGAAATTAACAAGGTTATTATTAATGAGATTGGTGATGGGTTATTTTCTATTCTAGTTTATGAATCTCGTGATATTTCAACTAAGGAGCAAATGTCAGTTGTTTTGCGATATGTGAAGAATGAGAATGTAATTGAACGTTTTATTAGCATCCAACATGTTTCAAATACCACGGTTATCTCACTTAAGCTTGCTATTGACGACTTGTTCTCTAGATATAGCTTAAGCATGCTAATTTGAGAGGTCAAAGTTATGATGGAGCTAGTAATATGTGGGGTGAATATAATGGTCTCAAAACACTTATCTTGAAAGAAAACACTTATCATCAACTTCAACAAACTCTTTTAGCAGTTGCAAAAAAACATGGGGATATCCAATCTTTCTTTTATTTGGCTGATAGTGTGGTGAATGTTTTTGGAGGATCGGCTAAGCGGTGTGATCTTATTCGCGAGATGCAAAGACTCAAAATTTGTGAAGCACTCAATGCCAGTGAAAAATCAAGTGGACCTTAATCAAGAAACTAATATCCAGCGTTTCGGTGATACACGTTGGGGCTCGCACTACAAATGTTTATGTAACCTGATGCTCATGTTCTCAAGCACACTTGATGTTATTGAGACCATTGCTACTGATAATACAATTTGTGGGAAAAAGGTGAAGCACGAGTTTTGTTGGCATCAATTCGTACATTTAAGTTTGGATTTGGCCTACATCTAATGAAAAAGATATTAGGAATTTCAAATGAGTTGTCGAAAACATTACAAAAGAAAGACCAAAATATTGCTAATGCCATGTGCTTGGTAAAAATATGTAAACAACAGCTCCAAAAGTTCAGAGATGATGATTGTGATTCTTTTTTGGTAATGGTTAATTCCTTTTGTGGAAAGCACGACATTATCGTCCCTAACGTGGATGATATGTATACACCTCTGGGTCATTCACATTGTATCACTGTAACAAATTTGCATCACTTCCGTGTGGATTTATTTTATTCTGTTGTTGATATGCAATTTCAAGAGTTGAATAATCAATTTTCTGAGGTGAATAGTGACTTACTTCTTTGTGTAGCGTGTTTGTGTCCAGATGATTCATTTGCAACTTTTGACAAGAGCAAATTAATTCACATGTGTACATTTTATCCGAAAGATTTTCAAGGATCAGACGTGATGGAACTTGATGATCAAATTGACACATATATCATTGATATGCGCATTAGTGAAGAATTTGAAGGATTACAAGATCTTGGTGAACTTGCACAAAAGTTAGTTGTGACAAACAAACATGAAGTATACCCGTTAGTATACAAGCTTTTGACATTGTCATTAATTCTTCCAGTTGCTACTGCTACGGTGGAGAGAGTATTTTCTGTAATGAATTATGTCAAGAATCGATTGCAATCGAATGAATGATAAATGGTTAAATGATAGTTTGATTGTGTATATTGAGAATGATGTGTTTGACTGGATTGATGATAATATAGTTATACAACGTTATCAAAGTATGAAAACTCGAAGGGAACGCTTATAATAAGGTATAATTTTGCTAAATTAAATATTAGTACTTTCTTTTATACGTTTCTTGATTTTTTTTGTTAATAATGTATCAAAAAAAAAAATCGGGGGCAGCCATGGCCCCCACCCCTTCACCTCTACCTCTAGGCCACCACTACATTTATGGTCTAGCTCCGCCCCTGGAGTGGAGCTCATATCAAATGTAAATTTCAAAAGATGGCCATAACGGGAAAGATGTAGGTAAAAGAAAGAGATGACATTGATTTGGAGTAAATTCCTAAGCTACCATAGGCCATTCCTTGCAACAAACAAAGGGATGGCAATTTTCGACTTCGAATCTTAATATATTAATCTCAATCTTCAAAATTCATTTTATTGCAAACTCCAAAAACATGTATGGAGTTTCTATAAATCTATTAAGTATGATTTGTCTAAATGAAAATCAGAATTATGAAAAATATTCCAATTTTTACATTTCGAAAACTTAGAAATCATATAATTGACTAATTGTAGGAATTATTAAGTAAAAAATTTATTTTATAATTTTAGATGTTTCATATGTATTATTTTAATTATTAAATAATTTTTAAAATGATTAAAAATTAAAAATAAGAAAACCTTTTTTTTACGCCTAAAACTCCCCTCGACTCGGTTAAGTTCGTAAATCTTGAAACTTTGTCTTCACGTCTAGCCACTCTTTAAGCTTTTTAGAACACTGGTTATAAGTGGATCTTCGAGCTTAATGCATAGAGAGGAAAGTGATAGTGTAATATTTTACGTTTAATTTAGTCTTTGTCTTTTATAAACTTTCTATTTGGGACAAATTTAATTAGTTTTCCCTCGCATAAACCCCTTCCAATTTATCAACATTGAACTTCAATTTCTCATCCACGTGAACATCATTTTTGGTAAATAAATATATGATTTTGATGTACTCGTTTAAAAGAACACAAATCAATTTTGATCTTTCAGAATAAATAAATGGACCCGACTCAAGATTATGCCAAAAGTAGCCCAACAAGTCATTTTTCCAACACTAACCTTATTGGGAAATTCAACGAATCAGAGGCTGCTAAACTGGGAAAACTTGCTCTTCGTTGCACCCACGAATCGCCTAACCAAAGGTCAGCCTGTAACAGTATCTCAAGAACTCGATGACATCATTTCCGGCTAATGACTTCCTTGCGACGACTTAGGCGAATGTCTGTACGAGTTATCTCAACACGCACACATTGTTGTGCTTATGTAGTACTCATTTACATTAAGATTAGCAGGTTCGTGAAATTAATGAAAATCAGTTTGATTCATTATCCGTCCATTCGGCAAAGCTCGCGATTCGACTTGTCTGGAGGAATGCCATTGGACGAAAAATTATTATTTGCAAACTGTATGAACAACATTGATTTTGACTCCAATAGTCCAATTGACTGATAGAAATGAGTGGTAAATAATTTGATAGTACTTGTAGATACATTGAGGTATATCTATAATCTATTAAACATCATATTAATTGAGAATCATTTTTTGGACGATTCTAACCCTACTATAATTCAATTATTTTAATATCTTATTTTCGTGTTTTTCAATATATAGTTAATTTATTTAATCATTTAGTTACCATCAATGTACACGTACATATATTTGACAGATTCATTTCACATGTATTTTTATTAATGTATGAATTTCATATTATTAATTCTCAATTAGCTACCATCAATGTATGCATACATATATTTGACAGATTCATTTCACATGCACTTTTATTAATCTATGAATTTCATTTCACATGCACTTTTAATGTATGATTTTTTTTTTTTTTTTTTTTTTCTTGTTTTGGGTTGTTGATCGATAATGGTTTAATTTTTATTTTTTGTATAAAATTTGAAATCAGAGCGATGTTGGCAATTTGACAATGAAGAACATATAACATTTTATTACACAATTATGGTGATTGTGACGACGGTGGTCTAGTTGAAATTAATTATTACTAATAAACAAATTTTATGACCCGCAAACACATCTTTCATAGACATAAGCATGATTTAGGCTGTATAAATATATAAATAGACAAAAGGTCGATACTAAAGGTACACATTGCAACAGCCTCAAAATAATAATTTAATTATACAAATTGTATCTATTTTGAGTTTAAATTTGGTATCTTCCTTTTTCTTCCCTTTTGCAGTGATTATAAATTAAGCCCATGTTTGGTGCTTAAATTAAAGTTAAAAATTAATTTAGTCACATATTTTATAGATCCTACAACTTTTCGACCACACATTTCATAAACTTTTATCAAAATTCATTAAAAAAAAAAAAGATTTAAATCCCTACCAAACATGGGCAAAATCTATTTTAAAAATTAAAATTGATTATACGAATTCTTTTTATTACTCCATATTATCCAATGTTTATCAACATAACACGAAGAATTCTTCAAACGCGTGATTCATTAACTCCAGATCCAATTGATTATATCCATCGATGCCTTTTGTACACACTACTACTTATGAATCGTTTGAATCACAACAACAAAAATAGTTTATTGCCCATGATATATTCAAAAGTTCTCTTAGCCCCGTTGGTTGGGATTAAAATATGTGGGTCCCATAAAATATGTGTTTAAAATTAATTAATTATTTACTTTAACTTAAATTAAAGTCTGAATTTTAATCTCTATCAAACATGTACTTAATTTTGTCGTACCTCGAGTGAAATGTGTCTTTTTCATGCATGCATATATATGACAACATTTTGTTGCTTTCTTCTTCAACTTGAACAATTTATTATAATATATGTGACCTAATCCTTTCTTCTTAATTAATTAAAGTTCGTATTTATTTAACTTCTATGAAAAAAAATAACCCCCTTCTTGTGTTTAAATATAAAGAAATTTGAAGTAAAATAATATTAAAAATATTACAATCTACTTCGTTAAGACGTTTAATTTTATTAAATGTAAAATTTAATTATTGACAGTAAATTTTAGCCCTTAATGTGATTTTCTTTCCCAATTATAATAATCAAGGCGGGCTTAATAGTTGTAGATAAGGACAATTACGTTCGTTTGACAAGAATTTTTTTCAACTTTTCATTTTTATTTATTTTTTTATTGAAGGATAGAGACTCATCGCCACATATAATTATTTATAAGTTGATGATAAGTGCTGCCTAAATTTTGATCGAAAATAGAAAAGGAATAATCAATCTATATATTTTATTCAATCTTTTTCACATAAAAACCCTAGATCCATCTCCATATTGAAATCTGACAATGAACATAAACATAAAACATACATGAATCCATGATAATTAGATTGTTAGCCTGAAAGGATCACGATCTTCCAATTTGATTTGTGAATTTCACTTCAATCTTGATTTCTATGGATGGGGATGTAGAAACCTTGAAGAACACACTCAAATGGGGACCATAACCCATATATTCATAAGATAATGATCATTCATTATCTTTCATTTGTTTTAAATCGGCCCCTCAACAATTTAAAACAAACTTCCGGTCTCTACACTTTAATTCCACGAAATTCAATACCCATTAGTCAAAATTCATCTTTAGTGGATCACTTTAATTGACTAATTTACTTTAGATAATAGCACACACATTTCAATATGTTACATGTGGCCCCAAATTGTTAAAATATTCCAACAAATTTTTCTTTAGAATATCAAAAAATTGAAGATAAATACAATTTGAGAGTTAGTCCAAACAGGTCTTTATAATTTATTGTATTTTGTTCAAAAATTTTAAAAAAAAACAAAATTATTAGGCCAGATGACTAGTTCGATCTGACACATGACCGGGCCTCATTTGATTTTTTTTAAAACTACGTGACCAAATTTATAATTTACACCGGGAATGGTCTGACTTCAAACGCTCTACACTTCAAATAGTTATTGGTTGTGCTCGAAAGATTATGAATCATTTTACAAGTCCAATATAAATGTCTAGAGAAATGATAGGACTTAACTTTTATATCAGACTATGCAACCCGTTACTTTTCAAGTGTCATCAACACAACTTTGTGATAGTTGTGAAACTATGACCAAGATCGTTAGAAGTTTAAATATTAGAAAGCAGTCATTAGAAGAAAGATTACAAATTCTTGAAGACGAAAAATATCTTCATCTCAACAGACTATTAGTAAATATCAACATGAGATTCTTCAGTTACATGATAATTTAAAAATATTAAGTTCTAAAGATATTGTTGAAAGAGATATCTCTAAAGATATTGCATCTACAGGTAGAAGTTATTCTAATAAAATAAAAAAACTTATTGAATTAACAGATTATACAGCTGCAGGGCAAGAAAAGACTTTATATGAATTAGAACAGAAAATTGACGATTGTGCCAATATCATCTGCTAATACATGGCTCATTAAATTTATTGAAGTTAGTTATTACCTAAAAGCAAATGAACCCCATTACACATTTTTCATGAATATAATTAAGAATTATTATTTATTAATCAGGCAATATAAAAAGACAAAAAGTTGATAAGCTAAGGGACAGCTTGCAACGACCTTATCATAATATTATTATCAATATTTATTCATACCACTTGTTTGTATACACTTGGGATTATTTATTTTATATTGTTATCAAGACAAGAAAGTCTACTTATGCATCTTTCATATATTTTATTAATTTTCTCTATTTTTTCCTCGTACCAATGACATAATAGAACCTTAATTTCTCAATAAGTTAAAATTAGTCATATAATTTTATTTTATTTTAACTATATTGAGATCGATCTATTGTTTTTTTCCCCTAAATTGTCTTTGAATCGGATTCTCTTAGGGTAATCATATTTCTAATTCATAAGTTGATCGTTATGCAAGTTTTGTTAAGGATATATCCCACGTCGATTAACATCAAAATAAAAAATAATACATACGGATTTGGACTATCACTCTTAATAATGTCGACATTTTAAGATGAATTCCGAAGTTATATTATGATATCATAGCAGACCCGAACAAGAAATGGTTCATCTAAAAACGAGCATGCGTACGAATAATTTTGCTTAAGGGTACATTACTAGAAAGATTAACAACGTTTATTAATGGGAAATACGTACGAATAATTTAGCTTATGGTGAGCAAGTTAGAAATCCTTCGACCAAGGCTAAAAGTTGGTAAAAGAAAATTATTTTTAAGTAACTTAAACTTGCCAAACATGATTTGCTAAAAAGAAACGTACTATTTTGTAGGAGTTTTGGAGAAAAAGAAAAGGACGAGTCTACAATAAAGTTAAAGCACTTCGTAAAACAAATGTTCGATGAGCCACTAGTGAATACTATCATATACCCTCTACACAAAGTAGTTTTTCACTTAAGTAACTTATTTCTTTTTAAACTTAACTAAAAACGCACGCTCGCTCATGATATTCGAGGATAAAGTGGTTTCTGAGATATTTATGTTTAGCAAGAACCAAGTTGTATTGTGCAATAATTATGAAATGCATTAAATCAACAATTAATTGATAATTCAATAAAATGGAGTTAAAAAAAAAAAAGAATCTTTTCTAATTTTTCACGAGCAGGGTTTGATGTGACGATGAAATGAATTAAATCGATGAGTCAATTTTTAATAAGTGAATAAATAATATGATAAATCAGTCTAAGAACTTTACTTTTTCTTATTTTTACAAGTAGGGTTGGTGAGAGAATGCAATGGATTAATTCCACAAGTGAATATAAGATAAATAGGTGTAAGATATTCATTATTAATATTAGCACACCGCAACTCGGTAAAAGCGGTTATTATGTGTGTCAACGGAGGGATGACCCAAGATTATCGAAGTAATAAGGTTGTAAGCTAACACAACACTGCCCGTATTAAGTTTATAGACAACTCTGAAGGTTGCTCAATTGATCAGGTCTTGAGTTTGCTCCACAATGGTCATCAGTTCGAGTTCATTGAGGTGAATACCCGATTGTAAACTTTAGGACCCCGTGGAATTTGTCGATGTGCGAGTAAGCTAATCCAAACATCCACGGTTATAAAAAAAAAAATAAAGCTTATAGACATTCAGGATTAAGAAGTTCAAATGCTAGCAAATTCAAACCAAGATGTAAGTCTAAGTACATCAAAAACAAATAAATCAAGGATATGAAGAGCATATCGATATACAGATTTAGTGTTTAGCAATTATTTTTCTTTGTATATAAATATGAGTTTCTCGTATTCGTATTCTCAATAAAATAATAAATTTGCATATTCTTTAAAATATTCTTGCCCTCTTTTCCATATTTTCCTCTGACAAGAGCATTTTCAAGAAACACTTTAAATATAAAATACTATCTATTTTAAAGAGTCAATCCTTAAAATTATGCTCCAAAATGACTCTTTAAATTAACATTTAAAATAGATGATGTGTTCGGCTCTCTAAATTTGGAGAATTAAACGCACGCTCTATAACATTCTGTTGACACATTAAAAGTGCACACCAAGATGAAAGGCCCAAAGAGTGAAACCCAACTTAGAAGTCCAGAATAAGGGCCTAGAAATAACCATTGATGAATCTAGTAGGGGCCCAAAAAAGTAAAGAAACATCATCGTCCAAACTTGCAAGACGCCCAGAATTTGAGCGAATGAAGTGCCGTATGATCGCCCAGGGCGATGACGATGACCATGTCATCGCCCAAACATTCAAGTCGCCCAGGAATCTAACGAATCTAAGGCGTTATGGTCATCTAATTCAGCAGTTATGGAAGCGGTTATTAGATCAATATATCACACCCCACAATCCAAGGAGCTCAGTTAAGGGGAGTTAAAAGACAAAGAGTAATGACAACGGTTATGAAATAACCATTCCCCGACAAATCGGTCATCATGAGGAAAGTGGGTAGTTATGGAGCAACTGAGCAGTTCCAAACGGTTTGTCACCTAGAGGTTATCAAGGAAATATAAAAAGGAAGTGAAGATATAGAAGAAAAGATCTTGAATCAAAAACTCTCAACAGAGAATATGTAATTTCAATTTCTTAGTTTAACTTTAAACATTTCATTCAGTACTCGTGTGCTTGCGCCCCTTTGAAGCATTCTGTTTGTTTCCGATTGTAAATCTTCGCCAATAAAACACTCATTTTTGGGATTTTATCTCAAGAGGTTTGTTCCTTGCACAATCATCTGATCCTTTTTTTAAAAAAAATTGTTAGTGACCAAAAACCCGCGAAACACATTCAAAAAATTTTAATTCTTAATTAAGGAAAATAATATAACAATTTGGAGAGAAGTTAGTAAAAATAAAAGATAAGAAAAAACAACAAGCCCATGTTTGGTGCACACATTAATCATTCTCATTCTTCTACTCATTTTTAAACACACATTTTTCAATAAAATAATATTTTCCATCACATCAATAACTTTTTTTTTCAACCGCACATTCTCCATCAATTTACTATTCCAGAATACATTCTTCCAAAATAATATGGCTCAAACACACTCTAAATATTTTTTTGGAGTAGTAAAATTAGGTGTCAAAAATAAAGTGTGCAGTATTATTTAAAAGTTTTTATTATTCAAATTTATAGATACTCCCTAAATTATAAATTATGATTGCTTAAAAAATAGTCTTAAAACTCTTTATCATGACTAAATTTTTTGGTGAATAGGACAAAGTGTTGCACACATTGTACTTGCAATGCAAATGTCAACTCTCATATTGAATTGCAACTCTCTTATCTCAAACGACTATTTATAAACGAAGAAATAAACCTTTGAAACCACCAATAGATCTAAATATATTCTTAGTTGTTAGGAACTTATCAAAGAGGAGAAAATCTAAGAGAAGAAGAGAAATGAAGCTGGTTTGGTATCCCGAAAAAGCTTCCGCGGCTTACATCGACACCATAAGATCCGTAAGTACACTATAAACTTTTAAGTCTCGCCCCGTCTGTCTATCGGACCTACATATTTTATCAGCTTTCAACAACATATTTCATCAACTTTTATCAAAATTTACTAAAAATCTGATTTTTAGCCGATTAAGAGGGGCAAAGAATATAACCTTAACAGTGTAAAAATATGCTGTGCTTGCAGTGTGGTGGCCATAACAGAGAATCCAGTGCAGCAGAGATGATATCCGCCATGGCTGGTGGCTGGAATGCAAAGCTAATCGTAGAAGCATGGTTCTCCGGTGGTGCAACCACAAAAAGTGTCGGCCTTGCTATTGCCGCCCGCCACTCCGGTGGCAGACATGTATGCATTGTAAAAGATGAAAAATCGAAACTAGATTACATCGCCGCCATGGAAGAATATTCCGGAGTATCCTTGCCGGAAGTGTTGTTGGGAGAGGCGGCGGAGGTAATCGAAACTCTCGATGGGGTTGATTTTCTAGTGGTGGATGCACGGTTCAAGTACTATACTAGGGTTTTTAGGGTTGCTAAATTGAGCCACCGTGGTGCAGTTTTAGTTTGCAAAAATGCTACCCAGTTAGGTATTAATCATAGGATTCAATGGGTTAAAGTTCTTGATAATACAGTAAGGGTGGTTAGGTCAGTGATTCTACCGGTGGGGAATGGTCTAGATATAGCACATGTATCTTGCAACGGTGGAAAACTCGATGGTCAGCACAGTGGTCGCCACCAGTGGATCAGCCACGTCGATCCGAGGTCAGGGGAGGAGCATTTGTTCCGACGGTAAATTTGTTGAAATTATAAGTTGAGTAATAGCAAAATTTTGTAAAGAGGAGTAATCATATGCTTTATGTGTAAATAGTTGAAAAAATTGCACAAGGTCTTATTTTTGACTTGTAAATGTTTATTTAAATTTCTATTTCTATTTCTTCTCTTCTTCTTTTTTTGAATAAACGATCTTTCGACCTTCTGTTTTTGTAATTATAAGTGTATTTGTTTGATTATTGTGTTGTTTTAAATGTTAGGAGAATATGTAACTAAAGATGAATAAAAAACAAAATAAAATAAAATCAAACTGAACCGTTTGATTCTATAATTAAACTCGAACGTTCCAATTACAAGATACCCAATAACTCGCGGTTTAGTTATGTTCTCTTTTGAGCCAGAGTTGACCTGCTTGCTTATATGCCGACATGAGCTCTTTATCGATTCTAATTGGTGAAATTGTACTATTATTTACCTTTTTAGTCACAAGTGTGACACGTGTTGAACTTTACAAAGACCCTACAAGAGAGGTTTTGAACTTTGAAGAAATCTCTAAGTCACAAGGTCATTGAATCACTAATTCAATTGAAGGTTCAATTGTTATCTAATGTTTAAATAATTATATAAGAATTTTTAAAAATTATTATTTGACATCTATGACTAATTTGTATTGGATATGTAATTTGTGTTAATTTAAATTGTGAAAATAAGTACTTACACAGGATACAACATTAATGTATAAAGTATGAATCGGACAAATTACATTAGACAATTAAGGATTCAATGCTTGGAATAGGAAATCGACTACTTATAGGGGGGTGGCAATGGCCAAGGTCCATGGGCGAATCCAGGGCTCGAGTTCAGCTAGGGCGGACCGCGAACATTGAACGCTTACTGTCAACGGTCAACTTCCGTGATAACGGTGTTGTTTATTAATATTTAATTAAATGATATTCAAAAAATCGTCCGGACTAGAATTAGAAGAACTAAATACACCAGTAGAACTAGAACTAGGTACCAACTTACATTTCGGATGAAAAAATCGTTATATAATCTATAAAATGTTCTAATTTATTTTTCAATCAAACATGCAATATATATTAACAAAATGTCAATATTCAGTTTACAATTAAAGTTAATTAAACAACCATTATTATATTAACAAAGTTGAAATTATTTATGTGATTATATCAATTTTATGTGCTTATGTGATTTCACTTTTCCGCAATCGATTTTTTGTGTGAAAGAAAAGTGGAACTTTCTATTAATTAAATAAGTTTTGTTGAAAGTCTCTTTATGACACTAAGGCCAATTTTTTTTACAAATTCATTCGTCATTAATTGACCAAATTCTCAAATAAATTGATTAGAGAAAAAAAATAATCAAGAAGAGGGACAAATCACCGGTTAAAATGTTTCTATTTGCATTAAAACCGGTAAAATGAACATATATTATTTTGTTTCATTGAGTGTCACAAATCAGTACTCGCCATGATGATAAACCTATCAATATACTTTAGCAAAGGTCACAGGTTCAAATCCACTTTGCACTTATTTTTGGTAAAAATTGTTTCCAAAAATTACAACATATTGGGCATTGGAAGGTTTCGAACCCGGGACCTTTGATTTAAAAAAGAAAGCACCAGCCAACTGAGCTACCAAGGATTATTGTAAATAAGATGAGGTATCAGATATATAATATAAACTTTTTATCTATTCTCGACAAAAAAAAAAATTCTTCTCGACAGATCCAGCTAGGGCGGCCGCCCTAGCTGGCCACCCCCTAGATCCGCCACTGCAAGGTCACACGCCTGATCAACTACCGACTCGACTCGCTCCACCACTAGCTTAGGGGGTGAGCTGAGCTCAGATTCAGTGACGTGATCAAGTCGACCCACGGGCAGGCTCGTTTATTTTTCATCCCCTATTTAATTTTTGAATAAATTAGGACAAGAATCCCCAACCTTTCAAGTAGTTTAAGTATAGGCTTCCAACATTCAAAAGTAATGTTTTAAATGCCCAGCCTATTTGAATCTGTAGATTTGAATCCGTACGTGAAGAAAATTATTGATTTAGATGATAAAATCGCACGACATTAATTTGACCTCGAAGTAGATTACATTAATTCTTGTCATTATCGGATATATTTAAAGAACTAAACCGGCTAGATTCTTAACAACAACATGGAACAACATAAAGTGAACAGATATCAAACCAAAAAAATAAAAGCAGATCGAATAATATTTAGAAGATGATCTGGACCAGGCAAGTACACAGATTTCACAAGTCGATACTTTCCATCATCGGGACATGGTTAAACTAGAAGTTTATGGGCTGAAAATTCCACAAGAACATCATCATATTGACACAACACGTGGTCATATGATCAGGATGTCAAAAGACCAAAGCACATAACTTACTGAAACTATATATATATATATATATATAGGCAAACATATAGTGCTAATTTACTCACAAGAACCACCACAGAGACTGAAAAAGTTTACTCGACTGGGACAACTTTCCGGGATCTTCCACGTGAAGAATGCCCCTGGGATTCGCCATTTTGTTCTGCTTCGCCACCGTTTCCAAAGTATTCCAGTGACGGAAGAGCCCATCCACCCCAACCACTCCAGTTAGGGAAATCATTCCATGCACTGATGTCACTCCCTGCACAAAATACAGGAAAAGGTTTCATACTTAACAGGAGACGGACATTTCTTCTAGTTCTTCTAGTTTATGCAACAAGTAGGCATGGTTGACTCCAACCATGCAAAACCTGAAAATGCAAGATTTTCAACGTTTTCATCCATGTAAAAACATAAATTTGCCTAATATCGTATATTTACAAGGTTAAAAATACTATTAGTCCCAGAACTTAACTTAATCCACTCAAACCTTTTTTCTTTTTCGAAATTAGTCATGAACTTCCATTTTTTGTTTCAGTTTAGCCACTCTATCTACCTGCCTTTCGAAAAGTAACAGAATTGCAGGCTCCAACAGAAATAACGGTGTGGAATAGTCCGTTAATGCATTAGTTATATTGTCAGGATTGGCAAACAAGCTTATTCTTCCGAAAAAACCAATCATTTATGACGTGCCTATAGGACAGATAACTAAGGAATACAAACAACAGGAAGCGGACATTGATAGTGTATTAGGAAAGGACTAAGGCAAGCAGACTCAAACATATGAATATAAATATGTGAATGAATAGGCCATCAGTGTTTATTATCTGTACTTAGAAAATAAAAAACTGTGTTCCTAATAAGATCGTACGGAATTCTTCGGATGGTATATCATATGTAACTCTAAAATTCATCATTGACGGACCATGAGAACGACAAAGGACTGTTATTTAACATTCTAGTCTAGAATATATTTCAGCATAATAACAATGCTATAGAGTTAACTTCAACAAGTTATTGAACAAGTTGCATCATGAAGGACTTTCTGTAAATCTTATAGAAACAAGGGACAGTGTTACACTATTGAACACCTTTTAACAAATTGAAGGGTGATTATTACTGCAATTTACTCATTGCAAGATAAGCCCAAATTTGATGTAGGATTAGATGGTTCAACTTCCTCGACTATTTGGTTCCATGTCAATCCATATGTATGATGAATATGTAAACAACAAAAGATTCCAGGAGAAATGAGTTTTTGCTCTTCCAACGGTGTTGAATTGAAGCCCAAAGATTGTCCAAATCTTTGTGCCTGTGGTTTTCGTACAACAGTGTTAAGTGCCAATGGCAGGTGATCTAGCCAATTTAGACACTCTTTCAGAAAACATATGTAGCTTGCTTTCAGTGTTTTATTTTCAATTTTTAAGTCCAGATATTCAAAATACGTCAAATCAGAGGAAAAGACAGAAGGCAATTAATAGACTAAAATTAGAAAGAATAAAGAATAAAAAGAACTCAAGACAGTAGATATTAAAGCAACCTACCTGCATTCTCAAGTAAATTGAACCCATTGTTCCATCCAGGCAATTTTCTCTCAGCAGTGATTTTCCAATTTTCTTCAAAATTATCAAGCTCGTCTATAAAAAGAAAGCAGCAGCAAGATGTATCGTGAAGAAAAATTTACTAAGAAGTATGCCTCTTTAACACTTTCGAAAAGAAACAAACCTTCATTCAGATTGTGTAAAGTCTGTAGCGAATCCACTCTACCATCTGAAAAGCGTTTTGTAGTAACAGAATGACCCTATAGAAGCAATATTAGAAAACATAAATATTAATGAACATAACAAAAGACAAACTTTCAGGCTGATTCATTTCGAACTGCTAGATAGGTTCCATTAGGAAGTTCTCGAATTAACTCTATGAATTAAGCATTTGCAGAAGTTAGAATAGTTTGCCAAGAAAGAACTTCAAATCCTTAAGATAGATATTAGCTATCTAACAGGAGAGCCAGATAACTCAAATATGGAACAATAATACCATACTGTAGGGAATTTTACAGGAGAAAAAAAAAAATTCCTGCTTTAAGAGCATATTCCAAACATTCACCAGGATGAAGTTTCTTAAGGCCAAGGATATCCATTGTATTCTATAAATATATTGTGATCAGTTTTATGATACAAGAATACACCCCATCAAGTAAATTACCTTATCATGGATTCCTTTGGACAATGTGTGAAGTGATTCACCAACTATCTTATCTTCTTCTTTCATCTCCATCAAAACCACCTGTTCCAATGACAATAAAAGGAAAAGGATTAGAATGATATTAATCAACAAAACAGCACCATCCCATGTGAATATGCCACTCACCCCATCACCACCAGTCATTTTGCCAATGGAGGAACTGTAATACACTCCATCCAGACCTCCATATGCTACTCTCCGATAACCAAAGTTCTGGGTACCTATCAAGTGAACACCAACAATCCCACGTAAAGAACAAAGATAAAAAGGCAAAAGAAATCAACATGCAAACTGCAGAAATTTTGTTAGCATAAAACATCCTCTGTTCAAAATGAATTAAGCACTCCCTAACTGGTCACCTTAGTAGCGTGTTTAATCTTTATGTATTTAAATTTTATCACAAAAGCGCACCCTCACACGTGGGTCGAATCATTTTTTTGTCAAAGGTCTTACATGTGCACAATTATCATGAATGTATTATGATGACATGCATACTTTCATACTATATTAAACCATCTCAATATATTTTGACAAAAACCATCAACATAATATAAAATGTTGTTAAACATGTAATGTTTGAAGATATTGTTAATATAGAAAATCATCCTAGGCTCATACTTATAAAAGCAACCTTCACATTACTTTTGGGAAAAAGGAAAAATAACATAACAAATTGATAACAAAATGGATACCACTTGCATGATCGGTAGGGTTCTTAACAACAAGTTCTTTATTTGACATGTCCTTGTTCTGAAAACCATTTCCACCATCACTATCAGGGTTCAATTCCTCAATAGTAATTTGCTGTGACCCAGGCTGTTGATCAAAAGGGCGTGTGAAAAAAGGATCATCAAATGGATTCTTCCCACCTAACAAACTGCCAAATGGCTGAGTGAAGAATGGGTGGTCAAATGGATCTTTCCCTCCAAATAGCTTAGCCATGAATGCAATTACACAAGAACTTAGTCACCTAAATAAAAAAAAATACGCTAAGAATAAACGATTAAAAAAAATAACCGAAACAAACATAAGATCAAAGCACTCTCATAAAACTATATAATAGTACAACACGAATAAAATAACCACGACGGCTCTAAATAAAATGGGTAAAATTACATAAGGTTACAGTTCCACCAATTGACTGTTCAGAAAAATCTATGTTGCAGGAACTCAAAAAAAATCCGAATTTTTTTGGTAAAATTTCAAAACATTGAGAGCTTGAAGAAACTTATAGGAAACTTTGGCCAATGTACTAGAAAACTTCGGTCAAGAATTAGACTCATTATGGGCTTTGTTGCGAACTTTAACTAAGAATAAACTTGATTGCGAACTTCAACTAAAAAATAATTTAACAGACTCTAATCCTTATACCACAAAAGATAATAATTTGAATCGATATTAAATAGCTTTTCTAAAATCAGATATAGAATTTGTAAAAAATAATAATTTTTATTATTTTATATAACATATCAACGGCATTTTGGTATCCTAAATTTTTGTCAAAAATAGTATATTCACCTATGCAGTTCCAGCTTCCATGGAACCTAACGTCCATCTAATATTTATCATTGTGTAAGCGCACATGTGTGCGTCTCCCAGAATTCTCATGCATTGTTACAGAATTTTTCATCGGTAATTTCGTATAAAGAAAAACAAAAAACAGAGCTACATTTCCCTATGAAATTCTCCATTAAAACAGTGAAAATGTACAAGGAAATATGGAATTCATAGAAAATTAATTACCTCGTAATCGAATTTTCTCAGCTGGGCATCCCATCTCATCAGTGATTACATGCTTTATAGCTGGGGGGAGAAGCTTCTCGAAAAAGTGAAACGTCGACTTAATACGGGCCTGGTCCGACTGGGGCTGCCTCAAAGCCCAACTGCACCAGGTCTGATTACACTGCTTTATGTAACAAAAGGTCAATAAATATTCGGGAAAATTACGATACCAAGTATTTCACTTTTTTGCAGACTTTGTTCAAGTCTTTCATTTGTACTATCCACGGTATCAAACGTTTCAAAAATATGCACCGACGGTCCAAATGGACGGTTTCCGTCCAGTTGACCAAGAAAAGTATATTTTGACCAATTATGACAAAATTAGAAGGGATAAAATGGTAATTTGAAAATTTTCTCATTAAATAAATTTAAAACAAAAAACTGAATATTGGGATCAGTTCTCCTTCCGGCATCAACAGTGTCGCCTCCTCCCACCACCGCCGCCGCCTCCTCCTACCACCACCACTACCATAATTTTCCAAAAGGGTGCGAAGTCGTTCAGCTTTTTCTTGTTCAATTATAGAAGCAGCAGCTTTTTTCCATTGAGGATTTGGACAAGCATGAATCATCATGTTGCCTATGGGTTGGGAATACTGTTCTAAAAAGTAAAGTGAACATCGTTCCTTGCTAAACTGCTGATGAAGATTATACAGTGAATGAACTCGTCCGTTCTAAGAAGCAAAAATCTGATTTGCAACGTGCTATATGAGAATAGTTCTTCGAGGATTTTCAAATTGACTCGAAAACCTTTTCGGTGGTGGTGGGAGGAGGAGACAACGACGGTTATCGGCAATATGCTGGTGGTGGTGCCGGCATAGTTGATATCGGGAAGGAGAACTGATTCTAATCTTTAATTTTTTGTTTTTGTTTTTTTATTTAATGAGAAAATTGTCAAGTTGTCATTTTATACCCCTCCTAATTTTGTCAAAATTGGTCAAAATCTTCTATTCTTGGTCAACTAACGGTCAACTAGACGGAAACCGTCCATTTAGAGTTTGGATCTTCGGTGCATATTTTTTAAACGTTTGGTATTGTGGGTGGTACAAATGAAAGATTTGGACAAAATTTGCAAAAAAGTGAAAAGTTTGGTACCGTGGCTATAATTTTTCCTAAATATTTAGCCTCTATTTGTTATCTGAAATTTTTTATTAGAATTTAAATTAGGGAAAATTACACAAAATCCTACCTTTCAAAATCAATATTCAAAAATCAGGTTGAAAGTTTCATTATACAAAAATCAAATATTCATTTAATTATTATAAATTATTATTTTATTAATAATAATAATAATATTATAAATTAAGCTTGTGTTTGAATCTCATTTGTAGGAGAATGGAAATTCTGGAATGATGATTAATGTTAGAATGTGTGGTAGAAAAGTGATGAAAAGTTTTTTTATTTGTGTATACTATTATTTAATTTGGAGAATGTGTGGTTGAAAGGAAGAAAGAAAATGAGAATGAGAATGAGAAAAAAGGGTATCAAATGGGGGCTAATTGATATACACACACCCATATCATATATACCCATCCAAACCCTAAAATCACACTCTCTCTCTTCCTTCTCCTCTCAAAAAAATTGAGAGAGCATTCTATAGAGAGAATGAACAATGAAGTTGCAACCGTTGTCGTCGTTGTCAAGGAGCAGCCGTTGCCGAAGACACCTGTGATCGTTGCTACCTTGCGCTGCGTCGTTGCAGTGTGGCGATGTGAACATTAGGGAGCTGATTCGTCGCTGCAACTGCTTCAATTCGGTGGTGATGGCGGCGACAACACAATTGCAATTTGGTAGACTTGTAAAGGCTATTGCAGTGTGGTAGATTTGTGGTTGTGGTGTGGTGGATTTGTGTAATTTGTGAAGATCGTGGTGGTAGGGACAGTTTGGGAATTTTTTAGTAGGGCGGGTGGTTGCAGTGATGGAGATGAAAATAAAGGAGATGGTAGTTGTGGTGGAAATGGTGGTGGCGGTGTGATTGTGGATTGGTGGTGCTTGTGTTGGTGGTTTGGGGTAGTTTTGGGTGGTTTGTGCAGGTAGAGGTGCTAGCGGCAACAATGAGTATGGGTGCGTCAACGATGGTGAGGATGGTGGTGGTGGGTCTCTAGGGACTTTGGCGGTGGGAAGACATGTTCTGGTTATTAGTGCTGCTGTGGTGGTGGTACGGTTGTGACAGTGGTATTATAGGTGGTGGTGGATTTGGCTGTGGTGGTGAGATGTTGGTTTTGATCTTTGTTGTTGGAGTGATGGGGTGGTTTCCATATTTTGGTGGTGTTGGGGGGTTTGGGTTGATTTTTATTGATAGTGTAGGTGGAATTATTGGCGGTGGTGATGAAGGTTGGTGATGATAGTGGTGGTCATGGAGATGGTACGTTAGTTGTACGTGGGGTGTTTGTGACCAATAAATTGGATATTTTGTGACCAATGTCACCTAAAAAGTTGAATTGTGACTTTAATGTTTGTGATTTGTGACCGATAAATTGATATTGTGAAAATAAATTGGATATTTTGTTACCAATAAATAATATGTGATTTATTAATTTGATAGATTCGTAGCCGATGAATAAATTATGACATATAAATTTTTTAAGTTGTGATGTTTAAATTTTTTATTTGTGACCGATAAAATTTTTGAATTGTGACCGTAAAATAATTTGCGACATATGAAAATTGTGATTTCTGACCAGTTATATGAAATTTGTAACAAAATTATATGAAATTGCGACATTATTATATTTAATTAATAAAATATATGTTTAAAAAAAGTCTAAAATTTGAAATTTTAAACATACTCTCTTAAATTTGAAATTTGGTAAAATTAAACCCCTAAGTTATGAAATCTTCCTAAGTAGGGATAACAAAAAATTTGTTCAACCTGAAATCCGTGGAGCCCCGCCCCTGAACTGGGCCGGGATTACCCTCCTAATTGGATAAATGGGGCAGGGACAGGGACATGGCGTGTTCATTGCCCCGAAGTGGGTATCGAGTGAATACGGGAATCATTGTCCTTGTACCACTACTCATTTCCTTTAAAATTAATTTCAAATTTAAGTTTTTTATCAAACAAAAATAATATATCTATCATATTTTTAAAGAGAACATAAGTTATTTTTAACCAATTGGTAAAAAAGTAATAATATTTACAAAATAAAGACATAATCAAAAATAAAAGAAAAAATTAAATTAAATTAAAATTAAAATTAAAAAAAATGGGAACGATAAATGGGGTAGGAGACCTGCTCTGCCCCGTCTCACTTTAAACGAGGGTGAAAATAATCGACTCACCCTATACCCATCTTCTTGTCATCCCTAATTTAAATTAAAATCATCAACTCATTTTTAATCATATATTTAATGTCATTTTAATCATATATTTAACGAATCTCACAACTTTATAGCCATACATTTCATTAACTTGTATCAAATATCTACTAAAATTTTAATGTTCATCCAAACCAAATAGGAGCTTACTAAAAAATATATTATGTTAAAATTAATCTTGTTTCTGCCAAGTCGAGTTTAAAATACACTAATTTTAAGAAAAGTAATATTGTGTAGAAAATAAAATTTAGAAGCAACTAAAGCAAAACCAAATAGACTCTCTATTCAACTAAAGAATCATTGTCGAAGGATTAAATCCCAATCAATTGATAGAATTCCAATCAAATGTTCCACAATATATTTCCACATAAATGATACACTCCCAACACCATTTGAACATCAAACTGTGTCACAACCCTCATAATCCAATAAGATACGATACATTATTGAAAGGAAAAGACGAAAAACATTCCACGATAATCATCCTCCTGGATAGATAGAGGAATGCTCTCGACTCTAACCCGACAATCTATGCAGGTTCACTCAATGTTAATCGTGACGACCTTTTTGGGTCTTCCACTAGAAGACTGAACCCGAGAACTCCGACCCGGTCCAAACATTTCGTCTCTACCAAACTGCTGTGGAGCAAAACCTCCCCAGGTAGTCAGATCAGTCTGCGCACCACCAGTATTCCCTAACCACCATTGGATGTCATATATGGAATGATGAATAAGCACGTGATCCAAAACTTGGTATCAAATGAAAGAAAATACAGAGGCAGAGAGGAAAAACATAAAATTCCAGCGCCGGAACCTATATCTGCTTTTACTCCACAAAAAAGCTAAAATTGAAGAGTACACAACTATTTCTACCGTCTGTAATACACAACATCGTAATTGAACAAGGAGTGGCCATGCCGAATTATGACACTAAGAACAAATTAAGGGTCAACCACACAAATCCTTTTCTTCCCACCATGCTAGATGTACTTGGAAAATCTAAAGCAACAATAAAATCCGTAAAATAGGCCATATCAATTTTACCCAACCGACCCTCTTCTGACGTGTAAGATAGCGTCTTCTATGAAAAGGATCCTCTTTAAATACAACTCTACTTGATATAAATTCCGTTCATTAGTAAACTCTTAGTTTTATGGATGTGTCTCCAGATTCAAATACGTAACATTAACATAGTTTCAGGCACTTGTATTAAGGACACTCAAACTCATGGTGTGTGTTATTCTTTTCCAAATTTATTTTTGTGCACAAGTTATGAAAGTAATGGAGCATAATCTAGTGGCTCATATACATGAAATCATGGTCTTTAGGCAGTCGTGAAGAAAATACAACTTCCTAATGCACCAGGCATGTGTTTGTACTTAGTAGTTGACGGTCTCCTACACGACAATTCACAATATTTTGATTAATTTTTTTCTTTGTATTGTCATGCTCAGCATAGCCAACATGCAATCAGAGTGAATGCAATATCATATTCCCTCTTATCAGAAAGAATCGGCATATATCAATCTTAAGTTACCTGAACCAGAATGCAAGTCAAATCCAGTATTCCAGCCAGGCAAATGCCCATCAGCATTACCTTTCCAAGCTTGCTCAAAACCTTGCAGCTCATCTGAGAAACAGTAGAACATGAACATCATAATCTCACACGTGAAAGAAAAGAGAAACCAGGGCAGGTTTGGTCTTATTTGACTTAGACAAACCTTCAGCTAAATTGTGCAAAGTCTGCATTGTGTCCACCTTACCATCCGAATCAAGCTTCCTGGTAAGTGAATGGCCCTGTCACAACAATAAATATATTTGCCTGTTAAAGAAGCTTTATTCAACATATAGAAATTGCACTTTAATTCTTTATCATACATTTCTCACGATTAAAGTACTATTTAAGCAAGAATGGTTTATAATTTCAAATCTCCAATTTCTTCATGTGATGTGCACCTCACAAATACTAAAACAAGGGGGAATATCAATCAGAAACACTTGTCTGGAGAAAAATAATAATTTCGAAACAAAATAAAAACTAAGTCTACCCAACAGCATCATAATCTTGTGATAAATGCTAATGCAAGATCTTGCTAATACAGAAGTCAAATTCTTTTCTACAGAGTTAAATTTTTCCTCTAGGGCTATACGGACTTGAACCGTAGAACTTAGTCATATCATAATATATGAACAGTAACAACTAGCATTCTTATTGAGACTAAAATTTCCGTAAGGTTTTGCAATTCTTGTGATAGCAACGTTAAGTTTTTGACCAAGCCATCTAGTTTCCTTTGTTTATTAAGGAATCTTTTATTGGCGGTTCTTCCTTAGTGTTTGACATATGAAATAGACTACTAAAGAGAGAGCTTGCTAACATACCTTGTCATGAATTCCTCTAGAAATTCTGTGTGTTGCTTCACCAGTTGTTTTGTCAGCTTGTTTGCTCTCTTCTAGTATCACCTGTACATCAGAAAACCAGTCAAAACCCAGAACCTGAACCAATTAAGATTTTATGAACTCAAAGAAAATAGATAGCTACTAACTCCATGACTTCCAGTCCTCCGTGTCGTTGTTGCAGTGTAATAAGCTCCATTAATACCACCATAAGCTACCCTCTGGAAGTTGGTACTCCGACTCTGTGGTTGAGATCCATCCGCTTTGCTATGGTTGGTTCTGTAAGAAACTTCTTTGCTGTTGTCCGTGCTCTTGCGGTGGTCTGCAAGAGTAATCAGTGATAAGAATCACATTAACTTTCATAATATTCTTAATAACCAATCCAACAAAGCAAGAAGTAATAAGAACCCCAATTCACCACTAGTTTGGTCCTCTGGGTGCTCGACTAGAGGATTTCTGTTAGACCAAGCATTCTCTTTAAATTTATCTTTCTTATCTCCAACGTCATTAATATCATTCCCCTCATCTTCTACTACATTTTCATCGTCGCTATCCAACTCTTCGATGACTGGTCCCTTTAATCCAGTGACACTGGTGTGTCGAGATTCTCCATGGGCACTGTTTGAACCGAAAGTGCTTGAACCAAACATGGTACCAAATGGAAATGGGCGAGTGAAAAACGGGTCATCAAAAGGATCCCTTCCGCCAAATATGCTAGGAAACATACTCCCACGAAAGCCAAAACCTTCAAAATTATCAAATCCACTGCCTGAATTGTTCGAAGAATTTTCTCTAACTTCTCTTCCTCTCTGCATCTTCTCCCACACAAACCTCTAAAATTTCAAAATCAATAAATCCAATAGTTATGGCTCAGACTAACTAAACCGTAAAAGAAAATTTTATACTCGCTACAAGTATCATTGTCATAAGGGAAGTCAAGAATGCAGCTTCTTCAAGTTATAAGGGATTGGATAGAGTCTAATTTTTTCAGTTTATTTGTATTAACAAGGTATAAAATCACCTAATCTAAAAGATTAAACTTACAAACAAAGAACACGTTTATTTTGTTTTCAAACCAGCCCGTCTCGATCAAGCCAGAATAAAACTTCTTATAAAAAAATGGTTACAAATTTAGAACTCAGGTTTTTCATGTGAATCCGATAACGTGCGACACACCTTTTTCAAACGATGATAGAGATGTATACAATTTTTTTCAATCTTCTCTCAACAATCACGCAGGCAAATCAGGGATAGAGACGATTCCATCAATTTCTGCAGAACTGCACTTACCTAATTTGAATTTCCACGAATATTCAAGATAACTAAGTAATTACTAACTGAATCAAAGAATAAAATTTACGACAAGCAGATTTAATTACCTTCTATGAAGCAGTTGGAATTCGAGAGAGAATGAGAAGTGATAAAGATGTCTTTTTTGAAATGCGTGGGGTGTATGTATATATGTATATAATCAAGCAACGTGTCAATTGCTGATACAGTTTTCTATTCAGAGTTTGAATTTATCACTCACACTAGATTGTTCCTTCTCTAATCGAGAGTTGTAGAAGGTTCGAGCTTCAGTTATTCTAAGGTGAAAATTTAAATAAAATAAACAAGTATATTTTCTCTCCATTATTCTAAAATTCCTTCATCGAACTTTAACTTCTTTTAAATTAGCTTGCTCATCTTTTAATTTCGATGCAATTAAGTCCCTCCAACTTTTGTTTAGCAAAATTAATGCGGCATCCTAATCGATCTCCTTATTTGTAACATCTACACTTTTGTGAGTTGTCAACTTCTTTAAATAGCGACCAATTAATATACTTGTTGCTGTGGAACGCAATTTTCAACGTGTTTGGCCTTCATTTCTTGAAATTTATTTTTAACCACATATTTTATGAAATTCGTAATGTTCATCAATTTTTCAATCACATATTTTAAGAAAATTATCAAAAATTACTAAAAATATAATTTTTATTTAAATCAAATGGGGACTAATCAAATTTCATTAATATAAAGTTTACAAGAGTGATGCAATTGAACAAAATAAAAAATTAGGTGATTTAACTTGTAATAAATTAAAAGTTGGAGACTAATTTGAAATTTTATTTAGTGACAACAAATGGTTCGAAATAAAATATTTCATTACTTACCCAACTTATATTATGGTCACGGTTTACTCATCAAATTTTAATCTGATTACCAATAATCACTCATTTTAGAGGCGTTGCATTATATTCATCGTTTGCCAGATTTCGTCCTTTTGTTGCTAATGTGTCTTGCGAAAATCTCACGTGACAATTTACGATCGTTAAAAAATTACAATTCAGCCAAATGATCCAAGAAAAATATTTAATTAGCCACTTGACATATACTATGAGCATGGTTCAATCATCAAACTTTGAACTACTTCCCAATGATTACTCATCGTTGAGACATTTATTTTAAGTTAGATTTCATTCTTCTCAATCTCATTGCTAACGTATCATACGAAAAATTCACGTAATACATTATGTTCTTTTAAAAATTACAACTCAATCAAACCATCCAACTCACCAAAATCGCCATAGGTGAAAACGCGACTTACACGGCCTTGAACATTTTTAAGCCTCGATTGTTTTGTCTCCAATTTCAGCTCCAAAAAATATAGTCCCCAATTCAATCATCTTACCCACATGTCACTAACTGCATACTAAAACATAAACGATCGTTCAGAAGAACGTAATAAGCCATTACTTATAAAATCATATCCCTCAAATGTACCATATTTTCTGCATTTCTCTAATCACGATCTTCCATTTTGCAATAGTGCGTCCCACCATTTGAGAACGAAATGTAATTGAACTCTCGCGGCTAGTACACGAAGGGAATGGCATGTGGATTGTGTTCGTGCTTCTTGTTATTCGTTCCTCAATTTAGGGAGAGTTTGATAACATTTCATTCCTCAAATGGTTGGACACACGCTTGCAGATTTGGAAGATTGAGATTAAAGAGAAGCATGGCATATGGTACAATTGGGGAATAGAGCTATATAAATTGTAGTTCTTGCATCCCTCTCAGAAACGGACCTGTTGCAATATACAATTTAGTTGTACATGGTAAGATAAGTGAATTAGGGACTAAGGGTCCGTTTGATTGAAATGTGGAAAATAGATGGAAAGAAAATGTTTTATAGGGAAAATATTTTCCTAAAAATTGTTTTACTGGGAATTATAATTAATTGTGTTTGATTTGTATAATTTTCCATGGAAAATGTTGAAAGTTTGGTGTCTGTTTAACTTCGTTTTTTTATGAAAATTGTCCATTAAAGTGATAATATTTTATATCATTGGGTCAATAATTTGTTTCAATTACAAAAAAAAAAATAAAAAAAATAAAACATATCGAATATCATTCATTTGGCTTTGTTTTGCATTAAAATTGTCAATAGAAGTGAATTTTTTTTTTACCATTGTGTCTAAAATTTATTCCAATTGTCAAAAAAAATCTGAAAAATATTTACCCACCAAAACATTAAGAATTTATTTTCCTAAAAAATGTGAAAAATTTGAAAAGTTGGAAAATGGAAAAAAATTGCAATTTTCCATAAAAAAATCTACCCTATCAAACGGACCTAATGTTTTTTAGGGTTGAATTGGGACAAACAATTAGGGGTTAAAGAATTTCATGGGAATGTGGAACTCGTATTTCACGTACGACAATTTTTGTGAGTTGGATAGTTTGATTGAGTTATAATTAATTTAACCATCATAACTTGTTAAGAGGTATTTCTGTGCAATAAGTCAACAACGAGGGATCGGAATCTGGCGAATGATAAATGCAGTTCAATGTCTCAAAAATAAGTAATCACTGGGAAGCACTTTGAAATTTGACGAATAAATCATAACCATAAATAAGTTTGATGAGCAATGGAACATTTTAACTTGGGATGATTTTATTGAATTGTAATTTTT
>CM032642.1:20712930-20745326 GCA_019097785.1 Fraxinus excelsior
AATCTCTGGACAAGTTAGGCTTAGAAGATATTTTCGCGCCAACTTGAGGGGGAGTGTTAGCATGTGATTAGCTAAATTATAGGTAATTTGTATGGAAGGAAAGAATATCTTCCCATATAAGAGATATATATTATAGGTGATGCGATTAATATGCCTTGATGTATTCCTTAATTTAGGATCTCTGTACTACCTATATTAAGGCTCTTCTTCTAAAGAGAATAGATGAGAAAAATAAATTCTACCAAACCTAAGACTTCAACACCACCATGCTAGATGTACTTGGAAAATCTAAAGCAACAATAAAATCCGTAAAATAGGCCATATCAATTTTACCCAACCGACCCTCTTCTGACGTGTAAGATAGCGTCTTCTATGAAAAGGATCCTCTTTAAATACAACTCTACTTGATATAAATTCCGTTCATTAGTAAACTCTTAGTTTTATGGACGTGTCTCCAGATTCAAATACGTAACATTAACATAGTTTCAGGCACTTGTATTAAGGACACTCAAACTCATGGTGTGTGTTATTCTTTTCCAAATTTATTTTTGTGCACAAGTTATGAAAGTAATGGAGCATAATCTAGTGGCTCATATACATGAAATCATGGTCTTTAGGCAGTCGTGAAGAAAATACAACTTCCTAATGCACCAGGCATGTGTTTGTACTTAGTAGTTGACGGTCTCCTACACGACAATTCACAATATTTTGATTAATTTTTTTCTTTGTATTGTCATGCTCAGCATAGCCAACATGCAATCAGAGTGAATGCAATATCATATTCCCTCTTATCAGAAAGAATCGGCATATATCAATCTTAAGTTACCTGAACCAGAATGCAAGTCAAATCCAGTATTCCAGCCAGGCAAATGCCCATCAGCATTACCTTTCCAAGCTTGCTCAAAACCTTGCAGCTCATCTGAGAAACAGTAGAACATGAACATCATAATCTCACACGTGAAAGAAAAGAGAAACCAGGGCAGGTTTGGTCTTATTTGACTTAGACAAACCTTCAGCTAAATTGTGCAAAGTCTGCATTGTGTCCACCTTACCATCCGAATCAAGCTTCCTGGTAAGTGAATGGCCCTGTCACAACAATAAATATATTTGCCTGTTAAAGAAGCTTTATTCAACATATAGAAATTGCACTTTAATTCTTTATCATACATTTCTCACGATTAAAGTACTATTTAAGCAAGAATGGTTTATAATTTCAAATCTCCAATTTCTTCATGTGATGTGCACCTCACAAATACTAAAACAAGGGGGAATATCAATCAGAAACACTTGTCTGGAGAAAAATAATAATTTCGAAACAAAATAAAAACTAAGTCTACCCAACAGCATCATAATCTTGTGATAAATGCTAATGCAAGATCTTGCTAATACAGAAGTCAAATTCTTTTCTACAGAGTTAAATTTTTCCTCTAGGGCTATACGGACTTGAACCGTAGAACTTAGTCATATCATAATATATGAACAGTAACAACTAGCATTCTTATTGAGACTAAAATTTCCGTAAGGTTTTGCAATTCTTGTGATAGCAACGTTAAGTTTTTGACCAAGCCATCTAGTTTCCTTTGTTTATTAAGGAATCTTTTATTGGCGGTTCTTCCTTAGTGTTTGACATATGAAATAGACTACTAAAGAGAGAGCTTGCTAACATACCTTGTCATGAATTCCTCTAGAAATTCTGTGTGTTGCTTCACCAGTTGTTTTGTCAGCTTGTTTGCTCTCTTCTAGTATCACCTGTACATCAGAAAACCAGTCAAAACCCAGAACCTGAACCAATTAAGATTTTATGAACTCAAAGAAAATAGATAGCTACTAACTCCATCACTTCCAGTCCTCCGTGTCGTTGTTGCAGTGTAATAAGCTCCATTAATACCACCATAAGCTACCCTCTGGAAGTTGGTACTCCGACTCTGTGGTTGAGATCCATCCGCTTTGCTATGGTTGGTTCTGTAAGAAACTTCTTTGCTGTTGTCCGTGCTCTTGCGGTGGTCTGCAAGGGTAATCAGTGACAAGAATCACATTAACTTTCATAATATTCTTAATAACCAATCCAACAAAGCAAGAAGTAATAAGAACCCCAATTCACCACTAGTTTGGTCCTCTGGGTGCTCGACTAGAGGATTTCTGTTAGACCAAGCATTCTCTTTAAATTTATCTTTCTTATCTCCAACGTCATTAATATCATTCCCCTCATCTTCTACTACATTTTCATCGTCGCTATCCAACTCTTCGATGACTGGTCCCTTTAATCCAGTGACACTGGTGTGTCGAGATTCTCCATGGGCACTGTTTGAACCGAAAGTGCTTGAACCAAACATGGTACCAAATGGAAATGGGCAAGTGAAAAACGGGTCATCAAAAGGATCCCTTCCGCCAAATATGCTAGGAAACATACTCCCACGAAAGCCAAAACCTTCAAAATTATCAAATCCACTGCCTGAATTGTTCGAAGAATTTTCTCTAACTTCTCTTCCTCTCTGCATCTTCTCCCACACAAACCTCTAAAATTTCAAAATCAATAAATCCAATAGTTATGGCTCAGACTAACTAAACCGTAAAAGAAAATTTTATACTCGCTACAAGTATCATTGTCATAAGGGAAGTCAAGAATGCAGCTTCTTCAAGTTATAAGGGATTGGATAGAGTCTAATTTTTTCAGTTTATTTGTATTAACAAGGTATAAAATCACCTAATCTAAAAGATTAAACTTACAAACAAAGAACACGTTTATTTTGTTTTCAAACCAGCCCGTCTCGATCAAGCCAGAATAAAACTTCTTATAAAAAAATGGTTACAAATTTAGAACTCAGGTTTTTCATGTGAATCCGATAACGTGCGACACACCTTTTTCAAACGATGATAGAGATGTATACAATTTTTTTCAATCTTCTCTCAACAATCACGCAGGCAAATCAGGGATAGAGACGATTCCATCAATTTCTGCAGAACTGCACTTACCTAATTTGAATTTCCACGAATATTCAAGATAACTAAGTAATTACTAACTGAATCAAAGAATAAAATTTACGACAAGCAGATTTAATTACCTTCTATGAAGCAGTTGGAATTCGAGAGAGAATGAGAAGTGATAAAGATGTCTTTTTTGAAATGCGTGGGGTGTATGTATATATGTATATAATCAAGCAACGTGTCAATTGCTGATACAGTTTTCTATTCAGAGTTTGAATTTATCACTCACACTAGATTGTTCCTTCTCTAATCGAGAGTTGTAGAAGGTTCGAGCTTCAGTTATTCTAAGGTGAAAATTTAAATAAAATAAACAAGTATATTTTCTCTCCATTATTCTAAAATTCCTTCATCGAACTTTAACTTCTTTTAAATTAGCTTGCTCATCTTTTAATTTCGATGCAATTAAGTCCCTCCAACTTTTGTTTAACAAAATTAATGCGGCATCCTAATCGATCTCCTTATTTGTAACATCTACACTTTTGTGTCAACTTCTTTAAATAGCGACCAATTAATATACTTGTTGCTGTGGAACGCAATTTTCAACGTGTTTGGCCTTCATTTCTTGAAATTTATTTTTAGCCACATATTTTATGAAATTCGTAATGTTCATCAATTTTTCAATCACATATTTTAAGAAAATTATCAAAAATTACTAAAAATATAATTTTTATTTAAATCAAATGGGGACTAATCAAATTTCATTAATATAAAGTTTACAAGAGTGATGTAATTGAACAAAATAAAAAATTAGGTGATTTAACTTGTAATAAATTAAAAGTTGGAGACTAATTTGAAATTTTATTTAGTGACAACAAATGGTTCGAAATAAAATATTTCATTACTTACCCAACTTATATTATGGTCACGGTTTACTCGTCAAATTTTAATCTGATTCCCAATAATCACTCGTTTTAGAGGCGTTGCATTATATTCATCGTTTGCCAGATTTCGTCCTTTTGTTGCTAATATGTCTTGCGAAAATCTCACGTGACAATTTACGATCGTTAAAAAATTACAATTCAGCCAAATGATCCAAGAAAAATATTTAATTTGTCACTTGACATAGACAACGAGCATGGTTCAATCATCAAACTTTGAACTACTTCCTAATGATTACTCATCGTTGAGACATTTATTTTAAGTTAGATTTCATTCTTCTCATTGCTAACGTATCATATGAAAAATTCATGTAATACATTATGGTCTTTTAAAAATTACAACTCAATCAAACCATCCAACTCACCAAAATCACCATAGGTGAAAACACGACTCACAAGGCCTTGAACATTTTTAAGCCTCGATTGTTTTGTCTCCAATTTCAGCTCCAAAAAATATAGTCCCCAATTCAATCATCTTACCCACATGTCACTAACTGCGTACTAAAACATAAACGATCGTTCAGAATAACGTAATAAGCTATTACTTATAAAATCATATCCCTCAAATGTACCATATTTTCTGCATTTCTCTAATCACGATCTTCCATTTTTGCAATAGTGCGTCCCACCATTTGAGAACGAAATGTAATTGAACTCTCACGGCTAGTGCACGAAGGGAATGGCATGTGGATTGTGTTCGTGCTTCTTGTTATACGTTCCTCAATTTAGGGGGAGTTTGATGACATTTCATTCCTCAAATGGTTGGACACACGCTTGCAGATTTGGAAGATTGAGATTAAAGAGAAGCATGTCATATGGTACAATTGGGGAATAGAGCTATATAAATTGTAGTTCTTGCATCCCTCTCAAAAACGGACCTGTTGCAATATACAATTTAGTTGTACACGGTAAGATAAGTGAATTAGGGACTAAGGGTCCGTTTGATTGAAATGTGGAAAATGGATGGGAAGAAAATGTTTTACAGGGAAAAGATTTTCCTAGAAATTGTTTTAGTAATTAATTGTGTTTGATTTGTATAATTTTCCATGGAAAATGTTGAAAGTTTGGTGTCTGTTTAACTTCGTTTTTTATGAAAATTGTTCGTTAAAGTGATAATGATTTATATCATTGGGTCAAAAATTTGTTTCAATTACAAAAAAAAAAAAATAAATAAAAAATTAATCATACCGAATACCATGCGTTTGGCTTTGTTTTGCATTAAAATTATCAATAGAAGTGATTTTTTTTTTTACCATTGTGTCTAGAATTTCTTCCAATTATCAAAAAAAATCTGAAAAATATTTACCCACCAAAACATTAAAAATTTATTTTCCTAAAAAATGTGAAAAATTTGAAAAGTTGGAAAATGGAAAAAAATTTCAATTTTCCATGAAAAATCTACCCTATCAAACGGACCTAATGTTTTTAGGGTTGAATTGGGACAAACAATTAGGGCTTAAAGAATTTCATGGGAATGTGGAACTTGTGTTTCATGTACGACAATTTTTGTGAGTTGGATAGTTTGATTGAGTTATAATTAATTTAACCATCATAACTTGTTAAGAGGTATTTCTGTGCAATAAGTCAACAACGAGGGATCGGAATCTGGCGAATGATAAATGCAGTTCAATGTCTCAAAAATAAGTAATCACTGGGAAGCACTTTGAAATTTGACGAATAAATCATAACCATAAATAAGTTTGATGAGCAATGGAACATTTTAACTTGGGATGATTTTATTGAATTGTAATTTTTTTAATGATCGTAGAATTTTGGCGAGATATGACAACTGTAAGGAAAAAGAATCTCACAAATGATGGATGAATTATTTTATCGAGAGTTTCGCAATACCGATTATCAACGTTTTTTAAAGTATTGATTTTGAGTGTTTATGAGCGGATCGGTTTTGATTGGTTTTAGTAGCGATTTTTAAAACTCTCCAACATATGATTGTGAGCTTATTATTCACCGATTTTGAAATTTTTTTTTAAAAAAAATAATATTACGTATGTATATCCTTAGTAATTTTTCTTACTCATAAATGATCATTTGCTTATATATATAACCCTTTTTTAGATATAAGTTAATATTTAATTTAAAAATTTAATTAAAATTCTAAGTTAATATTTTTACTTATAAATAAATTTTACAATTATAAGTTAATTTTATACTTTTAAATAACTTTGAGTGATTTTTTTTTTACTTATAAATAACTTTTTTTTTATATTTTATAAGTGAATGTTGTCTATTAGTAGTATTTTTATATTATATCAATTTTTTTACATAAAAGTAATTTTTAATTATAATGTATTTTTTCTTATCATATAAGTAGAATTTAACTTATAAGTATTTTTGAATTATAGTATAATTTTTTAATTAATATATTTTTATTTACAATTTAATTTTGAACAAAATATAATGATTGGAAAAAATTATTTTATAAGGGGTAAAATTAGAAAAGAATATGTGAAACGGTCAAAATCAGTCGATTTGATGGGTTGAGAGAAGCACTCAAAATTACACTTCACACTGATTTTGAATTATTTTTAAACCATCCAAAATCGATGATAAAAAAAAATTACTAAAGGTGTGTTTGAGTCACATTATTTGAAAGAATGTATTCTGAAATAGTAGATTAATAGAGAATGTGTGATTGAAAAAGAAGGAAAAATTATTGATGCGATGAAAAATATTATTTTATCGAAGTATGTATGATCGAAAATGAGTAGAAGAACGATAATGAAAATTTTAATGGAGAGCTAACTTGAATTTTTAACTCGTAGAGGTGCCATCCAAAATCGGTGAAAAAAAATAAAACCTCAGCCCTTGACGATTCCATTGACAGTAGACTTGAATATAAACGGTCAAATTCATACTCGCCATCAGGATTCGCTCCCCGTTTCGGATCTGATTTCAGGATCCAGTAAACCGTATCCATCTAACCGGGTCATTCCCGATATTCGGACGCCATTGATGCAGCAACTTAAGTAAACACCAATAAACTACTTGAAATCAGAAAACCCTAATTTTGGAGGAAGAAAAAAACACGATGGGGGGTGATGGAATCCAGGATGCCGAATCCTTGTTCCGCACGAAATCCATATCGGAAATCCGAAATGTGGAGGCGACTACGAGGAAACAGATTTCCGACAAAAGTGAGGAGCTACGGCAGCTGGTCGGGAATCGCTATCGGGATCTCATCGATTCCGCAGACTCCATTGTTCTGATGAAGTCTACTAGCGAATCCATTTCTGCGAATATTGATGCAATTCGCAATGCAATTTTACATTCCCTGTTTTCACCTGTTGATTCCCCGAGGTCTCCTAATGTGGCTTTTAACCCCGACAGAGCACGTATTTATGGAATTGCCTGCCGGATTAAGTACCTGGTGGATACCCCGGAGAATATATGGGGCTGCCTTGACGAGTCCATGTTTCTCGAAGCTTCAGCTCGCTATGTTCGAGCAAAACATGTGCATTTCAAATTGGTTAATGATAAAGACAGTAAGAGTGTGTTGTCGAATTTCCCTTTGCTGCAGCACCAGTGGCAAATCGTAGAGAGTTTTAAGGCTCAGATCTCGCAAAGGAGTCGCGAGATATTATTGGATCAAACCCTTAATCTTGGGATCAATGCATACGCAGATGCGCTAGCGGCAGTTTCTATTATAGACGAGCTAGATCCCAAACAGGTTTTGACACTGTTTCTAGATTCACGAAAATCTTGTGTGTCTCTGAAACTTATTGCTTGTTGTAACAATGTTAATGCTGATAGTTCTGATGTAATTTCGGTGTTCTGTGAAGTTCTAAAGATAATTCAGGTTAGTATAGGTCAAGTAGGAGAATTGTTCTTGCGAGTATTGAATGATATGCCTTTATTCTACAAGACCATACTGGGTTCCCCTCCCGCTTCTCAGTTGTTTGGGGGCATTCCGGTCCCTGATGAGGAAGTGAGGCTGTGGAATACATTTAAGGAAAAGTTGGAGTCTGTGATGGTAATTCTAGACCGAGATTCCATCGCCAAGACTTGTTCAGACTGGTTGAGGAACTGTGGAAAGGAGATCACGAGTAAGATTAGTGGGAGGTACTTGATTGATGTAATTGGTACTGGGAGAGAGCTTTCTTCGGCTGAAAAGTTTATAAGGGAAACCATTGACAGTAAGAAGGTTTTAGAAGGAAGCTTGGAGTGGCTCAAAAGTGTTTTTGGTTCTGAAATTGAGTTACCATGGAAGAGGACACGCGAGCTTGTCTTGGGTGATGACTCGGATCTTTGGGATGATATATTCGAAAACGCTTTTGTTCGAAGGATGCAAATGATTATCGACTTGGGATTTGATGAGATGAGTAAGGCTGTTGATGTGGTGGAATCAGTTCGGTCAATTACGCAAGCCAAAGGTGATCAAGTTCGTTTCCAAGCTTATTTGAGCAGATCTCCTATCGGTGGTGGAGTTTGGTTCATGGAACCAAATGGTAAAAGGCCTGCTTCTGTCCCTGGTTCAAAATCACAGCTGCCTCAGGAAAAAGATTTTCGAGCCTGTCTTAATGCTTACTTTGGCCCTGAAGTCAGCCGGATCAGAGATACAGTAGACAGTTGCTGCGAGAGTGTTCTTGAGGATCTTCTCAGCTTCCTCGAGTCACCAAAGGCACCAGTGCGGATGAAGGATTTGGCACCATATTTACAAAATAAGTGTTATGGAAGCATGTCAACCATATTGATGCAACTCAAAAATGAGCTGGACCACCTGTATAGTGACCTGGAAAATAGAAAGAAAAACAATGAGTCTGCACTTCCACCTGCTATACTTGTTGAGAGATCTTTGTTTATTGGGCGTCTTCTCTTCGCATTTCAAAAGCACTCTAGACACATTCCTGTGATACTTGGTTCACCCAGGTCATGGGTGAATGAAACCGTGTCTTCTGTATCTCTTCGGTCTCCAAGCATACTAAGGTGTATGTCCACTGACTCCCCAGCGTCGTCTGACAGTCCTGGAAAGAAATTGCTTGATTCCACGAAAAGACAGACTTCTCTGGTTACCGCCGCCTTTTTTGGTGTAGATGAGAGTTCAAGCCCCCAACTTGAAGAATTACGCAAGGCAACCCAGGATCTATGCATAAAAGCTCATAACTTGTGGATAACATGGGTTTCCGATGAACTTTCAGTCATTCTCTCTAGCAATCTCAGACAAGACAATGCCTTGTCAGCAACTGCTCCACTAAGAGTAAGTGGCCTTTTGCTGGATACTGTGTCTAGTTTTGTGGATGAATATATTTTCCCCTTCAAACATACGGTGAAAATTTTTCAGTCGTAGTCATATTCATGTTCATGAATTCTGTAGGTGATAATAATTTGATTGCATGCACTGTCTGTGATTACATTTTCTGTTTCATTTGAGAAGTTTTTCTATCACCTATGAAGAAGCTGAAATATTAAATCACCAACTCTTTGAAGTAGTCAAAATAGGTCAGGAAGCATAAAAAAAAAAGGGGTTCTCCATAACCACTGTATAAAATGTTGCACCAGAGCTAGTAGGAAATTAATCTATCTGACATATACCTCTTTTTCTTGCCCATAAGTTCATTTCCAAGTATTTGCTATTTAGACGTCTCCGACTTAATTACATTTACTTCTACTGCAATGTCCAAGTTTATGTTGATTTTTCAACAGGCAAGTAAGTTTTGTTTCAAATGTCACATCTCTTCTAATTATATTTCTCATTTTCTTTGGCCTCCCTTGTATATATCGTGCGAGCATACAAGATGATTGCTCTCTAATTTTTTACAGTGAATAACAAATGATAAGAATAGTTGCCCGTTGTCTGTTTAATTAAGTAGTTTTCATTTACTGGGCAGGGTTGGGAGGAGACTGTAGTCAAGCAAGAGCAGTCTGGTGAAGGCCAGCCAGAGCTGAAAATATCCCTTCCTTCCATGCCGTCTCCTTACATAACCTCATTTCTTTTCCTAGCATGCGAAGAAATTCATCGCACTGGGGGTCATGTACTTGATAAACCAATTCTGCAGAATTTTGCTTCACGACTATTGGATAAGGTATAAGGTTATGTGTTATTAAGTTAAATCTTATCTCCTGCAACTGTTGGCTGCATACTATTATCTACTATAGCATCTGATGTGATAGCATGTTAAATTATCTGACCAACGTTGCAAAAGGTTATTATCTTGGTCCTTCAGTTGCACAGCAGGGAACAATGGTTTAAGTTTTCCTGCAAGATTTACATAAAAGTAGAAGTACTCAAGTGAAGAAACAGGATAATTGATAAGAGTCATTCAAGATATAGCCATTGTTTGATCCCCATTATTTTCAAAACATTTTTTTCTCACTTTTCTTTTCAACCACACCTTCTTCAATAAAATACACGTAAACCCAAAACCTTTTTTTATTTTTTAGCCACACATTCTCCATCAATCTACTATTCCAAAATGCATTCTTCAATAAAAATGGGGCTCAAACAGGCTGATAATATTAAGTCCTCATATTAATTAAAAAATCCTCGGTCTTCATTTATTTGCTTGTCTCTTAAGCTATTTGCCTACTGGAATTATTGTAAACTATAGGTTGAGATGCGTATGTCCTTTCATGTTATGGTTGCTTATGTCTAACTTGTTCATTTGGTATGTTTCTCTGGTAAGTTCTTCACATTCAATAGTGGTGCTTTGCGCTTTGTGCACTTCATCTGATTTTTGAACCTGTCCTCTAAGATAGTTAAAAAGTAGAAAAGAAGACACTTAAAATGTCAAGCTGGCATGAGATTTTATTTTCTCAAGGATGCACCGCATACATCTTAATTTGTACTATCAATACTGACTCTCTAAAACCATTGTCTGCAATTTACTTTTTCTTAACATATAGTTCTCAATCTTCCAATTTATAACTTTCTGGAATAAGTATCATGTATTACAATTTTCTAAAGCTAATGAAACTCGTCTCATTCTCCTTTTTTCTGCTGACCACGTATTAAGAGTAGATGGTTATCGCTTGGATGATCCTTATCTATTTCCTCTTTTCCCTTGAATCTCTCCCCCTTGCCAAAAATTCTTTTACAAGAAAGCTAGAATGTCAAGATTTTTTCAGTTATGCAAAATAATGCTTAGAAGCTTAAAGAAGCCGTGAGTTGCACTCTCTGAGTCATGTGCCACATTCTGTTACATGAGATAGGCTGAACTGAAAAATCTTTGTTAAAAAAATAGTAATTGGATGGCCTTATTGCTAATATATTTCATGCCTTGTCTAAAAGAGTTAGTGAGATTATAATATATCAAGTTCCCATGATTCAAATTGACCTTGTTAAGGTATAGCAACAAAAGAATTAGAAAAACATAAATTTTTGGTATTCCTGCTTCTATGGGTGAAATTATCTCTGGTGCAACACATGAGAGATACACAAGTCTTCTTATTCATGACAGGAAAATGATTGACAGTCTGAAATTATTGAGATTTTGTTATCCTTTTTACATTCAGGATGAACAGTGTTTTTAGCTTGCAATGTGTCAATTAGTTTATACATGCCTGTGAAGTGGAACCTCTTTTAATGAATTCCAAAAAATATTCTTCGTGGTGTGTCTCCATGACAAAATGAGTTCCAAACTGAAAGAGAAGGCCTGCAAAGTTTTTATCTTGAATGCAACTATTAAACTTCCATATTCGAAATTGAGCAGTATGTATCAAGATGAGAGTGGTTAAAGAATACATTGATTTTTGTAACTTCTCAGCAATTAATGCTTTTATTATCATGTTCATAGATTCATTCATCACCATTTTTCTTTTTATTGCACAAAAATATAACTCCATTCTTTCTGATTGTATACTTGCATAGTTAATTGGAATTTATGAGGAATTCCTTTCAATTGAGGAAGCTCATGGGCATCAAGTGTCAGAGAGAGGTGTTATGCAAGTTTTGTTGGATTTAAAATTTGCTGCTGATATACTCTGTGGTGGCGATTTTAGTGCAAACGAGGAGTCCGCTAAAATTCCAAAGGTGAACAGTTCTTTTAGAAGGAAACAGGATTTACGGCAAACTAAATCAGTCATCAGAGAACGTATTGATGGGTTGGTAAATCGTCTTTCACAAAGACTGGATCCTATAGACTGGCTAACGTAAGTTAGTGAATCTACTAGTGAACTTTTTGTTTTGAATGCTCAAGTCTATTTTGAGCAGTTGATTGAGTGGATTGCTCGGCCTTCTTGTGTATTGATAATAGTCCCATTGAAAAAATTGTAGCTAAGTAATTTATTGGAAGAATTGCACATTTCAAAACAAATAACTGGGCATTGAGATTTATGCTGTCAAGATTATTTGGGAAGTAATTATTTTGTTTACATCTTTTTAGTGGGGAAAACAAGAGTTTGTGGTATGGTATCATTTCAACCAAAATATTTTATGGTGCAAAAAAGATAGATATACTTACGTTTCTTTAGATTCAATTATTAATCATGATTTATTTTTACATTTCAGCTACGAGCCATACCTTTGGGAGAATGAGAAGCAATCATACCTTAGGCATGCTGTTGTCTTTGGATTTTTTGTGCAACTTAATCGGATGTATATGGATACTGTACAGAAGTTGCCCACTAATTCTGAATCAAATATAATGCAATGCTCTAGAGTATCCCGTTTCAAGTATCTTCCCATCAGGTAGTTCACTATTCTTTACAACAAATATCTTGTTCATATGGTCTTTTTCCTTGTAGATGATTTCTACACCTTGACAGAGAAAATGTGTTCTAAACTTTTAATTTTGATCTAGTACACCAGCATTGTCTTCAAGGGGTGCAGCCAGGGTATCCACATCTATGGATGATATTTCCTTGAGAAAATCGTGGGGAAGTTACACAAATGATGAGATATCACGAAAGATCGACATTGATGAGAACCCGAGTTTAGGGGTGGCAGCACCACTTTTTAAGTCTTTCATGGAGGTAAAATGTTATTTACCTTGAAATTGTTGGCGAATTCCATAGTCTCGGCTCATTTTATGCTGCCTGATGGTGTCCCACACAAAATTCCCTTGGACTGTCAAAGTCTACATAGTCTCATGCAATGATGGTGTTAGATGTATCAGAAGTGACTGGAATTTTGCTCATTCTGGACAGTATAGTAAAATTTTGCCGTCAAACAATTTGAGAATGAGTAGACAGAAGCCACACTTTAAAAAAAGTTCCGGTTTAAACTTTTTTAATTTATGAAAATGGTGTTGGTAGTGTTAAGCAGGTAGATGGAAGCAACACTTTCTAGGAAGTCAGTTTAGAAGTGCCTAAAGTTAATGAAAATGGTGTAGATAGTGTTAAGCAAGTGCTTCTGTATGAAAAACCTTCCATGATTTAGTGATAATTAATGGTCTTTTGCTCAAAGCCATCAGCCACCTATCTCGTCAAGCAAGGCAGTAACATCCCTTATGGTCTGATATTTGATTATGCTGTTGACGTATTTCAACTTGCTCAAGTATGATTATTTTGGACTCATGATATTAGTTTCGGTTTTGTTTGGTACACCGAATTAAACTCTATCGAATCGAGTATAAAATTGGAGTAGATATACACTATGTAGATAGTATTATGATGTATTAAGGTGGATAACATTTTTTAGTTTTTAATTCAAAAGATTGTTATTTGTACTAACTTTCTTAACCTAACAGGATAATATAATATGAAGCGAGGAGGTGAGTTTAGGGCGGATCGGAAAGATAGTGCAAATAACATTCTTTTGAATTAAAAACTTAGCCCCTGTTTGGTACACATTAAAATTTTCTTTCTGATTCTTCTACTCATTTTCAACTACACATTCTTTAATAAAATAATATTTGTCATCACATGATTCACATCAATAACTTTCCTTCTTTTTCAACCACACATTCTCCATTAATCTACTATTCCAGAATATATTCTTCTAAAATAATGTGGCTCAAACACACTCTTATAATTACTTTCCACCTTAATCCATCTTAATAATATCTATCTAGTACTATCTCTAATTTTATGCATAATTTCTTGTACAGTCTACTCCTGTGTGGCAAACGTAGCCTTGGTGAACAAGCAATAATCGAAAGATAAGGCAGTAGGACTCAGTTATAGAAAGATCTAAGCTATATTTTGTATGCTGGCCTCTTCAAGTTCTTTATCACCACACGCTTGCTGAAGTGGTCATGTTGAAATTGATATAAAATTGCCTAATCCTAGGCGTCAAACTGAACTCTATAGCAAAACAAAGTTCAATATATTTCTATAGAAACGATGCTAAGTCAATTACCATATGAAATTTGGCTTTCTTAGTGAGCAGAAGCGAGAAGTTTATTGCATAAAAGCATCAGCTGTGTGCTATTTCGTGCTCTTCTCCTTACCCTATATTCCAACAAGACCCTTGGATAAAAAAAGGGAAATAGGGAGTCATTATTTCATATAATGGTCCAAACATGTGATTCTTCAAAACGCTGAGGCATTTTTGCTCTGTGCACTACAGTGAATTGAAGCACCTTTTTTCCAAGAGGCTGCTTCTTCAGTTAACACTTATTCTTGTGCTTCATTAGTTTGAGAACTTGTTGCCGAGCAGTAATGCAAAATTCTATTTATGCTAGCTTTGACATTAACTGTATCGCTATCCCCTTTTTCTCACAATCATAACTTGTACCATATTTTATGTGCTGTTTGGTACTTGCAGCTACAACATTCTTGTATTGTCCATCAGCTACATTATCAATGTCCAATAATTCTGTCTGGAAAAAGGGAAAAAATTATATTTTCAGTGCTTGATAATTATGAAATTTATTTCCTTTCCTAGTCTGTCATTTTTTGGATTAATTTGGCCATAGACTTGTTGATAAGAGAAACTGGTTCGTTCTTAGAGCTGTTTCCTTTTTTTTTTTCTTTTTTGTAATAGATTAGATGACTAAGCATTAGTCATAAAACTAAATCCTAAATTATTTTGAATCCTTGGTCATTCTCAGGTTGGCAGCAAATTTGGGGAGAGCACGCTTAGATTGGGTTCAATCCTGACAGATGGGCAAGTTGGCAGGTTTGGTGACATATTACCTGCTCAAGCTGCCGGGCTTCTTTCATCCTTCGCTGCTGCCAGATCAGATTTTTGATCAGAAGGTCAAGATGCAGTTGTTGTAGCTGATGATAAAATTTCTACTCTCTTGATGCAAATATATGGTTGAAAAAGTTTCCAAATGTTGGGGACAAATAGATAGGTCAGTGTTCGAGAACTTTATCCAATTATACATATATCAAGAAAATCGTGGGAGGGAATGAAAAGCCCTTTTTTTATTATAATTTGTAAAGAAGTGTTTCTTTTAAATTTTGCAGCATATATACTTGTAAGTTGTTATGGGTGTATTTCCTTAGTGTAACGTGTATTATTTTTACGTGTGATTCAATTTTTGATAAAATCCTACCGAAACATTTAGTGATGAAGTTCCTGGTTAGCAATTCCCCACTTTAGACTCCGATGCATCTGTAGAAATGTGGCGTTGCACTGGGGCTGTCTTGTGGACTTTCGTGGGAATGGAATTTTCATTTCAAGGGCATGCAATAAATTATGTACACGTCCTACGAATCTGCTCAAAAGAGTGAAAAATATAAGTTCTCCAGAGTAACAAGATTTTTTATCCTGCACTTCTTCTATGTTAAGGTGATCTTCGCAACTGTTCTCTTGTGCAAAATTTCAAAATTGAGTCCTTAGTGATATATTTACATTTATAAATCTAAAAACATACCCAGGATATAAAACTGTGCAAATATTGTCACTGTAAAACGGTCTATGATTCTGTTACACGAGCAAACTCAAAGACAGACTCAAAAACAAAAAGGACACATACATAATTGGACAGTTTGAAAAAAAATATAAAAAAATCCACATATACACTGTCAAGTCAACCTGGACAAGTGGCTTTATTCAACTGTCTAAATACACTAGAGAATAACTAGTAGGAAGTACAATGACAAGTAGCATATTCCACGGGAAAAATCTCATCATTTGATTATGACGAATCTATGCTTCAAAAGATGGAACTAAAATGTAGGAATTCAATTTCAGAAAGGGGTCAATCTATTATACCAAATTGCCACAAACCATAAAATATGCGAGAGAGACAGTTCACTGAGTACGCTATTGTTGAGTGTAACCAACCAATATTTATCTATAAATTAAACGAATCATACAAATCTTGCAAGAAATTTCCATGCCAGCACCCTATACAAATTTCTGCATGAAGCACATCCTTGCTTCAGTTACAATCCACGGAAAATTCTGCATGAAGCACGTTTTTTGCTCTTTCTTCGAGGGCACGTGTTGTACAACACAATATTAGATAGGATTTGACAGTTCAATAATTAAATTTTTAACTTCTTTTCCTCTTTGAATACTATCCACTGTTGTCCAACTCACCTTATCAAATATGCCATTAACATTATACAGCAGAGGGGCCGGAGATGGAGTGCTCCAGTCCCAAATTAGTTACAATCGATTAAGTCAAATAAAAGGTGAAAAAAGCGATCAGTCTTTTGGAGCTTCCGAGTCTGAAAGGTGAAAAGAAGCCCAGGTGGAGCCATATATTTATCATCAGAATTCTTGGGCATCCAAGTCAGGCTTTGAAGGATATTCAAGACCCTGAAGGGCAGGTATCCGCCGTAAATCTTCTTCTGAGTAAGCTGGAATAAACCAGTACATCTTGTCCATTCCAAACACCTAATTACTCGAAAGGAGATGTATTAGTTGAAGAGTAGAAACTTGAAAAGGGCGAAAGAAAACATGATTCAGCCATTTCTATTATATATTACCAATCAAGCCACTAAGAAATTTACAAGATGTCGCACCACAAGGAGAAAATGATCAGAACACAAGTCTCATTTGGGAAGAATTTATAAAGAGATATGAGTGATGGATAAGTTGATAGTACTTGTCGGTCATTGGAACGTGAAGTTGAAAATGAAGTTTGACAATTTATAAATCATTTATAAATTTTGCTAAAAGGAGCCTAAATGAACATATAGAAATTTTTATAGGCAAAACTGTAATTAATTGGACATGGCGAGTAGATTAAATATAGCTGATGCTGAACATCAGCCAACACCATGCAGTTAGAAAAGTCACAAAGACAACTTCAGCAGTAGACACTTGGTGTCTCGTGGATCAGAATGGCAACGTCAGTTTTCCCGAAGACAAAGAGAAACATCATATGAAGACATCAGCATTGTATAAAGATAGTGATCTGCTCGAATGCTCTTGGGATTCCTTTTCTAGGTCAAAAATGCACGGATCAGCATGTCGCTTGTATGATATGCATATATGCATACAAACACGCAACAAAAACCTTTACTTTCAAGATTTTGGAAATAAATTGTGTCGGGGATTACAGAATTCAAGACTTTATTATTCTTCTTTACCCTTCAGCCTTACTTCTTCAATTGTAAACAATTGCTTTTGTTAAGCCCTGTTTGGTTTGAATAAAAATTAAGTTTTTAGTAGATTTTGATAAAAGTTGCTGAAATGTGTGATTGAAAAGTTGTGGGTTCCATGAAATATGTGGTAGAAAATGAGTTTGAAAAAAGATTAATATTAAGAAATGGGGGCCAAATAGGGGCTAATTATCACGTGCCTTCTCAATTTCGTTTTTCATGTTTCTTCATCTCCCCATGTTTTCCCTTAGAGATAATATCACCATGATTAGATTATGTGGACAGATTTTTGCTTGACAACGGCAGTAATCTCAATGACTTCATTATATAGGGCGTGTTCGGTAGATATTGAAATCCAATTAAAATTGAAAATATAGTCGTTATTAGGTCTCACTCGTCTAATAAAAGTCAACAATAACGGTTCGTTTTTCAATTTTAATCCGATTTTAATCTCTACCAAACACACTCATAGTAATCCCACTTTCCAACCTAACCAGAGGGAACATAATGTGGAAATTAAAGTGTGCACGACGTCTCTTGTCAATTCACGTGTAAATTAGTTTCCTTGACTAAGTAAACCATACTTATTCACATGAACAATGCTACAGGATTTTTTGAGGCACCTGATGAGTGTTAAGAATACACAAGAACAATATCAAGTACTTCTTGATATTTATTCAGTTGTGAACCACTGGACACTTTCAGCCACTATTAAAGCAAACTTTTGTGAGAAAAAGAAACCCTATTTTATCCATTTAAAGTCAAACCAACCTGTTCAAAGTTTCTTTTCCGCCCGAGATCATAACGCCACTTTGGAGTAGTCTTCTTCTCATATGCCTGAATACAAGTCAATAAAAACATCAGCTATCATCACTCCAACCACTTCGATTGAAATGTATCCTGGGAGGAAGAAATAAATGGCTTTGACTGGGTTAATCAACTTAGAACATTTCAATTCAGCCTCTTCCCTCTATACGCTAAGCACTACCTACACCCAAAGTGTCTCAGGCATATTAAGAGCATTCTGAGGAGAAGACAGAAGAAATGGATAGTAAACAGCAACTGCTAGTCAAAATGAGCAGAGCCAGCATAAACCTAAAGCATATACTCTATTGGACTGCACCAAAAAGATTATACCAATATTTGGTCCCCCCAGGGCTATACTCTGGGGGTGATGAGGATATTGACAATTTGTGAACTCTATTTGAAGGATATACTCTACATCCAAATTAGATTATCAAACTCAATACAAGTATCATACCTCAATGGTTGTGGTATTGGCAGCCACCAGTGATATGTGCATTATCAGAAATCCCATAACGCTCAAAGCAAATGCCAAGTTCAATACTGTGAAACATAGAAAAATCATGAGCTAGATAAAATGTAATGTGACAGGAATGGAAAAAAGGGTATTGGGGATGGGAGGAGCTTGTAGCATGGAGACGCAGGAATATTTGCCCTTACCAAAGGCAAGAAAGGTAGTTGCCAGAGTCCCTGGAGTCCCAGGTATCTCTTTATCACTAAAGAAGGCAATAAAATGTGGCAGTAATGATAATGTCACAAGAGTAGTCTCAAGGAATGTGTAGACCTGCAAAAAAAAAAATCCATATAGATGTATACAATATTTTGTTATCGTGTTTTTAAATATCAAGCCCACAAAATAATTGGTACACAACTGGCAGAAATTAACATTTTACTCGTACTAAAAGAAGTGTATTCTCACTGTTGCATGTTACTTTCAGATTGTCCTCGATGACAATGAGGAGCATGTTATTTCTTTCAATTATTTTAAAAAGCTCCTCATGCTCTCATGCATTCTTTACCTTCCTTATGCTTTTTCTAATATTTATGTGGTTACAATGGGTGACGGGAAGAGACATATAAATATGCTGAAGCAAGGGAAAGACTTGGGATAGATTTCCCTTTAGCAAGCCAAATGGATGAACACATAAGGCAGAATTCATTGGGTATGTTTTAGCCCCATTTTTCGGAGAATAGGTTTTGTAATAGTGATTTTTTGGAGAATGTGGTTAAAAAGTTGGGAAAATTTTTGGATTTACGTGTAAAATTATTTTCTTGGGAGAACGTGCGGTTGAACACGAGTTCAGGGAAAAATGAATTTTTAAAGAATTGGGCTCAACCAGGAGCAAAAACAAACATGATTGCATAATTGGGCCTACCACGACTTAAACCCAACAATGATCACTGAATAGACGGATATAGGTAACATAAAATGAGCCTGAAAGTTGATCCTCTCACAGCCAACTTATCAAGTTTATAGGGGCCCCCTTTACAATTTTGCTCCAAGGCTTCAACAAGAAATACTACCAAATTCCTCAGATATACGTAGAGAAAAAGAACAAAAAGCTTTTATTTCCCTTTCTGAAATTGAATGCACAGAAATTAACACAGGGTTGGACAAATATCTCAGACATCATCAAAAGGGGTTAACCACAAGACCTTACAAGCAAAACGGTGTCTATAAATGGAAGAAAAGGGAGAAAAAAAAAACCCAGTTTCATTCAAACGTCAGCCTGTCATTTCATTTGAAAAAATCAGAAATCAGATACATCGTAAACAAGCATCTGCATTCCAATTGTTATTCATTTCAAGACATGCATACAGGGATTCTTCAAATTGAAGCGATACTATTTTATATCGTGAGCACAGATATACTGTTATTTCAATCCATTATTCAATCCCCAAGAGCCCGGATACAACTGATTGGTCGTGCACATTTACAAGGTTTTCCCTTATGAACTAATTTTGCAAGTATGAACTAAATTATTAAATATCATAGAAGCTAAAGGTTCACTATGCTGAGTGTTTAACAACATGCTAGGTACACAAAGAAAGAAGAAACGGACAACTCATTCTTACAAGATACAAAACTTCAGGACAATGCAAAAAGTACTCATATTCCAGAGAGGACAATATTGAGCAAAAGAAGCATTTATATTGTAATATGATAGTTCAGAACCAAACATAATCATCAATCAAACCGTCCAATAGCAGTTCCTATAAATTTAAGACATCGTACCAGGAAGAGAAGGAAATACTTGTAGTTCAAGGCTCCAACACAATTGACAACCCACACGCAATGATGGTCCATTTTCAGCACGCACCTTCCACCTAAGAAGGCAGTCCAACAACAACTTGTTCCTCTTAAAAGTAATTAGAGAATGCCATGAATACTCGTGAGAGTAATGTAAGGAGTAACTCACAAACAGAACAATGATGGCACCGAGGTGGTTTTAAGTTGTTGCACTTTCTACAAATTCGAATTCTTCCATTCTCAGATTCCACTGGAAATTCCACTGAGGTCAGCGGGTCAGTGTCCCCTCTTTCTTCATCCGATGTTGTCCTCCAATTTGGCGGCACGTTACCCGGGTCAGTAAAAACCACAGAAAAATAACTCCATAGTAGCATTGCTAGCTGAATAACAAAACTACTCATTGTTGAGTTCCATTCCATATTGTATATCACACATCAATATCCCAATTTACAAATTACGACTTTAGAGCTAAAAGTTATATATTTGAAATCCCTCAAGTTCTAAAAATCACAGTTATTTCAAGAGATGAAAAAACAAATAGATAATCATAATTAAAACAAATTCTTTTCAATTGAAATTGTGTTCTAACTAAGAACTAGAATGATCAAATTATGATCCTTAATAACAGTGAAAGCAGTAAATTTCTTGATCAAGATTAAATACCCATCAAATAAGTAATAGCTAATTCGAGAAAGTTTAAAATATCCAATTTTCAGCTAAAGTAGATAATTAATTAGAATTTGGTTTCCAAAATTTAGCGTACGTGATAAAAATTTATCTTGGAAACAAACAAAAACAGCTGAATTTCCATATATGATTAAAAATCACCATCATCTTTTACTAGCCACATTAACTTTTAAATATCCGAACAATCAACTCAACATCAAGTCCAAATAGCCAAAATAACAACTAGATTTCAATTTTCAACAGCAAACCATCAAAATCCATCCATCAAACCAACACGTCCAAAATACGAAATTTTTCAACTACCGACGAAATTAAGCAGGAATTACCAGGAAGTGGAACAAGATCAGGACGACAAAAGCGATCAGCGAATCAAGCCCGCCAGCGGTGAGGCCCGGGCCGTAATTGGTAATTACGACGGCGTAATACGTGACCCCAACGACGCCGAGGACCAGTAATATCATGATCGAACCCAAGCCCCTCAAGGCCGTGCAAAATTTAAATACATTCCATGCCATCACCGCCCCAGATCTATACATAATAATACTGTCACCAAATAATAATTAAACGCTTACAAGAAAAAAAGGGTGGGGGGGGGGGGGTTTGGGGGGATATTTTCAGTTGTAATTTTGAGGAATAAAACTTAATTTGGTACTTTTTTATGATTTAGGTAAAGTGGTTAGGGTTTATGGATTCCAGTTAGAGGAGTTTGAGCATGGCGAAATCCATGAACAAAATTCAGAGGGGAAGAAAAATGGAGGAAGGGGAAATTACAGGTCTCCTAACTTTCAGCTAAGTTTCATGTTAGTCACACACAATTTTTTGGTTCTGAGCTGGTTGTTTTGAGTTTGGTCATCAATAAGGTGGATTTCTTACATGAATGATATTCCGTCCCTATTTGGCTTAGATAAAAATTAAATATTTAGTAATTTTGATAACACTTTGTCCATGTTTGACCATCATTATCAGAAGTAGTCTACGATAAATGGTCATTCTCGAAAAAAAAAAAAAAAAAAAAAAGAGGTTTTGAATTAAATTTCAACCTTATATCCTAGTTTGGTTAGGTCGAATGACATCCTCCTAAAATTATATAGCTGATCCTCAATGAAACAAATACAATTAAGTGAAAATTGACCCTATTTGAACTAAACGGCTTAAACCTAGTAACTAGTTTTTATTTTTGTCGAAAGTTTATACAACTTACCAAATACAACCGATACCCATATGAAGAGACCCGTAAATAGGTAACGATCATCGATTAGGCAAAAGGTTGATTATTCAATTTCAGCGCTGTCACGTGTAAATTATTTAGGTCAAGTCGAAAAAATCAACAACACGATTGTCGAAAATTTTCTACGTTTGATTAAATATTTTGCTCGTGGTGGTTTGACTTAAAAAATAAAATTAATACTCGTTAATTACCACCTAATGCTTTAACTTGTAAAAGTTGTGTTTACATAATTCACAACAATCGTGTTAAAAATTGCATTTCAATGGCACAAATTTTGTGTTTAACGTACGATTTTACACTTCAGATGCTTAATAACATTAAAACGAATTTATCTAAGAAAAATTATTTTGTAAAACGATGTTAAACTTTTGTGACCGAATCACCATAGCTTCAAATTGAAATAAAGTTAAAACTATGATGATAAGTGGCCTTTAGTGTTACATTGGCCGCGTTTATGAGTGAACATCTAGACGGACAATTTATCTGTAGAGAAAAAATAAAAATTTATTATGCAATTCTATTTAATAATACATACCAAGCTCCGGTTTGACAACCATTATTTTGAGAAAAAAAAAAAAAAAAACCAATTTTTGATTTTTGAATAGTGATTTTGAAAAGAATATGTGGTAAAAAAGTATGTGTTTTTTTTTTTTTTTAAATTTATGTGTAAAATATTTTATTGTGTGAATACATGCTTTAAAATGAATATCTCAAAAAAAGTTTTCAAACAATGATTGTCAAGTAGGGCTAAATATTTCTTATTTCATGTATTTCTGTAAGGGATTTGAGCCTCAAGAACACGCGGAGCAATCATATATTCACCAAGAACAAGGAAGAATGATTTACACAAAGTTGAATCAAAGAAATTACAATGGGCTCAGAATTTTCACAAAGTCATTGTACCCGTCTGTACAATCTTGAACCGGCCACAAACTACACAAACCCTAAGGAATTAATCTAAGAGCTACTACAATGGAAACCGTCGAACAAATTGATCTACCACTCTAAAATCCTCATAAAGATAAATTCACTAAGAACAATGATTAAAACCAAATGTTTTAATCCATCACAAAGAAGAAATCATGGAGGAAAAGAATGGGCAGAAGCACGAAGCAAGAATTCCCCAGAACCATTTCTTACGCACAAAGCTGAAAAGAATCTCTCTGTTTTACGCACAAAAGCCAGAGACGGAAATGGGAATCACACTACATAAGAAAGGTCAGGCTAGTATATATATAAAAGCCCAACAAATCAGCCCACTAATAAACCTTCTACATGGATGGTCCAGCAAGAATATATAAAGACCAACCATCAACCATTAGATCAAACCTCATCCGACGGTCCAGAGCAACTAACTTAAATTATTCCTTTTTGGGCTTGGGTTACGGGCCTAATTCTTGATTGAATTATTGGGCAATGGTTTTACTTAAAATATTTCCAACATCTTGGGCCAAGCCCATTTTTCATCATTGTCCCAAGTGTTAAATAGAAATGACAAATATGGCATCAATATTCAACAATTTCGAGCCTGTTCGGTGGAGTTAAAAAGTCGATTAAAATTGAAAATATATATGGCCATTATTGGGTCTCACCCGTCTAATAAAATTCAACAATAACGACTAATTTTTCAATTTAATTCAATTTTAATATCTATCAAACACACTCTTCAACTAAATATATACATATTTTGTATCTATTTGGCAACTATTGACTTTTTGGGTAAGACAGAACGAGAATTTATTATTTCTTCTTTTTATTTTTGAAAAAGGAAAGGAAGAAAAGTTTTAGCTGCACATGGATTCAGTCTTTACAAATACATTGCTTTCTGATTACAGCATGATTGGCCGAGTCTTAAAAAAATATTGGTCGAATACGTTAAAATTTTCAAAGTGACTTTTACGGTTCTTTTTTTTTTTTTTTTTTTTGCTTTTCTTGAAAACTCACTTTTTTTTTTCTCTTTCTAGAATTTTATTAAAAAAAAAAGTTACTTTTATAAGTATTTCATTAACACTACTCTATTTATGCTTGTACGTTCGAAATGTAGATTTGATGATTGGACAAAGAAGAAGCTAGTTCACGAAACACGAGTTAAAAGTGTGTGTGTCTGGAAAGGCATTCGGAACCTAGCTACGCCATGCATTCATTACAAAATCTTGAAAACTAGCTGTGGCAATGAGCACTGCAATCCATCCAAGTTAAGAAGGGTGGCCATATAAAGACGTTTGAAGGCCACTTGGAAGCATGATTTCATCAAGGAAATTCCTAGACTTTTATCTCAAACTAGTCAAAGCCCGCGCAATGCACGGATTGTGATATTTTTGAAAGTTATGTTAATGTCGAAATTAATGGGTAGGTTAAACTATTTAGATTAGAAGGTATTTTGGCTCAAATACATATTTCCAATTTATTGATGCCTTATTAAAAGATAATGAAATTCAATCTAACTCTATTTTCTCTACCTATTGAAGTAAAACATTATGTCTCATTCATCTCGTGCTTATAAAATCTTCAATTACATGTATCAGTTGCACCAGTATTTAATTTCTTTACAAATACCATATACAAGATGTATGTAGTCAATATTAATTAATTAATAATAATACAGTGCAGAATTTAGGACAAACCAATGGTCTCTATCAGTATTAAAACTACAACACAATGAAAACTTCCATCATAGAGGCAAAAAGAACGATCACCTAACTTCATAAATTCCGTCGAATTATCTTTTCAACATATTCTAATGATATTGTACATTAAATCAATTTTTAAAAAATCAAAATGATTCTCTTCATAGAAGATGTTTCTCTACCAATATTGTATGATATTAGAGGATTCTTCTGAAAATCATTGAGTTCCTTCAATATCCAATTTGAAATCATAAATTTACCATTTTTAACCATAAAAACTAAAGAAAAATGAAATTGAGAGAAATTTGTGTGAGTATGAGGATTGATGGTGGATAGAAAAGAAAAATTAACGATTATGATTTTACGTTTAATAATTTAAGATAAAAATTGAAGAAAAATGAAATTGATAGAAATTAGTGTGAGTTTAGGGATTGAGGGTGTGTAGAAAAGAAAAATTAACGATTATGATTTTATGTTTAATAATTTAAGATAATTTGTATATTTAAACTTAATCGACAATATATTTATTATTATCATATTTTAAGTTTTTTCAAAAAAAAAATAAAAAAGTCGATCCAATTTGATATTCATATCGTGAAATATCGAATCAAACGTTGTAGGAAAAATAAAATTCGAAAAAAATGATATTGGAATGTGATTGAGATTGAAAATAAACATAAACAATCACGACTTTACATTTCATAATTAATGTAAAATTAGTTTCGATATTTAAAAGTTATCGACCATATATTTATCATGACCGTACTTCAAAATTTTCAACAAATTTTAAATCGCTTAAAACGAATATTTGTAACTTAAAATACTGAATCAAACGTTAAAAAAAAAAATCGGCTTAATTTAAGCTAAAAACTAAAAAAAAAATGAAATTGAGAGAAATTGACATGAGTATGAGGGTTGATGATGGATAGAAAAGAAAAATTAACGATTATGATTTTACGTTTAATAATTTAAGATAATTTGTATATTTAAACTTAAGCGATAATATATTTATTGTTATCACATTGTAAGTCTTTTTATAAAAGTTTAAATCGACCCAAATGGATTTTCATATCGCGAAATATCAAATCAAACGTTATAGGAAAAATAAAGTTCGAAAAAATGACATTGGAATGATGTTGGATTGAAAAGAAACATTGTAAGTTTAAACTTAATAAATTAAGATAATTTTTATATTTAACATAATCGATAATATATTTATTATTATCACATTGTAAGTTTTTTTTTATAAAAATTTAAGTCGATTCAAATGGATATTCATATCGCAAAATATCGAATCAAACGTTGTAGGAAAAATAAAGTTCGAAAAAAGAACATTGGAATGAAGTTGAGATTGAAAATAAATATAAACAATCACGACTTTACGTTTCACAGTTAATGTAAAATTATTTTTAATATTTAAAATTTATCGACCATATATTTATCATGACCGCACTTCAATATTTCCAATAAATTTTAAATCGCTTGAAATGCATATTTGTAATATAAAATACTGAATCAAACATATAAAAAAAGTGGCTCGGCGGCTTAGCCGAGCCGAGCCGAGCCGAGCCGAGCCAAAAAGCCATTCGACTCTGCTCATGACTTGTGAATAGTAAAAAGCACATCCCTCTTTTATATTAGTTACTAGTTAAGGCACGTGCAAGGCACGTGTTTTAGTTTAATTGAGTATGTGATAGCGTGGAATGATATACAATATTTGTATATGATAAAATGAAGATAATAAGTAAACATGAAATAATAATATGTGGAAGGAGTTTTGAAATATAAATACTTACAATGCAAAATATTCAGTAAATATAGCACAACTGAAATGACATCAAATGACTATTGTCAAATTAACACTAAAAGCAGACATTGCATGTCTTTGGTTTGAGACATCTATTTCTCTATTCTATGTCCACTGGAATTTTGGGATCTCCTGCGCGCCGTGCGCCGTAATTCCTGCTGCTGTAATTTTAGAGGAGAAAAGGGATAAAATGAATTATTCATGTCAAATATAAACCAAATGAATTACCTGCCTTCATGGCAGTAGCATTGCATTCCACTACACTTTTAAACAAGTCATTGCTTAGCGCAGAAAGAAATTCAGTATTTTAGGAATCATTAAACTTGGGACAAATACAAATACAGACACCTCTCCAATGTTTGACAGTTTCTACCTGTGTGTTTTGATATTTTGTTTTTTTTTTATCTATTTGCTTGAGCAGTGAATAATCGAAGATTGAATACATAAAATAGAATGCTAAAATCAATAAATGAATGACACCTTCAATTTTAGGATGGGTTGGAAGATTTCAGATTGTCTTGATTTGCCTGCACAAAGAAGAATGTAAACAATAATATGAATACTTCACATGTTAGCATACATAATAAGTGGTTAAAACAATATTATGAAGCTTTTCATCTTTAAAGATAGCTATTAATCAACTCTGAATTTATCTCTTTTTTAAAGGAAAGTTATACGAAGAATTTGTTACCTTTGTATTTGCAGTTTGAATGATATATGGTTGCATAATGAGATTTATGGAGGAGGGAAGTATTTGTTCCAACAAAGATCAACTGCTATTTTTCTTCTGTACATTAGCATTCTATCTGAAGAAATTGATTTGATTGGATATCCTAGAACCAAGCACTCTATATATTTTAGCAAGAAAATAGAGCAGTTTGGCCTATGAAAAAACAATGAGATCTCCAACCTGGCGAAACATTGTTCTGCTTCTTCTATGAGAATTTCTCTCTCTACCTGAATAATCATGTGTACTGTCTAAATGATTAAAATCTTCTAAATATGATGTTCCTCTATCATCCATGAAGAGAGAACAATATAGTCTCTGACCCGAAGAAACTGATTGTAGTGTAGTTTATTTGGTGTTTTACCATCAGCATCAAATATTGAGTCTTTTTAACTGTAACAACAAGTTGTCTAGAGTTCAGGAATTCGCACAAGCCATTGAAGAAAGGTCTCTTCATGAGATGACAATGTTTCTAGGCAAAATATTTACACTTGTGCATATAGAAGAAGAGGAGGGAGGCAATGAGATGGAATGGGAAAATTCTCTGTAGATGAATTCACATAAATTTAACTCCTCATGTTAAAAAACAAATTAGAAATATATTTTTTTACCACGTGCTCTAATATGGTAAAAACGTTTTCGTAACATAGAATTAATATTGTTTGGGAACCAGATTTGTTTCATTAATTCCATTTCAAACTGCATCAATAAAGCACAAAACTATAAAGAAACTTTGGGAAAAAAAAAAAAAAATTAGGTCAGAAGATGTTAATTTATAACCACCCCATCAAGCTAGTGAAATGTTGAAGAACTACACTTGAAGATATGTTTTCTTGCAATGCAAGCATTTGCAGATTCGGCAAACCCAGAAGATCGTATGGCAACTCTTCTGTCTAGTGAAATAAAGCCTAAACGTTTGCTGGAATAGTACCCAACAGACCAATGTTACTAAAATTCAAAACTGCATGTTGGTTGGAATTCCCAATGTTCATTATAATATACCCAGTCTTGTTTCCATTATAGATTCAATCAAGTAAAATTTCTCACAAGCATCAATTCATCAGGAAATGGTCCAATTAAGTGATTGCCTCTAAATTAAGACTCCAAATCAATGTGAAATTACCATAAATAAAGGAATGTAACTTGAACAGATATTTCCACCGAGGGATAGAGAATTCAATTTTTTTAACATACCCAAAACCCATAGGAAATTGCCTGTGAATAAAGACGGACATAATTTATCTGTGAGGGTGTAGACACCATTATCTACATAAACTTATGTACAAGTAGCATATTTCGTGAATAAATTACCCTCAAGATCAATAACTTGCAAATTAATAGATTTCTTTATAAGAACTGAATCATTACTCATTTCCATTGGGATTTCAAACTGCCACTGCCAGTAAGCAACAAAGTAAATAATTTACTTTCCCCACTTTCCTTTTGTTGTGGCTAACTGAAAGCAATACATATAAACCTAGAAATACAAATGTTGCTTTCTCCATTTGAATATACACATATACTTGCTCCTGTACATATGATTTACATAAATCTATTTTTGAGATTTCCCAATTTGCTGGAAGGTTGACTGATGGATGAGAACATCACTCATCCTCTTTAGTTGCAATTTGATAATAAAATATTGCAATTCATTTCTTTCCATTTATGCTCTGTTCAATTGAATTTAATTTTCATTTTCTTCTCTACTAATCTAAGTATATTACACATATGCTTACCAACAGTTTCTTCAACTGCCTTTTCTCTTCCAATAGTTTTTAATCCACATGGTTTTGCTGGTTTTCTTCTCATCACAACACAATTGAATTAAAATAGTTTAATTCCAGAACTATAAACATATGAAACTAAATTCTGGCTGATTTTATGCCATAGTTGAAAAATGAAAATAGAAGTTAGAACAATTAATTATCATATCAATTCAAAGTAAATTGATATCACTTATAATCATCATTTGTATTTATGAAAATCCTGAGTATGAGATTAGGAAAGAAAATGATAATCTTAACAAATAGAAAGTATATAACTAAAGTAATTCTTCAAATAAAGATTTCATGCCTTTCATTATATTATAGCGAAAACAATTTCTCCAAACACAAGTTTCCTGTTTCCTTTTCCCACTTATCAGTTTTTATGACTTTTATTATTTGAAGCGGTATCCAAATATAAAAATGGTCAAATACTTCATGTTCACTTTTGTCTTTTGTTCTCGATAAGTTCTTTCTTCTCCCTCAAGAATTAGTAAAGTAAAGTTAAGAGACGGCAAATGATTGAATTAGGCTGATAAGGTTTGGGTAAAAAAAATAAAATCTTATAAACATGATTATCCTATGTGAAAGCAAACATGAAATATTATCGGTGTCCAATTTTTATACTACTTCAAAGGTGTTTTCTCATTTCGCAAAGAATAAGCAATAGCAGAGGTAAAGAATATGGAAGAAACATGCAGAGGTAAAGAATATGGAAGAAACATGCTGCGGTAGAAGACAATTTTTGTGAGAATACGATTTAGAGAAAGCAGATGAAATCAAAATTGGCAGTAACAAAAAATTCAATCGGAGTATAAGAAGATGACAGACTACATTTATTATATGAAGATTGGAAAGACCATTACACCCACACTTTAATAATAACTTTATCAAAAATACCATCGACTAAATAACTCCACATTATTTTATATCAATATTGATATATTAAGGAGGTGGCTCCGTGTGGAACGGAGGCACGGCCCGTGCCTCCGTTCCACACGGAGATATACGCTGTCTCCGTGCCTCCGTTCCGCTGTTGGAATGGCGTGTCTCCGTGTGGAAGCTGCGGAGTGTCTCCGTGTGGGAACGTAGGCACGGATGCCGACGTTGGACACTATAAGTTGTTTCCGTTCTTCCCTTGCACACTATAAATTTGTCTTGGCTTAAATTTTGGTTTTGGGATGATAACTGACTAACTAATGTCACACACAATACCTATTTTAATGTCACACACAATGCTTAGATTTGGAAAGGTTATAACTACCTAACATAAAAAATTAAATGTTGTCTTCTCATTTTGGATTTCAAAAGCTTAAATTAACTAATGTTGTCTTCTCATTTTGGATTTCAAAAGCTTAAATTTTGGGATGATAACTGACCAACTGTCGCACACAATACTACACAATACTTATTTTAATGTCACACACTATACTTATTTTTCCACAGCTGCCAAAGCCGATAATTAACTAACTAACTAATGTCAGTTATTTTTCCCATATTTTTGTGATACTCAATACAATGTCACACCTAATACAAAGTACTTCAAGATAGTTAAGGAAGAATGAATACATACTTTTCAACAAAATCTATATGATTGTTCATTACTTCAAAAGTTTAGAAATGTAAAAAAAACATATATAATTGAAAGGAGATATATTTATAAAAGGCTGTTTTCACTACAAAAACATCATTCTACATATTCTTCTCCATCAATTACTACTACTACGAAAGCATCATTCTTCATATTTTTCTCTCTGTATTAACAGTAGCAAAAGTATCAACAGCAACAAAACCAAATTATTTTACAAGAGAAATATTTTTTCAATGATGCTATTTAAACCATTTGTGCAAAACAGACAAAAGATGGTTTAGATGGAGATTTTTATTGCAGATGATTACTCCAGCTTTCCTTTCCCCCTAACATAAACATTTTCTGAATTGAAGGGTATCATTTTTTGCCCTGGCATTTATAGTGAAACTCTTTTCTTCAGTTGAACTCCGTTTTGCTGATGGTGGTGAAATGTCGTGAATATCTGAAGGAGTGTTACTAATGAGATATGGAAAATCGTTGTCTTTGTTACTGGATTGTTCTGTTTCATCATCCATGGTAGAGCAGGTGTCTTTCTTACTTGTTTCTTCTGTTTCATCAGCTATAGCAGATGATGGAGGGAGGACAAACACAACATCATACTTATATTCATCAGTATTTGGCTCTAGTTGTGTCACCTTCAGATAGAATATGTATTCTTCAGGATGTACAAGTTCTTCTATGTTGACATTATTTCCCTGACAATTTTATTTTGTTACTAATAAGAATAAGTCAGCTATGAAATAGAGAAAATGATATATATCTTACCAGTCTTGAACTATCCATTAAACTTTCAACATCAGATTTTAGTAGTATCTCAGCGGGATTACCAATTGCACTTGCAGTTAACATTCCAGTTGTATCTTCTAGGTGCACATTAGTAGTTGCCCTGTAATAATAGAAATGAAATTTATTATATGCAAAAAAATTCTTAATGATAAGAAAATATGATATATATTGGTGAGAAATCTACTTAGTATTACCTAGGCACGGCTTTTGAAGAAGGGTATTTGCAGTAAATACAAGCAAAATTTTCACTGAATTCTGCATGACTGATCTTATTACAATTAATACAAGACATATACCAGAAAGTTTGATTTCTCGCTATAATGCTCGCTTTGGCTTTAATCCAGAAATATTTCCTCTGTGAAAATATTGGTAGTCAACTAATGAAAGCACAACAATAAATAGTATTTATACAATCCAAAAAACTTAAATAGTATTTATATATGTCAGTCAATTTTTTATGTGGTGGAGCACACAATTTTGTTGGTGTAGCTGGAAGACATTTCTCCAATGTAAACTCATTTAATTCTTCATTATGCGCTTCCACCCTTCCATTATATGATTTGAAAATTTAACATAATTAATAACATATAAATAATGTAAAGTATAGATATTTACCATCATCGAAACTCTGCAACTTTCTCAAATGCAGCATCTATGAAGAATGTGCTAGTGCTATTTATTTTCGTTGACAGGGTTAAGCCTGCATTACTGTGTATAAATTAACATACATTTTAATTAATAAAAAAAAAATTGGATAATTGTAGGCATTACCATTGAAAGATGAAACTTTAAGACGGTTTGCCAAGATGATAGGTTTTTTTGCAATTTTTCCTGCAAGCACAGTACATTCTTTGTCCACAT